>CM051518.1:52708371-53308371 GCA_028015205.1 Mytilisepta virgata | reverse complement strand
TTGGTAAACAAAATACACTTATCATCAATAGTGCTCAGGTTTGGTTTACAAACAAGAAACCAGACTACCAAATCTAACTAATGAACTCACAAAAGATATTTTAACTTGTGTTCTATATGCATTTACAATGTGACCTAATTCAATGGCCCTTTTTAATGTGGTTTAATAAAATAAAATCAAATCAAATTCTAATTTTCAACCATACATGGCAAACTTCTGGATAACAGTTTTTTTAATATAAATTCATGACCATAACTTCAGAATGCCAAAAAATCATCAAAACATTGTGAGTTATAAAGCCAATCGCAGCCGGCGAACACTTGTTTAGTGCCTCATTGGATATTTCCTAAATATTGCAATGTTCAAAGAACTATCAAACTGAAAGATTAAGGAAATTTGATTGCTATTAGTTCACACACATAAAAAAAAATAATAATAAAGAATATAAAAAACATACTCCTAAAATCATCCTTTTCTCCTCAGTAATAAATTCAAATTATCACCCTCATTAAAAATCAAGTTCAGGTAATAATAAAGTCAATTGATATACTTTTATAAATGATGTATAATGATGTTTCATTTTGTTATTAATTATTATACAAAGTAATGTAGTTAAAACAAAAAATTGATGAATGGTAAAAAAATCGATAGTACTATATAAATTTTAAATTTGTTTTCAATTGATAGTACAAATATATTTGTATATCTTTTAATGATGTAATGTAATAAAGCACCGGATTCAATTCATGTTTCATCGCTTCTTTTTGATGCCTTTGAATACCTATAATGATCCATAATTACCGACTGAACAATCAAATCAACACAAGTGATGGAATATGCCAATATTTCTAGCGTATATATACGTCATGTCTCTATGACGTATTTAACCGATATCAGCAAAAGCTGGTTAACCAATAATGGTTCCATTGTTTACAATCCATTTTTAGAATTCATTCATTAATATCATTCATTGCAAGATCTATTCAGTAATCCATTGTTCAAACATGCTTACGTTCAACGTTACATTTAATTAAACGTCATAGAATTCTTACTGTCCTTGATTATGATTTAAGAGCATTTTGCCTTATGAATAAAAATGAGCGTCTAAAAGCATATTTTCAAGCTTTGCATAAAATTTTCATTACTTTTTCCAAATCTTGTATGCTATACCATGATAGGCATATGATGTCACTAAAGCAAAGATCATAACATTTGTAACTGCGTGTAACTTCTAGTGTCAACAAAGAGGAACAAATATCTAAAAACATTATAGCCTAGAGCAGATGATATGACGTCACATCTTCCTTTACTCATTAATTATTAAGTTTATAATTAATGCAATAAAATGACAAATGTGTCACTTGCCTAAAAATTTAATCTATTGACGTACTGTTTGATCACACATGTAGAAAAAAAGACCAAAATGTTCTTACCTTCAAACTTTAAGGTCTCCTTTTACACGGACAAGCTTCAAACTCATATTGATGTATTGATCCAACACCCACACATTCTCATCATCAACAGACGAAGAGAAAATTAGATCTATTTTCCCTTTTTTCATCAATAATAACATACTATACAAAATCCTAATCAAAATCTGAATTTCTACTATTCCATGTCCGCCGAATACTGCTACAATATCCGATAATATGAATGCTCTCTTTATTAAAGTATGGTTTTGATCAGACTTTATTTCACTATGACTAACCTTAACAGTTAATGATAGAAGATTCTTTGATCTTTCAACAAAAATATTGTTATACGATTCTCTTACAATCTATTTTTACACTATGCTTCTATTTTGAGACGAACAGTCATCATTTCTTTTCTATAATTAGTTCTAGTAATCACGAAAATATGTTTTACTTAAACACCACTTGTCTTCTGTTAATACGCGTATAAAATAAAACACATGTCCATATAAGAAATTTGCTATGTTAAGTCGTTTTAATAATTTTACAGTCGTTGAAGATTTGATTGCGTTGAAATTCGCGTCCAATGCATCACAATATCTTGAATGTGTATTTGTCAGGAATAGTCGGAACATTGTTCCCAACAGTGACATGCATTAATTACGGGCTTCCCTGGAAGAACTATTATTTTAATTTTTTATGGTATCATTAAGGAATGCCCAATCCGATTCACAGTACACTTCATACTTTAAGGATTATTTAAAATAAATGATCAATTTCAAGTATTGCATTTTTGGTTTAGAAGATGCAATATCCTTTCAAGACTTCTTTGTCCTCTTTCTAGTATATATCTGACATTTTCAGGTAAGAATATGCTTATTCGATTTCTGACGATTATCAATTTGAACAGTTCCTTTATGAGGTATCCAATTCTATCTACATTATTTAGTGTTGCATATATATTAGGTGATTTTAGCATTACGTTAACGGTGTTTCACAATGAGCTTGTTCCAATACATGATTTAGAACGAATTGAGTTGTAATCTTGCTGTTCTCCATTTATTAGTAATTATTAATAGTGCAAACTATCTTTAGCTTTTAAACTATTTAATTTTTAAATCTATTTGTTCTATGCTACTGTTATTCTTCGGGAAAAATAGATCATTAATCATGTATAAGTGTCTTAATAAAAATAATTACAATTTCTGAACTTGGAAATTCCACTAGACTTTTCAGTTAAGTGTCAGTCACCATGCAATGTTTCATTTTGTTATTAACTATTATACAAGTTACGTTAATATGTTCTTTACATGTATATAGTTGTTGATGTATTAATGTCTGTGTTTTTGAATATGAAAGTAAGTATGATCTAATTGAATGATAAGTAAAAATCTTTCTATCAGTTCAGACAACACGTTTCTTTAAATCATTTGATACAAATTTTCATCCACAAGATGTGAAGCATTGAAAGAAATATTATTCTAAAGATTGATTATGCACATGCATCAAATTTGCTTTAAATACGTATTATTTATAAATAAATAAAAAAAAATATACTTGTATTAGATTTAAAATATATGCGTTTTCTTCATAATACTCGGGACCCCATTTCTTCACAACTACGATCAAGTTTGGTTCCAGGATATCCATAGACAAAAAGATAATGAGGACATATAAAGCGGAACCCTGGTTGGATATGAGAATTGACATTTGAATCTGAACTTTTTTTTTTAATTTTTAAAAATTATACATTTGTAGACTTGAACACTACTGACATAGAATTAATTGTCGAATTTTGCGAGCACAACACGTCAAAATTAGTTAATAAAATATCAGAGAATATCCTTTTTATCACTGGATTTTTGCAAGTGTTAGTAGACTTAAACTCCGAGGGTATCAATATTTACGGAACTAATCATGAAGTATACTCTTGTAAAATTAGGAATTTGTGGTATATTTTTAAAGCAAGAGAATATCTCCCTCAAACATACCTCGGATCTTAGATGTTTTTTTGGCATTTGAATCAAAATTTTATAATTACTACTTTGGATTTCCAAATGTTTTGGCCTTGAGCATATGGAAGCATATTTTGTATGTAGCACAGAAGTGCTTCGTATTAAAAATGTGTGCACGGTCATCTATGAAATTACAAGAAGTATCCAATTCTTATACTTATATTTGACAGAGAATATAAGTTAAACTTTTCAGATATTCAAATAAATTTTGTTGGGATTTCTTATTTATATTCCAACCACTTACTTGAGTAAGTGTTGTCGTGTCTTTGAATGGCTGGAGTCTTACATCGTCTTGTGAAAAGACTGTTCGTGCTGGTGGTTGGAAACTATTATGTATTACAAACATGATTATATCAGTTTTCCTGTTGTCAAATTTCCATTCCTGAGTAGTTAAATACTTTTCGTCAAAGGATTTTTTTTAAATATTAAATTTGTACAAGATAGCTTGACTGTCGGAATCAAGTCAGTATCACCGCACCCCTGCAATTAGTTGGGATACTTACCCAAATGCAAAAATCTAAAACCTTATGCCCATTTAAAGATGTTATGCAATCATTCTATGAAGAAATTAAATCAATGGCTCCAATTACAAATGAAGTTTAGGTCACAAGCTTAATTCATTATTTTTTTTAAATTCACCCCGATTGGCCCCATGTTTTGAAAATCAAAAATTTAAAAAGCTTTTTGCAAATTTACGTATTGTGCATGATAATACTGGTTAGAAAAAAATGCATACATTGGAAAATGAAGGACAAGTTTATGTCAGAAACTTTAATTGACAATTTTTGAAATCCGACCCCGGTATGCCCCAGTTTAGGAAAATTAAAATTCTAAAACCTTATTGCACATCTACATACTGTGCATGACACTACTGTACAGAAATAAAATGCATATATTGAAAAATGAAAGCTTAATTTGACAATATTCTAAATTATACCCCTGTGGGCCCCAATTTTAGAAAATTCAAATTCTAAAACCTTATTGCGCATCTAATTAATGTGCACGACAATACTGTATAGACTGAAATGCCTATTTTGGAAAATAAAAGACAAGTTTGTCACAAACTTAAATTGAAACTTTTGAAATCGACCAGTGTGGGCCCCAATTTTAGAAAATTAAACTTCTAAAACCTTACAGCACATCTATATATGGCATATGCCACTACTGTATAAAAATAAAATGCATAAATTGAAAAATGAAAGAGGAGTTTAGTCACAAGCTTAAATTGACAATTTTTAAAAATTCGACCACTGTGGGCCCCAATTTTAGAAAATCAAAATTCTAAAACCTTATTGAATATGTAAATATTGTATTTTATACTACTGCATAGAAATAAATGCAAAAATTTTATAAAAATAAGAGTTTGCGTCATAGTCTTGAATTGAAATTTTTTAGAAAATTAAAATTCTTAAACCTTATTGTGCATCTTATGGGCATGACACTACTGTACAAAAATAAAATTTATAAATTGAAAAATGAAAGAGGAGTTTACGTCACAAGCTAAAATTGACAATTTTTCGAAATTCGACCCCCGTGGGCTCCAATTTTAGAAAATTAAAATTCTAAAACCTTATTGCGCATCTGCATATGGTGCATGGCAATACTGTATAGAAATAAAGTGTATAGTTTGAAAAATGAAAGATGAGTTTTAGGTCACAAGCTTCAATTCCTAATTTCAAAATTTGACACACGTGGGCCCCAATTTTTGAAAATCAAAATTCTAAAACCTTATTGCGCATCTACATACAGTATATGATAATACTGTATATAAATCAAATGCATGAAATCAAAAATGAAAGAGGAGTTAAGGTCACAAGCTTAAATTCACCTTTTTTCGAAAATCGACCGTGTGCGCCCCAATTTTTGAAAATCAAAATTCTAAAACCTTATTGCACATCTAGATACCGTTTTTGATAACACTGTGTAGAAATTAAATGCATAAAATGAAAAATGAACGAGGAGAGTGTGACGGACGGAGGGACAGACGGACGGACGGGAGCGATAACAATATCCCCGAAATTTTTCGAAGTGCGGGGATAACAAAACTAGAACAAGACAGCACAGCATTAAAAACCGGGAGTGACATCAGGAAGGGTAAGCATTTCCTGCCCTGTTAACGACATGCACCCTCACATTGCAAGAGGGAACAAATCCACTGACAAAAAAAAAAAAAAAAAAAACACTACAAATCATATCCCCCCCCCAAATAAAACCAAATAAACAAATTAAACTAAGGAAATATAAAACAAGGCGAGACAAAGTCCAAGGAAAAGACAAAGTCAGGAGAGTGGAACACAACAAACAAACGCCACAAGGATACATGTATAACTAATAAACTAAACAAAACTAGAACAGACCATTAAAAAACGGAATTGACATCAGTAATCCGGAAGGGTGAGCATCTCCTGCTTCGTTAACTGTTTTTACCTGAAAACGAAAGGCTTTATGGGTAGAATAGATCCCATATATTAAACGTGATAATAGGTTGCATGCTTAATGCGAATTGTAATAGCACAGTCGTCGGTGGTATGGCATTACCTCACACCACAAGAAAAATGTGATTAACAGAGATTGTTACAGTCCGAGATGCCTCTGTCTGTTTTAGAATTGGTTTGGACCTCTGGACATCATACGAACTCAATATATGAAACTGAAGAATATTGCAAAAATTTTATTCGTCAACTTGAGATTGTTGTTATTTAACCAGGCAAAATGAAATCAGACGACAAAAATTCGCCACACATACCCAGCAGTTGTTGTTATTTAGTCCTAATAATTAAAGGACAGTACTTAGAACTATTAACTTTTAGGAGATAAAATGATTATAGAAGTGAGGCATATATGATATTCTTTTTTAATAAAATAAATGTTTTAGTAGTAAGATTCTGTCATATTTCCCTTTTGTTTTAATATTGAGTGCTCCTTGTTGTTCCATTGTCCAAGCTAAGGTCGCTTGACTTCAGAGAAAATGTAGGACTATGAGAGGTTTTGTAAATGAAACAGATAAAGGCCAAAGTTTGTTCAGAATACTGAGTTGATTAATTTTTAAATGAAGAGAATAAAATTATGATTTTCAATTAAACCCTATAATAATAATAATAATGATAATAATAATAATAATAATAATAATATTTACTTCATTAAAAAGGAATGCATATGAAAATATCAAAACATAAAGAAACTCCCTTCCATTATGTTTTCAATATTTACTAAAATGCAAAAATTGTTCATCACAGGATCCAAAATAGACCAAAGACTCCCAGGAAACCTCTTCACATATGCTCAGAAAAAAATTTAAATTTAACTTACAGGGTTATTATTATAGTATTAGTTCTAGTTCGGTTTGCTGAATCATAGGTCAAAATAATTGTTTTTAACGGCTTATCTTTTATGTTGATCATAAGAAATATAAAGTGATATTGTTCACATCCTGCATACAGTTTTGCAAACCGTGGATAAATCTGTCTCCGCGGTATGAAATATCCATTTTATCCATTACAAACTTATATAAATTCCGCGGATTTCATATCATGTTCTAATGGTAAACATGGATATTTCTTACCGCGGAGCCAGATTTATCCACCGTTTGCAGAACTGTATGGAGGGTGTGTTGTTAAATGGTAATAATTATACACTAGTTGTTGGCTCATTGGCAAACTAGAATTCAAATTTACTATGGCAGCAATGTAACTAGTTTTGCACTACAATTTCAATACTTACAAAATCTCTGTTGAAGCTTTTATGTACTTTGTTTTCGGGATATTGAATGTTTCTCAGGAAGAGATATTCAAATGGTCGGGTGAGCTATGAATTTGAGGTAGCGTTGAACGAGTTAAAAGTTTTTTGTTTAGTTCTGATGGATTTTCTTTACCGTTTTAATCTAAATAACATTAAAAGTTATAGAAACTAAGCAGTATAATTTTAGATAGTTATTTCTGATTTTTATATGTTGGTTTTTGCTTTACTTTATTTGGTCAGTTTGGCACTTGATTTAAAGCCGTGTTTCTTTCAAAGGTTGTGGTTCTTTTACGTCGGATACGGGTTGGTATACACAGTTTTCCATCCATGTGCGATCTTCATCTTTAGAAAGGACCATTCATCTTCGTGAAAAGCAAAAAGCGCGTCTTTGGTTTGAATTCTTTTATAGTTTTTTTCTTATTTTTGAGAACGGCTTACTTATGAATGAAAATTTTGTGCTAACTAGTGAATGTATCTCTCACAAATAGTTTTGTCCTCAGATGGTTTTGGCTTCATCTTGATTGATTGATTAAGAATTATAAAAAATTCTATAAAGCATAGGGAGCCTATCTCTCACCGTTCTGTCCTATGGTTTCGGCTTCATCTTTAATAAAACAAACTTCTATTGACTCAGGAGTTACATTTCTCATACATAGTATAGAAAAGGTAACAATATAACAATATTTGTTTTTAAATTTTTTTTTCATTTTTTCACCAATGACAAACTATAGATTTCCGTTGTAGACACAACGACGTCGTCCAAATGCGTAAAACGTCAAAACAGAGAACAAGAGCTCGTGTAGCCTCATAGTACACTGTCTGCTGTTGAAATTATGTTTGTCATCATGTTACAAATATTTTTTCTGTCTCTGTTTTGATTCATAATTCTGTCCTAGATTGTTTTGTTTCACTTTGAATAATTCTGGTTATGGCTTCAGATTATCAAAATTTTGACTTTGAGAGCTTCTGATGAGACATATTTTATTGAAAGTGCACAATCAGTGCATCATAGAATGTTTATTATCCCAGCTTATTTCTGTAAATCATTCTTCAACGGCAGTGATGATGTCACCACAATGGAAGAGACTTATGACATGTAATTTATAAAGAGTCCTTGATTTTTGCTAAATCTATTTATAGTAATGTGACAATAGTTCTACATTTCGGAAAGCAACAACAAATGGTATATTTTTGTCAAGAAAGTTTATTTTCGGAAACAACAAGGGTAAAATAAAGTCACCTTGACTAATTCATTTCCAGTTACTTAATGTATCACGACCAAAATTAATTAAGTTACTTAGAAATATATGTGTAAGGACCTATGAGATGAAACTTTAAATCATTTACATACTGCAAAGAACTTGCGCATGTCACTTTTTCAACGATAACGTTTTTTTTTATAGTCCTTTTGTAATTGTGGAATTAACAATCTGCAAATAAAAAGATCCATTTTCTTTACGAATTATCTAAAAAGAAAAGTTGATTTATATGTTAATAGTAAAGGTGCTACTCCCTTAATTGTACGAGTTTTTTCTTAGAAATAGACACGCATTTATAAACGGTCGTTTTTCGTTATGACGAACGACTTGTATTTTACTATTTTATAAAGGATTAACCTTTTGGTTAGAGCAGCTTTGTCTCTTTTAAAGGAATTTTCAAATGTCTGAGCCATTCCTGAAAATATGGGAAATTACAGAAGCAAATTGTACGTAATTTTTTACTGCCAAGAAAAATGGGTCATATGTATAAAAAAATCGAAATTTTTATAATACATTAATTTCAGATATTATAAAAGCAATTCTTATTGGCAATATGCAGCTTGTCGTTACTGACACACAAAAAATTGTTAATTAGAATTTAGAACTCTAAGATTTCCAGATTTTTAGAAAAAAAATACATATAATTTACCAATACAAAGACTAGTCTAAATGACGGTACATGTGTACCGATTTCAAATAATAAGGGAGCAACTATTTGATTTTTATAGGGGGGATGGAAGTAATCTTAACCCCTGCCTTTTTTCAGCAAAATTTCGAGACTGCCTTTTTTTTACCTTTTACTACCTGGTGTTGTCATGCCTTTTTTATGTATCCTGTCATATATTTTCCACTACAATTTTCAACCTGCCTTTTTTTCAAATTCCTTCCATGCCCCCTCCCCACCCACCCATAAAAATCAAATGGTTGCTCCCTAAAAGAAACAATATGCAAAGAAATTATTCTTGAGAATGATTCTTAAATCCTCTACAGATGTTCAGTGTTACTTAATGTCACATGTTACATTAGATGTCTTAATGATGCATACCGCTTATCGATTCATTTTATTTTTTATTACAGTAAATACTTTTAACATGCTTTATATATTTGAATTATGAGTTTAGTGTTATATAATTTTACGTCCGACAAAGAAATCAATGAATCAATTTTTTGTTCATTTTTGTAATTCGTTCAATGTTTGGTTCAAACGTTAATGAAATGTGTTAGTCCCTAAATTGACATTTCAGCAGAAGCTGTGTTTGAAAAGTCAAAGAATAAATAATAATATGTATTCAAGCCTGTTATTCATCATTAAGACTCAAGGATTCTTTTAACTAAGAATGCTTCATGTGAAGATGTGCATTTTTCACTTTTGTCATTCGAGAGTTATGGGACTTAAATCGCTAAAACTAGGTAATTTGTCCAGCCGCAGTTTGGTTTTGACTAGGAAGAAATTTTACACACTTGCTAGGTACCAGATGAAGATGTCCATATCTCGATTTGACGATTTTCCAAACCGGTAGTTCTCATCATAACTATTTTTCTGCTAATAGAGATAAATGATGTCAATTTCGGGATCCTGCCTTTTTGCAAACTCCCTTCCTCGCCCCGCCCCATTATATAAATTTATAGTGTTGTTCACATATTACCTATGACTTTTTTTCAAATTAATTCCTTAACTCAATCTTTTTTAGAACTAAAAAATCAATTACATGGTTGTTGCCTTCCTGAGACCTAAGTCTTAATTATAGGTGTAGGCCTATATACACAATATGCTGTACTATTCTCGTTCTTCTATCTGCGATTCTCTAGTTACTCTGAAACTAATTAAAATTATATTAGACCCCTGATGAAATAAAATTGCAAATATGAACAACAATTTCTTATGAACAACATCACGTTCTTTGTATAAAAAAAAAGAAAGAAAAGCGTGCATTCCAGTTGTCAAATTCTTCGAATAAAAAATATTGAATTCTAACATATAGGTATATTCATCACAATAGTCCTGTATATATGTCAGCTGTGTAGTTTATAGATTATAAACAATTTCCGGTTAAATAAAGTGCAGTCTTTACGTTGCACGCGTGTTGGTCATCAATCGATTTATGAATGAAACTAGAGCGATAATGTTCATTCACAAATTTACCAAACTTGATAGGCGTGTCCACACATCATCTAGTGACGTCATGTGTATGACAATACTAATACGCTTGACACTCCATTTGCAGGTGAATGATTGACACTAATTTACATCTTAAATTTGATTGGTCAAGTGACCAGTAAATAATTTACATAAGAAATATCAATGTGGCAACTATAAAAAGAAATAATTGACAACAACAAAATGTAGTAAAATTAAAATAAGAATACAAGTTAATTCTTAAATCACAGAAATTAAAATAACAATAATTCAGTTCAAGAAGAAGTGTGTCAGTTAAATCCTAGATTACACGCATCTATCGAAGTTACAAATATAAAATAGTTCGAGCACTGTGGTGGAACTATCGAGTGGCCATGTTGGGTTTTAAAATTACTGCGCATTCAATACATATATTTCCAAAAGGATAAAACACATTGCAATAGCATATATTTAAACATTTATTTACATCTGGGGATTATTAAACAAATGAATTGCTTGTTTATTGTCGCAAAGTCGACCGTGGATGATTGTCAGAACTACATTGCCATGCGTATTAAGAGCACTTGTAACAGCCGTCGAAGGCATTTCCTGTTAATTTCTGAGACAATATATTCAGTTATGTACAAAATGTACACACTATAAACTCAAAATGGATCAAGGAAGATGACCGAAGATAAAAAACAGAAGTAAGTTATAATTTCATCCGCTCAAAAGATGTGTTAGTTATTTATAAACGTAAAATTTGTGTTGAAATTCTGCGACTGCCTTCGCTGATGTTGCTCTCATCATGGAGGCGGTTATGATTTCAACATGTATTTTTCGCAGACACTGGTTCCATCGATTCGCACATAAGAGCGAAAATGATACTCATTTTGGAAATGAAAGCATGTCACATGCATGACAACTCTTCCATTTGCGTTCACGGGTCTTAGTCAATGAAATAATTTCAGTTAATGGAGATGACTGGAGTTCATTCATAAATTGTAATGAATGACATGGTCAGGTTTTCCATTTTTCTGTCATAATTAATCTGCAATTGTTAATAATACAAGTGTTATGATGAATGAAAATATTAATCTGGCACAGTTTTTACCCATTAAAGAAAGTTTTTAATATGCAAATATACATGTTTGCACATCAGTATAATACAATTATTGAAAGTTACCGATGTCAATCCTAGTAAGGAAGTAAAAAGATTAAATCCAGATTGTTTTGATTGATCTCCATAAAGGTAACAACTTTGTTCTCAGATTTTATTTCAAGTATAAACATTCAAAAAGTGTTGATTTCATACAAAAAATTATACATTCACTAGTAGCAAGGAGACAAAGTTGTTACCACGCAAACTGTTTTGGGATAATAAATAACCCAATGCACAACACACGAATAATCTGTGATGAACACAATAATTTTTTTAATTGAGGAGTCACATAAAATTAAAATGCAAAGTAACTTTTTTGTCACACATGAAATGATGAGTAAAATACTCAATTAATGGTGGTCAATTGACCTGGTTGGTACTAATTGTGATCACTTCTCTGTCTCTTATGTTGTATGTTAATTGCCAATTTTCCTCCTGAAAATAATCATACTCTGCAAGTACTGCAGTTTCCTCTACCAGTATAAACTGGCCATGATGTACATCTTCATGTATAAGGCCAAAAAAAAGTATATGTCTGTTTATGGTTACCTTACCTATCCTAAGCTGTTTAATTTCCGTCATAAAGTGAAAAATTCACTGAACTTGTGTCAAAAGCGAAGTTAAGAGTTACCAATAAATTTAATCAATTGCCTGATACATCCCAATGTTCACAGTTGCGAGTAAGATAGTTGTTTTAAGAAAACACACGACTCGTGTGATGAAATGAAAATTTTGCCAACCAATAACCGAGGGAAATATTCCAGTCATTAAAGATACAGGTAAACTTGGCCCATGGACAGCTCGGACCACTTCACGACCGACTGCACAAATCAAAGTCATGTTGCCAAAAAAATAAAATGAAAATACCAACCTACCTTACCCTATTAAGTTTGGATGATGTAATCCTAAACAGACATTTTTTGGTGGGTCTAAACAGTAAATATTGTTAAAAATATGTTCTTTGACACAGTTATATAAATAAAGGACTACATGAGATCAGGATACTAATAAGGAAAAAACTTCGAATAATTATTTTTCTACATATTTTGCTGGCAAATGTTATTTAGACATTTGCTTTGAGGTCCTACAAATGTTTATGGTTAATTTAGTAATTATAACTGTAAAAGTAACAGGCTAAACTTTCAGTCATAGAAATAATTAAGACACACTTTCTGTTTATCCTGTTTTATAAAAATACTGTCACAGTTTCTTTTGATATAGTATCAATATTTAAAATGACATTAGTATAAAAACCTAAATAGATGATGTTTGGAAACAGCTTTGTCTATCGGATACTACGTTAGAACCTATTGCAAGGAAACCATGGCTTTGATAAGAGGTTGAATTTGCTTTTCATGAGCGATCAAAAGGGAAACATTTTGTAAATTTTCATGACACTTACATGTATGTGTGAAATTTTGGTATCTTATGTACATTTGTACATTAGAATTATCAAAACATTTTATGGACATATAGAATCAGAATATATGTATAATATGTATCTGACATCTTAATAGTTGATTAATTAAACATTCAAATATTTTGAAGATTGAATAGATAAATGTGTATAAAAGAATTTTTTTTTAACAATGTATAAATATTAACCATGATTATACAATCTTTGGTTTGTATGGATGAGAGTGGCAATGAGATAAATAGATACATGTACATGGTAATAATTAAATTATTTTGACAAGAACTATGTATAAAATACCTGATAATTGTTAAAATGAAGTCAAATGTTTTTATAATCTTGAATAGCTATTGTCTTCGATATTAAAAATGGAAATTTAGTTGTTTAAACAAATGGTACAAAAAAAGTATCGTTATTCCCCTACGAAAATGTTCGATTCATTTGTCGTCGTTGCCGTTTCGGTACACGGACCAAATACTTATTTTAGCCGTCTCATTGAAAGTGAAAGTAACTCTCTGCAAAGGCAGTGCAGAAAATATCAATAATGGCAACGGCCAAGGTCACCGGCATGGCGGGGGATAAAAATAATTCAAATACTCTTATCAGGAACCAAACTTTTTAGTTTTTTAAAACCGAAAAGGAATTTATTATCAGTGATCAAGTTATACAGGTATATACACATGTACACATGTAGAAAGTTATCTGATTTATTGTATTACATTATTGTAATTATTTAGATTTCTTGCAGTTGCGTATGTAAAAGCTACATTTTGTATTTGCAATATACTTATCTAGTCTGTATATACACTGTAGTTCATGTAATATAATTCTTAAAAATTAAATGCAAATGTAAAATTTTCTATAATTTCAGTGAAGACTTCCTTGTGCAGGTTCAAGCACAGGTGATGACTCGAGATGACTCTAGTGGTGGGTGGGTGCCAATGGGAGGAGGAGGGTTATCTAATGTTGGATTACGGAGGTTGTCACGACCTAGTAACAACAGTGAAGAGGCACCTCTAACAGAATATTTAATATACGGAGAAAGAATAGTGGATAAATCTGTGAGTTATATTTTCATTTTTATTATTAAATCTTTTTAAAGTATGCAATAATGGGTGAAAGGATTGTGGTTATTTTTATATTGTAGCATGTGATTTTCAAGGATGAATTCTTAAAATAATGGATGCATCATGAGCGGGTCCCATTATATGTAAATTTTTTAAAGGAAACGCTTATTACTGAGCAAAAAATACCTTCAAAAATTTGTGGGAGTGGCGTAGTCACATATGGGCAGTTGAGTTGGTCAAGAAAATTAGACATCCTCAATGTCACAGAGCAGCAGAATTGGTGACAACATAGAGGGAAAAAATGTAATATTCATATTAGGGTAAAGCAAAAGCATGTACATATATGATATATTTTTTGTGGCACAGAAAATTTGTACATGTACAAATGTAGTGAAAAATCATGTTATTCATTTTAAAAGATGCAGCTGCGAAGAAAAATGCATCAGTGAGCACTATGGAAATGTAATTTATAAAATGTACAAACAAATGTATGGTATTAGATTCAAATTTATAACATTGAATATCATTTTGAACATTTAACAAGACTTTAATAACAAATTAAAATTAAATAATATTTACAATTAAATCTGTAAGTTTCCTGTCCACATTGCATGTATCTATATAAAGGAATTGGGCCACTTTCCCCTTTGTCACTGATACATTTGAGGATTATGAATATTTACCAGTTTCTATTGTTAACGATGGTATATAATATACTATTATACCTGTATTTTAATGTTACATTGTACCAAACAGAAATATAAAAAGTTCATTTTTATATGAGATTTGAACATTGTGTATTAAAACGTGTTAAAGGGATAAACATTTTTCTTCGGATTTTGAAATAATTAAAATGTATTGATTTGAGGGACGGGAATGACCCCCCTCCCCTTTTTGGTGGGGATGTTAGGTTTTTATCAATCTGTTTATCTTATAATGGGGGAAAAGATCAACAGTAGAAATGTTATGGTATACTGTTGTGTTGTCAGTCTGCCTGTCCAGTATGAACTTGTCAAGCTCTAATGTGAGTATGCCTTGACTGATTTTCTTAAAACGTTACAACATTATTACAATTGGTTGTATGAGGGTCTGTAACATTTTGACGGTTTTCACTTCCGTCTTTCTAGAGTTACAGGCAAATCTGTTCGTTTTAGACAAATAAAAACCCAATACACTACTAAATAAAACAAGGTCTCCAACTGAATATGAGGTGGAAAACATAGGTCAAATAGTGCTCCTTGATATTTTTGTTAAAATGAAGTTTCCCTGACAAACTGACCTATTTGATTAGCAGAATTATTAATCAAGATCATCCATGTGTCTCCCTATGTGTATTAGCCTTTGTTTTCAGGGCCTATTGGCTTCATTCAGAAATTCATATTTCTAAATAACACTATTTCCAGTTTTGTTTATGGAGATTTGATAGTGGCCAGTCTTAACTGTGATGATATTGAAAAGATGTAAATTTCTATTTTTGTTTTAAAACAAATTTCAAAGATGGAATCTATTCACAGCTTTGATGATGTTGAGGTTGAATAAAATCAATGTTTTAAGTTGATTCTAATTCTAAATTTTTTCCCTGTACATTTTACAGCCATCTTGGTTAGTGGACAGTGTTCACTGATAAAGTTTGAAAGTATACAACAAAATAATGAATAGAACAAGGAGTAGGGGCATTTTACACTGAGTTTTGTTCACTTCTTTGGTCATTTTAAAAAAAATCATTTAATGTCTTTAAAAATCTGTCTGGACACATTGTATAAACTCGGTCTAAGTCAGATTTAGTTGGATTTTGGGAATGAAAGGTAAGAATTTTGAGAGGTGTGTGTCCTCTTGAGATCTGCCATTGACTGGACTACCTATAGTTTGTTTTTCTGTGCAGGTGTCTATAAGACGTGGATGCCCTGTTCTCCTGCACATTAAATCCCCATCTATAATTGTGGAAGGGGCATACACTACAATCTTCTTATAACACTGAACACAAATCAACATTTTGGTCAATTTGACCTACATTTAATGCACAAGTGACTGATAAAGTTTTGCCTTTAATATCATATGCTACGTATCCATAATGTTATATCAATGATACACATGTACAGTGTTCTCCCCAGAACTTTTACATAGCATTGAGGTAAAATAAATATCTTGCGTTATATAATGCATTTCTCCAACAGTTGGGTCAATATGATCCAAATTTCGTGCACAAGTGACTCTGTTTTTGCATTTAGGTCCATTTCTCAGGAAAATATCGAGATATATCAATGATATTTAATCTATTCATTCATCTTATATAGTACAACAAAAATCAGCATCATTTGAGTCACCATGACCTATATTTTCTAATGCTTGAGCGACTTTTGTAAAATGTTTGCATTTAGGTTTATTTTTAAAGTACCTACATGTATGGTAATATATTGATGATATTTCACCACTACAATTATCTTGTATAGAACAACACAACTCAGTCACATTTGTGTCACCACAACTAATATAATTGATATTTATCTCATATATAACACAGCTCATTTACATTTAAGTCATTATGACCTACATTTTATGGTAGAGTGACTTTGATTAAATTTTTGCATTTTAGTCTATTTCTAAATAAAACCTGTGTTGATACAATGTATATCAATATTTTACAAATGCAACCATCTTAGTTAAACAGAGATCACCCACATATAAGTCCACCTGACAGACATTTCATGTGATTCCATTAAATTTTAGTGCATGGATCCTTATGTCAGAAACAGAGTTTAGCAATGGGGATTCTTTATTTTTAATGGGGTAAACGTTAATATACATAAGCATGATATATTGTGAAACTTTCATATATTTAGAATAATTCTTATAACAATTTCCTGTCGTAAACTATAGATGGGATTCAGTGTGCAGGAGAATGGGTGCCCCATCCATGTTTTACAGACACATTATCTCTTGTTTCAATTTCAAATCAGAATTTGAGAAGTATAAAATGTACAATTTGAATAAAGATTTGAACATAAGATGAAAAAAAATCCTGTGTTAACGTTGATGCGCCTATTTTTTTTATTGTTGTTTTATGTTTAGAAAACGTCAGTAATCTCCAAGGCCGAGGTATCCAGTTGCATTTATGTATGCAAAAATTTTTTAAAAAAAACTAGCCAATAGACCCTGTTTTTGTGACACTGTAACCAGAAACTCGTGATTTTTTTCAGGCTGACATGAACTTGTATCTTCGCTTATCTTTAGCTTTTCCCTAATCCAAAATTTTTAGCACCTTAAGTCTGTAGGAAAGGTTGTTCATATGATGTCACTGAAAATGTCAGATTGGTGACATAGAAGTGTTTTAAAATTTAATATTACAGATTTCTTGGTCAGCTACATAAAACTTAGTTACTAAGGAATAATATATGTATTTAATAACCATTCTAATGACATTAGTTTTATGCATGTGGTAGTAAAAGAAACCAATGTTATGGAGAAATCCCCTCCCCCTCCCCATCCCCCTCCATCCAGCATTACTGAAAGTATTTTTGTAGATTGTTATCAAGAGAAATGTTAGTTCACAAGTATTGTATATAATTTTTCAGGAGGAAGGAATTATGTTATAGTCAGTTTTCCTTTAGTTATTGACCTGTATATTATAAAAGTTAAGAAAAAAACAATGCTTTTAGTGAAGAGGTCAAACGTAGCAGAATTATATTTGCAAGTCGTCCGCCCACACAATCAAATTTGGCAGCTAGTCAAATAAAAATGAGCTCTCTCAACTGAATTCAAACAATCCATTCATAAATTTTATAGCCAATTCACACAACATGATTTGGCTTGTGGTGTTTCACAGGAGTGTGAATAAATAGTACAATTATAACCGTTATAAAAATTTCATATAAACATGTGGTATTTGGCCATTTATTGTTGACCTAGTAATTTGGATATATTGACAAATGATTGTATTGAGGTTAACCACAGAAACCACAAATTGTCTGACCCAAACATGCATCTTTTCACCTGAATTCTTTACTGATATATTTTAATGTTAATAAAGTGTAAAATATTCATAACGGTACTTTTTTTATTGTCAGTTCATTATTGAAATTTTAGAGGATAATATTTTATTTATTTCAATGAAACTGAAGCACATTTAATGAATTAATTAATTGTATATCAGTAATATGTATCTGTGACATACACCCTGTAGTGCATATTTGCATTGTCTAAAAATTAAAAAAAATTGTGTGAAATAGTATTTCACGTTATTGATATTGAAATTTCATAGTTTGCCTCTATTTAGATCACTTCTATGAAAAAATATTGGGTAGTAATTGTTAAGGTCAGTCCTTGTATATTGACAGTCTAAGTTTCATAAGAAACAAATTTAGAAAGAAAACACCTGGGATAAAATAATAATAAATATTTTGCTGATTCATTGCCGACAATCAATGAGATGAACTATCCTTAACAGTGCTGATTCATACAAAAATTTTAAACCTCTGAAGTTGCAGTTTGACAGATAATATGAGGATTCAAAATTTTAAGAATATATGCTAAATATATGGGTCTTGTAACGCTTCACAAATAGCCAAGTGTTCAATTTATCATTTATATATATATATGATATTAAACAAAATTTCTCCCCTCTTGCTGACATTAAAACATGTACATGTAATGTAAGATTCAGCAAAGGAAACAGCACGTATATTGCTGTTCTTCATCTTAAAGTGCTGGTGAAGTCTTTAACCATGAGGAAAATCTTACACCTCATTGCAAGTTTAAAATTGTCCCATGTGCTTGTAAAATATGTGTTGATAATATTCATAATGCTATGAAAACTCCTGTCCATGTAGTCTTAAGATAATGAAACAGTTGAAGAGGCTAAAAGTACTTTGGAAGAAATGATTTGAGTTTAAATGATTATAAAATCAGTTTTGATTTCTTTTTCAGGTTGTACTAGACTGTGTTTTAAAAAGAGACATGAAATACTTTAAGGCGAATCCAAAATTCCACCACTGGATTACAGATGATAAACGATTTGGATTAACATTTCAGAGATCTGATGATGCCAAAGCCTTCAATAAAGGCATTAAAATTGCTGTTGCAGATCTTACAGACGGTTGGTATTGCAATGTTATGTACAAAATTACAGGCTCACAAAGATGCACATGAATTAGAAATAATATATTTCCATGTGGTTTTTGTCAAGCCTTCAGAAAATTTAAAAAAGGGTCATTGGGTGATATAAAAGTTCATTCACCACAGATATACAATATAGGGAAGTTTTTTTTTTTATCTGGTTTGTTAGCAAGCACATTTGAAATATCCTGAAGTAGATGCAATAAAATTTATTTTTTGACCTTAACCTTGGGTGGAAGTGCTTAGAACTCGGTGGTCATCTTTTAATTTTTCTCACATGAAATTAAATTATACAAAACTGAAAAGGGCTTGTCAGAAGGAGCAGTGCAAAACCAGTCAGAATGAAATGAAAAGTTTTATTTCGTTAAAAATCTTGTGGTTGTTAATAAAACAGTAAGATTTTCACTCTTTATCTTGTGTTTTCTCTTTATAATAATATAACTTGGGATTTGTTTCTGAGATCTGTCCCCACCTGTTTTAATCAGACTGTTTTAGATAGGTAAAAGGGTCCTACAAAATGTTATCTTCATATTTTCTAAATTTTGTTCATTTATTCTATTTTGATTTTTTTTAAAAACTGAACATTGTTCATGAATAATGACAGGCTCCTAAGCAAACTTTTGCTGCATATAATCAACATAAAAAAAGTCAACATTGTTGCCAGATTTGGTTTTTGTTGGACACAAAAATTACTTAGTTAAGCATACTTTGAATCTGACACTTAATTGTGTCAAACCAAAATAATGTATCCTCACTGCTTCATGTTCACCTAGTGAGATACTCTGATTAGCAAAATCCTTCTTAGTTTGGTAGCTCTAACTCCGAGTTCTCAAACACCACTGAAGGCTCGAACCATTTTTAAGGTCCCGTCAATTTCCCTTTTATTTTCATGTTGAAATATCCCCCGCTTATTTCTCGAAAAGTTGAACAGAAGATTTTATTAACCAATTAATATGCCGATGGATGGCATAGTTACAGTACAAAACAAATATGACCATAAAGTTTAGTCCCAACAATAATAGAAGTGTGTATTTTACCATTGAAAACTCAAACTCAGTAATTGAATGGACAAGCATGTTACTTAATACTTACAGGTGTGATGAAAATAGATTAGTCTCACAGGTAAATGTTTACAGTTCAATGTAATTAAGATGTCACAATTATTGTTAATTATTGATTATCCTGTTTAATTTTGATTAAAAAAACAATTCATGGTAATAATCAGTTATGCCAACTTGTACACGGTATGGTACTAGAAATTTTTGGTACTTGAACAAATGTCAATAACTCGAACTACTGACAACTTGAACAGATTTGGACTGTTCTTTTGAGCTCTAAAGTCTTACTGTATCAAAGAATGATTGTAAATGGTTTCTAGTTTTTTGCAAATTAAAACTCCGACTTAAACTACATGTGAAAGGTTGTTACAATTTATGTACATGTATAAATGTTTTAGGTCAATGTCTGACAAAAAGGATGGAAAAAGTAGTAATCATTAAATGTGGGTTGATAGTTCAATTAACAGGCATCCTCCCAAGTCAAGGTTTTGTATACAAGTTCGTTCCTACAAACCACTGACATCACACATTAATATTTTGCGGTCGAACATATCGCCACCTGTTGTGTGACCTAGAAAATTCAACCTATGACACAAATGGATTCTCTTTTGACCTTGAGAAGAACCAATGAAAATCGTTCACTAACCCTGACTTGGGAGGATGTTAACAGGTTGACTAGAATTTTTCTCGATACATTTGCATAACTGTACATGCCACATGTCCAACGCCTAAAATCAGAAATTCTGATCAAGAATTTACACTTCAGATGTCTGTGTATGTACATGTATGTCAATTTCACAATTTTTCCATAGAAATTATACAAATTTGCAAATTTTGACCATTTTACTAAAAAAATTTACCTTAATGGCTTACAGCCCCTTTTCATACTATCTAAAATTCATTCTTTTGCATCCCATTTTAAATAAAAGAAATCAAGATTCATCATGAAAAGTTCCTGACTTGTAACCAACATAAAAAGAGTAAAATCGACTTAATTCTCAGAATATGTTTTTGTTGTTTGGCAAAGAAAGTTTTCAGAATAAAATGTATTTTTGTGTCCGACTTTTAATTGTATCTGACAAAATACGTTTTGTACATAATGTATCCAAACTACTTAATATTCACCCTGTGACATTGGCTTAGTAAAGCTCTTATTTTCATTAGGGTATATCTACCTCAAAAATGGGCAAACTGCGGAAGGAAAAGTGCTGTATAGCTTCTTCACCTTAAACTGAATTTGACCACATCTGCTTTTACCAAAAGTATCAAATGCAAGATTATGTGTTATACAAGAAAGGAAAATTATAAAACTTAAAAGATTTGTTAATAATTCTGTCAACTGTGCATGAGGTCATGGTCACAGTGATTTGGAATATCTTAGATAAAGGTCAAGGTGTTCTTTTCCTTATCATTTTTCTCCCTTTCAACTCCTTGAACAGCATGATTGTTTTGGAATTTATTTGAGTTTAAATATCCTGCATGATACTTTACCAAGTTACTACATATGTACAAGATTTGTACTTACATAATGGTGTTGGACCAGTCTTCAAATGAAAATTATGTAACAAGGTAATTGGTTTTTGGTAGCAAGTTTTTCAAGGATTTTCACCTTTGACCAAGTATAGTCTAAGCCTAGGAGTTATCCAGATATGAGTATTAAGTAGATGTCTTTAATAACAGGAAGCTACTGAAATAAGTACTTTAAAACTATCTTAAGTTTATGGCATGGGTTGAGAGCCACTTATTTTCCTTCGGAAGATGTGCTTTAAAATTTCCTTTATTTTATACAGAATGCTAATTTGAAAAATGATCAGAAAATTTTTAACTGGATTTATCAATGTTTTGAACAAGCCATATACATGTATAGTAAAGTTAGCTTAGGCCAATATACATGTAAATATATGTGTTGTTGTGTTTATCTGACTACCCGTAGTTGGGTCTACTGCATTGTTTTTCTTTGGAAAACCATCATAAGAATATTACCATAAACATTTCGCACTGTCAATGGGGATAATAACTGCTGATCACTTTCCAGAAAATTTTCTACAGAATTGACCTAAAATAATGTTATCTACATGTATCATTTAGGCCACACCAAATTGGTCCTTACATGCTTTAGTTCTTTGGATTTCGTCGCTCTGATTTTTTAACTATGTAAATTTTTTTTAAAATTTTTTGTCGCTCATTTTGTAAAAATGCTTAAAATTCGTCCCACATACTTCATTTTTCAAGAAATTAAAAATAAAAATTGTTTGCCCACTCCTATAATTTTGTAAAAATTCGGAATTTTTCCCATTTATTTGAAATGTTTCAGTTAACAAATGTGTGCTGCTTGTAAATTTGATCTTTGCACGAAAAAAAACTATTCCTCAAGAAA
The DNA here is from genome assembly GCA_028015205.1 of Mytilisepta virgata. Taxonomy (NCBI): domain Eukaryota; kingdom Metazoa; phylum Mollusca; class Bivalvia; order Mytilida; family Mytilidae; genus Mytilisepta; species Mytilisepta virgata. The sequence continues at coordinate 53,285,641 of CM051518.1, read as the reverse complement.
ATAGTTTAAATTAAGATTTTGCTCCCTCACACCTATTTTCCTCATCCAAAAATCCAAACAACTGAAAATCAATTTGGTGTAGCCTTAATACTCTGGAAAGTGATCAATTCATTGGTGGACATATCATAAATAATGGTAAATGACTTAGGGACGAGATCAAAAGTTCAAGGATAAAAAACTTAATTCAAATAGTTTGGAGGTGGGGGGGTAAAAATCGCTGCAAGTTTTGTTATCCGACATCGATTTATAGATTGAAAAATTCGGATTCAAGTTTGGCCTCAACATATGTTTGGACTTTTAAAGCAAATAAAAGCCATCAAATCGTACCGAAAAGCAAATTTTTGGCCGAGAGTATTGGGGCAAAATCAATCATAGTATCTATGTTGTTCAAACACTTTGTTGATCGTGAATTTTGAATGATATGTATAAAACTATTATAATTTAACAGTGCCTTTTTTATGCATACTAAAAATACACATCACTTTTTCCAATATCTTTTAAAAGTGATGTCCAAGTCAATATACAGAACAAACATACATTATTGAGGAAAAACAGGACCCATGATACATAAACTATACTCTCAAAGCATATGCCCATATTGGTCAGTCAATTTACTCAAATTAAGTTAAGAGGGTGGTTGGGGGGTCAGTGAAAAAACTATGTGAATTAAGTTTTTTATCCTACATTGAACTTTTGATCTCGTCCCTTATATATAGATATAGTCTTATTTTTCATTCTTGATGTTTTATGGGGTGATAGTTCAATTAACAGGTTGACTGATAGTTCAATTAACAGGTTGACTGATATTAAAATTGATTTTTCTTCTCAATACACCTACATACAAGTACTGTAAGTCTAAATTCTTAAATTTGGTATGGAAATTCTGATGAAGAATTTATAATGTGCACGATACACCTACATGGACATGTATTACAATTTAACAATTTTTGTCTCGCCTGCGACGAAAGTCGCTGGAAGCGAGACATAGGTATAGCAATCCGGCGGCGACGGCGAAGGCGACGGCGACGGCGTTAACTTTTTGTAAAACCTTAATAACTTTTAAAGTATAATACTTACAATGTTCATCTTTGGTCCACAGGTGCATGAAGTGATGACCTTTTCAGCAGCACATTTTTAGATGACCTTGACCTTTTTTTCATGGTTCAATACCCACATAAACATTGCGACATAGTTTTACATTCAAATCCTTTTCTCAGAAACTATAATACCTAGAGTTATTATATTTGGTCTACAGTGAGATCTATATGGGTACATGCCAGTCTGACACCTGTCATTTGTCCTTGACCTCAATTGCACGGTTCAGTGAACTTCGAAAATCTGCGACATAGTTTTACATTCAAGTCCCTTTCTTAGTAACTGTAATGTTTAGAGTCATCATATTTGGTATATAGTAAGATCTATATGGGTACATGGGAGTCTGACACCTGTCATGTGTCCTTGACCTCAATTTCACAGCTCAGTGACTTTGTCAATTTTTTCTTCTAAAGTCCATTTTTCTGCAACTACAATGAATAGACTCATCATACATGGCTTATAGCAAGATCTGTATGGGTACATGCCAGTCTGACACCTTTCATGTGCCCTTGACCTCAATTTCATGGTTCAGTGACTTTGTCAATTTTTTCCTCAAAAGTTTATATTTCAGCAAGTGCAATGACTAGATTCATCAGATATGGTCTATAGCTAGATCTATATGGGTACATGCCAGTCTGACACCTGTCATGTGTCCTTGACCTCAATTAATTAATTGCTCAAGTAATCACATAACAGCTTTCGCATGTCTGTTTCAAATGTACCATAATGGTAGGCAAATGATAGCATGGTCTTTGATAGTGCATGTTATTCTGGGTCAAGCGCGGACAGGCGAGACATCTTTTAGGGTCCACACTTGTTTCGATAGAAATTATACTGAATTCTGTATTTTTGCCCGTTTGACTACCATTTTCCAATAGAATGACTTTCAGACTATCAGAAAATTTGAACTAAAAGGCAGGTCAAACATAGGTATGTTGTATATACTATCATACATGTGTTAGTCATAAATTAATATCACTATGGGTATAAGTTTTAATTCACAAATAATAATTTATACTTCCTGGGTATAAATATATACTATACATTTACACGTAGTCATTCCATGGGTGGGGTAAACTTAATACCCTGGATTATAGTCGGTCGAATTGCCTGTTTCATAGGAAATAATCTTATTTTATTATGGGCAGATAAATAGCTGCAGAAGTCTACATGTACCGGAGTTGTGAAGCCAAATGCAATTGCTAGATATCTGAGGTTACAATAAAAGGTCTTTAAATGAGCTGATGCTTTTCACTATTGTCAGTTCGAACTGCTGTACAACATAATGCCATCTTGTAGTCAGATAAACCATATCTTGATCAAATCGTGGATAGTAAAAATACATGTGCAATAACAATAATAGTGGCCACTTCATTGACATTTAGCATTGGCTAGGTAAATATATATACAGTGTAAGACTTTTGCAGCAATTTATTTCTAACCCATATCTGCTCACAATAATATTGATGGAATGGAATGTAGTCCAGACTACAAAAATATCAAAAGTTTTTTATGTTTGAATTTTTATTTCCTTCCTCTGCAAAGGAAGATGGTACTAGAAGTATATTGTTGTTTGGAGACTTTAACCCTGTGAAATAAAATGACAGGAAAAGCCAATTAGATAGTTGTCAGTTCCTCTGTAAATAAAAGAACATGTATCATTTTAATTTTGAAAAAGATTGGTGACATGTAGGTCAACAGGATAGAATTTTCATCAGCTTTATATCAAGTACATGTAGGGACTAGGTCTATATGTGTTGAATGAGTAATGTGTATTGCCCAGATGTTGCATTGAGATAGGATTGTTTGTTAATTTACACTTTTCCATATTGTTTGTTTAAGGCCTATTAAACACTACAGATCAATATTCTATTCTGAAAGAAGTGTAAAGAGTATATAATAGTATTTAGAATTTTTCGCTGTTTGTGGCAGAAATATTGAATAGTAAGCTTACATATTGATTCATTTACCGAACAATATTTTTGGCAATGTGTGGCTTGAAACGTTACAAAAATTGAATAAACTTTCCTTTCAGATTTGGTTATCATTACATTTTGAGATATAATGCTCCAAATATAATTAACAAAACTTTATATCATTATTTGTTCATGGTAATTGGGTCAGTCTGACTGACAAAATGATTAATTGATCAAAGAAGAAAAAATCAAAATCACAGAAAATTTTGTATCTTGTCATATTCTAATCAGTTATGAATTTTTAGATTCAAATTGCCAATTCATCAATAGAAGTTTTATGGAGGGTTTATTTTTCATAGAATCTTACCCTCCTATTTGAAACAGAACAGAACTAAGAAAATCACACTGACCTACATGTACATTTACTCATAGTAAAAAATTAAGTATTAGACATAAATTTTTCCTCTTTAGGCTAAATATCAATCAGTTTTACTACAAAAGGTAGATTGTCATAGATTAAAACCTGTTCTTTGTTGATTCACTGTCAAGTGCATTTTGTGCAGTCAGTATAAATGAATATACAACCTGATGTAACAGGAAGCATAGACCTAGTTATCTGATTGATTCTGTTTCATTGATAAATTCTACAGTGTGTGAATGAACCTCTAATCATTGTTGTATAATTGATTTTCTTTGGGTATACATGTTGTGTATCAATCATGGTTAATAAGATGTATGGATTTCTATACAGGTTAAGGGAGTGGCATAGTCTAGCATGGCTAATTGATATTTTGATGAGAAAAAAATATGGGTGTGCATGAATGGGTTTATGGTGTATTCTGATGAATTAAAAGTACTTATATAAAGTCTCTGTAGTTCTGTTGAATATTGGCTAGATTTTTGTAGGATGTATCATTGGTGTCATGACTTTGGAGTTTTAATCAGAATCAGTTATGCCTTTTGTAGGATAAAATAAGATTCGGTTTTACAGCCCATGATAAAATCAACTTTAAAATTTATCCCAAACTTTTTATCAGTTTCACCTAAATAATTATTTATTTTGTATGTATTAAAATTTAATATTGTAAAAAACATGCCAAAAAGTTATGTTCATGTATTCAGATTGTTTGCAAAGAATCTAAATTCTCCCATTTACATACAGGTTTTTCTCCCCTCAGTTATACACTGTCAGAAATAAAATTATCACTTATTAAAATCCAAAAGTTTAAGTTACCATTCATACCAATATAGTGGAAAAGAAAACAAAAGGTATTCAGACTGTTATTTATGAATGTAGTTTTAATTACACAGGTAGTAATGTGTTTTCATGAATGAACTAGGAGTGTTGTTATCAAGTTATATGTCTACCTGGCAGGTGTCAAAACTTGACTTATGGTCTTATTGTAGTACAACTACTCTTCATAATAAGTTGAATGGACAATTTACGCCTAGGTAGAAGTTATTAGGGTCAGAAAGATCAATTAATCTGCCTTTTACCTGAGGGTGTAATTTTATATAAACTTTATTAATGAGAATTGTAAGATGAATAAGATGATTGACATTTTTGCTGAAGAAAGAAAAAATTTCAGACTTTATTGCTGAATGAAATTTTATAGTTTCTTAATATTGGGATTGAAAGAGATTTTAAATGAGTTGAACAAATTCATATACATGTCAGTTGTACATGAAGATATTGAATTTGCATTTTTTAATGAAGGAATACTATTAATGTCAAGATTTATATTGGTGAATGTGGTTAGTTCATGTGTTTATTTTATCACAAATTATTAGGTCAAATTTAAGGATTTTGTATTATACTTATACATTATCCCACGCTTGGTACAATGTTATTGGTCAATGACACGTCAATACATACCCATATTACCAGACGTTGCTAACCATTACCCTGTGGAACTTATTATTATTATAATGACGTGGGGCTCGAGCTGTTGAGCCGCAAATATGAACGATTTCCTTTGATATGACAATGAAATAAAATATAATCACCCCCACCTCACCCCCAGTCCGTCTCACCATTCATATGTCTTTCATATAAAATGAAACATAATAGAAATTGATAAACAAATTATAAACAGAAGGGTTCAAATAGATTTAAAATTGGAAAGCTTTATGTGAATTCTTTATAAGATGGTTGAAAAATTTTGTTCAATTCCAACTTTTTGATAAGATTTCAAAGTACAGCAGACATTGTTTATCCAAGATTTAATTACTACTGTAGTCCTGTTTAACACATTTTCAAAGTTTTTTTTAAATCACTTGGTGATTGACTGAGTTTTAGAAACACCAGTATTTGGAGTGTTTTAAATCATAATCAGTTTAGAAAATTAAATAGGTAAACAAAATTATGCCACTGCAATGAATGCCTGTTTAGTTTTGAATACCTTGTCATATACCTATCTGGTTTGAACTTGGCATCTTTTAAGCAGTCCATTAGGTTATTGTATATGAACCAGTTAGACAGACAATACAAATGTTTGCAATAGTTCATTTAAAAAGTAACCAAAATCCATGCAATATTGCTATAAAAATTGATATCGTGGATGTAGAAATAGATTTATTTCACATTTAAAAGATCTTGTTATACAATAAAACGGTTATTGCATGAATATATGGAGATATTGTCCCTTGCAAAATAATTAATGCACTCGCAACATGATTTTGCTTGAGAAAGTATTCCTCAGTATTAATGCAGTAACAGATACACATGTATATAAAAAAAATTACTAATTTGCAGAATGAAATTGGATAACCTGTAGTTTGTGTTAAACAACCTTGAAAAAAAAATATGTATGTTTAAACAATTTTTTTGTGTGCAATATAATTTAACATAGCTATTTTTTCATTATTTTATCTTGCTTACCTTGGATAATATTTATGGTAAGTTTTTGTATGTTGTAGTACACATGTACTAGTATGAAGAAAACAATATTTAAGATTCTGTAACAACTAGACTTCCAATATAATTTATCTTCATTTAATACCTGTTGAAGAAAGAAAAAGTCATAATTATATCCCAAGCTAAATATTTTCTGTATCTTCAGAAGTCTTTAAAAAAATTTGGTTGGATTTCTCTTGAGGTAGTCTGTTTACAATTGTGTTCATGTAGAGATTTTCATGTTAAAAATATTTAATCCATATGGCTTTTAATTATATTCAAAATTTGACATAATTATATCTGAATCCTGCATAATATTTTTTTACAAGAGCAGATTAATTTCCAGAAATCTTTATAAGTATTGAATAACTAATTTTGTAAAAATATAGAATAGCTTTAAATTCATAGTCTCCTTTATAACATGTTTGATATGATACTATAAGTTACATGTAGGTCACTGAAGACAGCCCTTGTAACTTTATACAGAATATTGGTTTGTGCAGATGTTCCAATCTTGATATCGTACAAAGCTGCATATAAGGAGTAGAGATATTGGCATAGCCTCATTTCATATACATATTTGTACAGGTTCGAAACCTTGTAATTTTTTTTTTGGTTCTATACTTTATTTTCATTAATTGTTTAAATTTATTTGAAATTTTAAACAAAATATTTGGTTACTTATAGATTTTTACAGAAAGTATGGGCACAGCTCCTGTTTTGAAGCTGTGAGACCCTGTTTTTGTTCTTTTTGAATTCTGTTTCAAAGTTACTATCTCATTTTTATTTCAGCAGTGTTTTATTGCAAATAATAAAGTCCAAGAACAACAAAAGGCCAAAAAACAAAAAAAACATTCCATTTCTCCACAAATTTTTATTTCCACTATAAGATAGATCTATATAGTCAAATAATTTTTTTCCCAGGTCTAAGAAAATTATAATGAAAATGATCTAATATAAAAGTATATCGGTGTGGTTATATTATTCAGTTGAGAGAAGTAATCTGCTTCCTGATTTTCTGTGTGGTTGGCAGTTTAAAACAATGGAAATTATAGCCTGTTACTTTGTTTTCATAAAAGTATAAAATATTGAAATACATTTGAAGAAATTAGCACTTTTTGTTTGTCTTTTGCAAGATAGTATAAAAAATAACAAATCCATACATATTTTATATAGCAAAATAAATAATTCATTTTTAAAACAGCTTTTAAAACATTGTACAATTGGTGAAAGCAATATCTTTTATGTATATAACGGCTTTTTTATATGCATATAAATTTTCTCTTTTGTAGGATCTCAAAATTTGAATTTAGATGGTGATGAAGAGGTTTTTGCTGTAAGTAGACAGGTATCAAAATACTTTACTAGGAAGAAACTTTTTTTTAGGCATTATGACTTTTAATGGATTCCTTTCATCAGAGTTTATTCTAAGCATATACTATTTCTAAGAATATATGACATTTTGCCCAAACAGTTAGCAAATGTCAAGAGTAACTGATGGTTTGAAAAATATGCAAGATCAGAGATCATGGTCCTTAAGGTTACATGTATCACCAAACCAATGCCTGTTTCTAAAATGTATTCTCAAAATTTTACTAATATAAAGACTAAAAAAATTTGCTATTCACATAAAATTCATATTACGGTATTACATGAAAAGCATGGTCGCAACAATACTATCTTATCTTCAATATAAAGCTCGCTTTCATTTCATACAAGACCTCCAAGATGTTTGAAAGTAGCTGCTATATACCAATATGTGAAAGTAGATGGCTATCTGCTAGTCTATTGTAAGCAAAATTTTGATAAAGTTAAGAGTCAAACTGTAGCGGGTCTAAATTTGCCACCTACTGGCTACTTATGTAAGCCTCTTCACAAAAAAGAAATCTTATGATTACAGTAAATTGTAAGTGAGATGTACTTGTAATATAATATATAGGTACATGCAATCCTAAGTATCAAGGTCACACTTAAGATAAATTGTACATATAGTTTAAAAAGTGCAAGTTTATATAATTTATATGTTTCATTTCAGATTTTAGATCTTCCTATCCCTCGACGGGACTCTTCATCACAGTCAGCTAGTACAACATCTACAACAACAAGTAGTCCAACACCCCAATCACCTACATCTATCGTGTCAGGAATGCCTGATCCATTTACCGGTATATACCAACATCCCCATGCTAATCATCATCATCTGCACAGGGTGCATTATATTACATCACCTCATCGATCATCAGGTAAATCGCCACCTAGTGACAGTTTAAAATCAGACACTTTAGAAAAGGATGATAATTATATTATAAAGGATGAACCGACGTCAGTTGGGTCAAAGTCTGATCAAGGACTTCTAGATAGTGATAATGTGGAAATGAAGGAGTATTCATATGTAATCATTGCCAAAAAAGATCAACATGAATACAGTTATCCTACATTAGAATCAGTGCAAAAACCTGTTTCAAAAAGGGAGGCAACACAAAGGTGTCAAACATCAATATCACACCCAAATCCACCATTACCGAAGAAAAAGCAAAAAGACAAGCATCGTACACATTTATTACAAAATCAGAAATCTCGATGTAAGTATTGCAGAGAACTGTTTTCACATGACGATAATGCTCGTGGAAGTTGTGAAGATGCTCCTGACGGAGTAGAAAAGTGTATAGAATATGTGACTTGTGTATGGTGTGCTAAAGGTATTATATACCATTGTATGGCAGACCCCGATGGGGATTATGGACATCCGTGTGTATGTGATACAAGTGATAGGACAAACTGTAAAAAGTGGACTGCTTTAACAATTCTTTCACTTTTTGTGCCGTGCTTATGGTGCTATTGGCCATTTATGGCATGCCACAAATGTGGCATGTCTTGTGGTTGCTGTGGTGGTAGGCACAAGGCCTCGTAGTGAAGAATTATATTATTTGTACTTCACTCTTAAGGATCATGTTTATTTTTTTTTTCAGAAACTTTATTTTGAATGACACAATGTTATGATCTGGACTTGGCAAATTTTAAGTATGCACTCTCTCAATATACCAGTTAATTTTGGTAACAGATTTGTCAAGAAAATAAAAATTTGCATTGAAAATCATCTACATCGTCTCGATCCTGTTAATCTAGTCAAATATTTTTAATGTAAATGTCCGAAACATTCATGCACATTGATGTTTTTTCGTATATATCTGTTTTCAATGAAGTAATATACTTTGAACTTACATGTACATGTAAGAATCCAAAATTTCCTGGAATTTAAATTTAAAATGAAAATATTTCATCTATTACATATCAGAAAGTATTTAAAGCTTAATTCTGATTGTTTTTAATTTACTATATAATCTTAATTATGTATATCTTACAAAAATCTGATTTTTCATGTTACATGTAATGATGTACTTGATCTGATTATTAATGTTCCTCACATAATGTGCCTTGTTAAGTATTGTTATGTTATTTTTTTCCCTTTTCTGTACATTGTACAAAAAAATCTTTTGCTATATTTCTTACATGAAATATTGAAATGGATAATAAATCATTTTGGGAAAGAATTGTCTTTTTGAACAAATACCAATGTTTTAAAACCAAAATCTAAATTTTGTGTAATTTATACATCTGTTTATTCTGGATTATAACTGTTTTGGATAATTTTTGATTTACTTGAATTTATTAAGAATTAAAATTGTTAAGGGTTTTGGTAGGTTTTTAATAACAGTTTTTGTTGTTACTATTTATTTTTATTGGATTTTTAAAGTGCTAAGAATTTCTGGTGCGTCCAGTGGTAGTGCTTGTTATTTTTATTGTTGACAAATATAATTAGTTCATTAGCTTAAAAATAATGAATCATTGAGTAATTGAAATACACTTAAGATTCTAAGGATGTTCATAAATTTATTTTTAAATATGCCTTCACAGATCTTAGAAGGTTATATGCAAATTTACAAGTTTAATTTGGAACATGATCCATAAGAATGAATATTGTACATTTTAAAAATGAATGTACATTTCGGCACTCTTGTTGTGTGTGCTCCAATTTTATTATGCACCCATTGTCTACATCCTATACTATGCTCGCCTTTTATACAGTACATTTGTAAACATACTGTTTCTTTTTGTTAAATCTGTTTTCTGTTTACTTGTTAAAGCTTCTTTTAAATGGTGCTACTGTTTCCATTTATGTTCAATTCAAATATCAGAGTTTCTTATTTTATTTATTTTGATTTTATTTAAGGGAAAGTGTATCTGATTTTAGTGTTTTTGAACATTCAACACAAAATATATTATAGAAAGTTATAGCATCTTGCTGTCCATTCGACAAAAGAGTTGCAAATTGTAGTGAAGTCTGTTACCGGTAAGTCTGTGTGAAACATGAATATAAATTGTTAATTGCCTCGGTGAAAAGATCTCATGTTTAAGGCAAGATAAAGTAACCTGTAGATATTTGTCTTTACTTTTCTCCTAGTAAATTTTGATTTCAAATATTTTTCCCTTATTTATATTGGAAGAAAATGCTAATTTTCACAATAGAAAAAGGACACAGAATCAATAGAAATGTATCCCCCTCAGTCCTTCTGAAAGTTGGGATATAGATCTATGGAATAATTTTCCAGGGCCTTTTCATCTAAAATTTATTGATATCTATAGATTCTATGGCCAGAATAATCTTTTGAAAGATCCTTGTTTGTTTTGCATGTAGGCAGACTCTTAACATGTTTTCTTTTCTTGTCATTTTCTCAAACATTTCGGGCTTTTTTTGGATTGTTTTTCTGTTTGACGTAGTAAACATGTAATTGGAGAATTAATCTGAATATTTGGCTGAAATCTGACACCATTTAGTGTAAACTTATTGTAGAAATTTAATTAATATATACATTTGAAGATTTGATGTTAAATTTTCAGTTTCAAAATTTCAGATCTATTTTTATGAACATTTGATTCTATTCAGAAAGAAATAATATGTTGCCCCAGAAATTCTTTTGGTCTTCCTTTCCAATATCTTAGGAACATATGGAACATTTTTAAAAGAAATGACCTAAAAAGAATGCCAATCTGTCAGTATATTTGGAAATTCGTCATTTAAGGGTAATGTACATTTTAATGGAAACCAGCTAAGTTAAAAGATAAGGTTCACTAAACTCCCACTTGTATTTTGATCTAAAAGTGGTCCATATATTACATTCATCATTTGTATTGAGAATTATACAAAATTTAACAGTTTGCATAACTTTGTAACACATGTATAATGTTAGAATGGCACCATAAAAATTGTTTTTTAAGAACCTTAAAGTGCTGGAACATAAGTCAATTTTGAGGCTGCCACATTCAAAAACTGAACAAAATTACACAATCCAGGTTTTTCACGATAGGTTTATCAAGAAATAAAATACCGGTAATGGATTTTCTTTTTTTACTGCACTAAACTAGTTTTCAACAAAAAACTAAAAAGTATGTTAAAGAATATTTTGAATTTAAAAATTTTGAAAATCATTTAACAAGTTCGTATGGCAAACTCCTAGTTTTTGTACAGAATATTTAACTGTGATAATAATTAGTAAATTATTGTCCTTTTAAATGATCCAAAACATTAGCCATTTTATGTGCTTGGGGAATGATAAAATATTTAATAGTTTTGCTGGGGGGATAGCTAACAACATGTGGAGTCACAGCAATGGTTGTGAATGCCTTTTTATTGAAGTAATGTTAGACATATTTTCTACACTAAATAGACTATTACAGTTCTGAAGGTGGACGTTTTATAGAATTACCAATAAAAAGAAAAGAGTGAAAACATGTACACATGTAAAGGATTCAATCACATTAAGGCTATAATATGGCATTTCTTGTAAAGGTCATGACTTGACAATTGTATAAATGGCAAATCACAGAAACACTTGTAAACTTGTGTATTGATAAAAGGGAGAGAACTCATTGTATTTAAATGTAATACATTTTACCCCTGTGTTCATTTTATGTTGATTTTGTTTTTTGTTGGCTCATCTTGCATTTATTTTCATTTAGCTTCTCAGAATTCTTTGTACTTTTCCCATTTCTACAAATTTGGAAATAAAAAATAACTCAGGGAAATTTCATTATATTAGTTAAGATAATTGCAATATATAATTTCATTATTTCAAATTTCATTATACTAGATTTTCAATATTAATTTATCTTTCATTTTATACAGATTATTCAAAGGCAAGCCGATATTGAACACTTATTATTATCTATTAAAAGATAAAAAGAAATATTTTGTCAGCTAGTCACATTTACAAATTTTTGTTGCCAGATATTTTAAGGTAATCTTGATTCTAGAACTGGATGAAATATTTAGAAGTTTTATTTCAATGCTATAATTGTGAGAGCTTTAATTTTTTTTTTTTAAAGTTTCAGTCTTACTTTTTATTTTGAAATTAACAATTTAAATTTTAGAAAAGAGAATTGGTCTGAAAGGACATTGTATTGAATTTTTAGAGAAAAAAATGTACAATGTAGTTTGAAAGAACTAAAGTATACAGCTAAGAGTTTTTTAATAGTTTTATTTTTCATTGTTCTATTAAACAGTTTTTGTTGTATTTTATCTGTTCCTTCCTTTTATCATTGCATTTTCAAAATTATTGTATGTTTTTTTTTCTTTTTTAAATTTTGGCATGTCTGTTTACAATCGATTGAAAAATAAGTCTCATCTCAAACATGTATGGATCAATTGCCATATATCAAAGATAAAAAACAGGATTTAATTGCTATTTTCAACAATACATGTCTTAAAAAAAACTTGCATTTTTCAGCTGGAATTTTACCTAATTTTATTTGGACTTTTTCATATATTTAAATTAAATATTCAAAGAGATACTTACTGAATCCCCATAAATTTTCTAAATATACACAGTGATGCAATAGTTCATAATGTATGTTGATCCAGTAGTAAAATTATATTTATAACCCATGACAGAATTAATTTTCAAATATTGTTTAGAAATAAAATATAGATTAACTTATTTTTACCTAAAGGTTGTAGTTATAGTTAAGGAATCTTTTTTCAATGTATGTACAATAATTTGTTGATGTTTTCATATTTTGAATTTGTGATCATGATTTTAATTTTCACTGACAAGCAGGAGTAAAGAAATAGCTTTTTTAGGCTTACAGTTTTATGTCATGCATTACTTTTTTTCAATTTTAATTGATTTATTCAATTTTTGCAGTTTAAAGTGTTCTTATTGATGTTAAATCATGGTTGAATGTGTGAATGAGGAGTGAAAGTGTGTGGAATACCACCGGAGAAGTGCAAATATTTCCACCGTTGAGTCTGTGTTGTATTTGTGAGTTTCCAAAGGGTATTGTGATTGTGATGCTAACAATAGTAAACATCAGTAGCTTTTTTACTTTTTAAATGTGAATTTTTATTACAAAGGGAGATAATAACAAAAATTGTTGTTGCCTGAACCAAAACATAAATTATGTCCGAACACATTGTGTGTGAGTGTGGATCAGGAGGTAGGATCATCATTTAGTCTTTCCATATTTGGAACAAAAAAAACTTGGAGGTATTTCTGTTAAAAGATCTATTCTTTTACAACATGTACAATATCAAAACAGAAAACACCAGTTATCAGTGGCAAGCTCATGACTGGTAATTTCTGTTTATGATACATCATACATGGGAGGAAGGCAGCCATTTTGGAAAAAAATTATATGGTTTTATCCCATTTTATGTAAAAAAAATTCTGGATTATCTCTTGATTTTTTACCTTAAACCCTCCCGATTTCCTATTTTTTTTTAAGCCAAAAAATGCTTGACAGACTGTTAATGGAATAAAAACCTGGTTTGTTTAATAACAGGATATGGAATATATATATTTTTTCTGAAATTTTCTGACACATAGGAGGGGGTATAAAATGTTGGGATGATTTAACTCAACAGAAAGTTCTTTTTGTTTCTGGAAAGACAATATTCATTTTCATATATCTAGTTCATTTATCACATGCAAGTCACATGGTCCTATCTCTTGTTGAATGAATTTGTTCTATTGTACATGCAGTTATATTTGAACTTTGACTTGTTTCAGGCAGCTGTTTACAAGTAAACAGATTAAATATTGAATACATTGTTTGCTAATAGATAAATAATTTAGTTACCATTATTATTCTTAAGGAGAAGTAAGCAGTTTGTTTTGAAGCAACAAAATACTGATTAAATGTGGAAAGCTTGACATTTTAAAGTGTTCTTTACTGTTCTGTTCTACAGAAATCTGGTACAATTGTAAGATTTACATAGTAAAATACATCTGTATTTTATTATTTAATATAATAAAAATAATCATGACATGAGACTTAAATTTGAGTTCCTTTCTCTGCTTTATTGCAAAAATGGTGGTTTTGAGATTGTGGTTCATCTTTATACTGTTTCTGCTTTATATTGTTCATATTGTTTTGTTGTTCTCTAATTAATCTGGCTGTTTTCAAACTTCTTTTGGATATTCTATTATTTTTTCAGAAGAGGTAGAAAGAAGTAGGACCATTTTCCCCTGCATTTATTTTACTTCTAGAGCCATTTTCAAAAAGTTGACAAAATGCCTTTCAAAATCTATTGGCACATAGCCTAGTATGTGGTCTCTTAACATTTGCTAATAATAAATAACAAATAAGTTATCAAAAATTTTCTACATACTTGAATATTGCTTTTGGAGTACAAATTTGCCAAATTCACGACTTTAAAACAGTTTTACAGCCTGAAGGACACTGTACCAAAACAAGATTTTGCTTTGAGAAAGTTTACCGGTATGTATCTCCTATCATATGGCAGTAGAATGGTTTTGGATCTGTGTGTCCTTCTTGGCAATATTCCAAAAAGGGATGCAAAATGCTTGGCAAATGACCCAGATTGCCCCATCCATATACAACTTTTGTGGGTAGATACCTATACATATTAATAAAGTATCAAATTTCTGTTTTTGTCTTGCCTGGGACAAATGTTGCAAGGTATAACTTTCTGTTGCCAGAAACTTCTAAAAACTTTGTACACATAATACATTTGTACCTACACTTTATCTTTGGTCCACAGATACATATAGGTATAAACTTTTTTAATAGTCAATAAGTCAATATACTTTTCTTGTGACCTTGACCTCGTTTTCATGTTTCAATGACTTCATAAACATTTGTAAAATCCGCATCACATTGTGTTAAGTCCATTTCTCAGCAACGCTGTTACCTAGGCCCATGGTATTTGGTCTGTAGTTAGTTCTTGGTGGGAACATTCGAGTCTGATACTTGTCTGCGGACATTGACCATAATTTCATGCTTGAAAAACTAGGGTAACATTTTCGCAATCAAGTCCATTTCTCAGCAAATGTAATACCTAGACCCACCATATTTGGTCTATAAATAAATCTTGGTGGGTACTGCCAGTCTGACACCTGTCTCCGGACCTTGACCCCAATTTCATGCTTGAGAGATTTGTGTCAAATTTTCATGATCAACTCCATTTCTCTATAGGTTTAATACCTATACACACCATGTATGGTCTGACAATTCTCTGGACCTTGACCCCAATTTCATACTTAGGTCACATTTTAAGATTAAGTCCATTTTCAGCAGATGTATTACCTAGACCCACCGTACGTGATCTATAGATAGTTCTTGGTGGGTACATTCCTCCTGACACCTGTCTCCAGACTTTTGAGTCACATTTTTATGATTTTGTCCATTTCTCTGTATGTTTAATACGTTAACAACCGTGTAGTCTGACACCTGTTACCTGACCTTGACCTCAGTTTCACGCTTTAATGACTCTTGTAACATTTTCACAAATCCATTTCTCAGAAAATTTAATACATAGACCAACTATTTTTGGTCTTATAAATACTACTTGGTTGGTATAAACCAGCTGACCTTGAACACAATTTAAGGCTAGAATAACTTGCATCAGATTTTTCAGACAAATGTCACTTAACTATTTCTTTTAATGCATTCCTCTAAGATAATCTTTATTTTGTGTCAACGTGTATACTGTACTCGGGTGAGACATTTAGTGTGTCCACTCTTGTTTAACATAAAAATACAATGTTTTTATCATAAACAATCGTTTATGATAAAAAGTAGGTAAATATCTAAGATTAAAAAAAATAATGGTTATGAGTGAAACAATTACTGGGGAAAGTGGCCCAACTCCTTTTGTATTGTTAGCTCACCTGACAATTCACATTTTAATCTTCTCCTAAGAGCAACTTGGCCAATTGGGACCAAACTTTGGTGGAATGGTCCTTGGGTGGCGCCCTTCCAAAATTGTGTCCGGTGTCCCCGACCTTCGACCAAGATGGCGACCAAGCTAAAAATAGGAAAAAGGGGTCAAAATTTTTAAAATCTTCTCATCTGAAGCTACTATACCAATCTCAGCCAAACTTTGCTGAAATGATCCTTGAGTAATAGCCTTCCAAAATTGTGTCCGATGGTCCCGACATCTGACCAAGATGACCGCCACAGCAGAACTTAGTTTAACATAGAACCCTAAGGGAAATTCACATAAAAATCTTCTTGTCTGAAACTGCTTGACCAATTAGAACCAAACTAGTGGAATCTAGGTGGTCCTCTTTCAAAAGTGTCTGATGGCCCGATTTCCGACCAAGATGGCCGCCATAGCCGAACTTAGTTTAACATTGGACCCTATGGGATATTCATTTAAAAATCTTCTTGTCTGAAACTACAGTAGCAGCAATGGTTTTTAGATGGTCTTTCAGAATTATGTCCGATGAACCGTACGATCAACCAAGATGACCACCACAGCCGAACTTAGTTTAACATAGGACCCTATGGGAAATTCATTAAAAAATCTTCTTGTCTGAGACTACTGAGCCAGTTGCATTCAAACTTAGCAGTAATGGTCCTCTTTCAGAATTGTGTCCGATGAACCGGACGATCAACCAAGGTGGCCGCCACAGCCGAACTTAGTTTAACATTGGAACCTATGGGAAAATTCTTTAAAATATCTTCTTGTCTGAAACTACTGAGCCAATTGGAATGAGACTGGACAGCTATGGTCGGTAGATGATCCTCAGTCAGAAATATGCATGTCCAATGACCCAAAATGTCAACCAAGATGGCCACTACAGCTGAACTTTTAACCTTGTGGGCACTGGTCGCTATATGTAATAGGCAATGCACTATCGGGTGAGCCATACAGGCTCCTGGGAGCCTCTGGTTCATTTTGTAGACATGTACAACCTCACATGCTCTCTTCAGAAAAGGTCAAGAAAAGGAAAGGAAAGGACTTTTCCACCGGGCTGCAGCCAGCCTAGAATAATAGCTGGAGCAAACCATGTTTAAACATGATCATGAGTATGTATACAAGCAATGAGTTGTTAAGTATGGTTTGAAAGCCTGGTGGATATCATGTATTCAAAAGTCCACATTTGATAAACAAACCTGAGCTGTTGGTATTAATCGGTTTCTAATGTTAGTTCCCTTTCTACTTTAAAACCACTGGGTCAGTTGATCTGAAACTTGCTCGCTTCATCTTTGTCAGGTTTGTAACCAATAACCAAGACTTGGTTAATTTTTTAAAATTCTCAGGTATTGCAAGGTCAGGTAAACAAATTTCATATGATTCAACATTATGTCTATTGCACATCAGACTTGGAGGCAATATCCAGTAGTTGTCTGCTTGAATTGAAAAATGTCTAAAGCTCATTTTGTCCAAATTGGACAACTGACTGGTCAACATTGAAAATGTCTGGAACTGCTTTTGAGCTGAGAATTAAACATCTGTGGTTGGTTTGGACGTCATTAGGTCCAATTTACGTAGAGGTTCCTTTATATTCCCTTTTGCAGAATTCAATATTTGATAATAAAAATAAAAATGTCAACTCAAAACACAGGAAACATCCAGGATATCAGAGTTCATGCATACAGCAGGCAGCAACGTAGATGTTGACAATTGCACCTGACCAAATCAAGTATACCACATAATACTTAAATAAAAACCTTTTAAAACTGCGCCAAATATTTTTGCTCCTCTCCGTAACTTTTTTCTACAAGGAAACCTCGGATCCACCGGTTGGCGCATTTATTGCAGATTCAGCAAACACTTCAACGCAATTTCTGAACGTGCTGTATTTTTGTATGTTTTTTCCCCCGATTTCATCGGCATGCATATTAAAAAGTATATATCGAAAGAGCTCGATGTCAATCCAAATTGTAAATTTTATTTCCATAACTGGGTAACTAACATAGACATTGCTGAAATTAAAAACAGCGAATGTTGTCATTTCATTTATTATTCGATTAATCAGATGTGTATACTTAAGGTTGTACCTTGCTATAAACCTCGGTCCAGACTTTTATGTCAGGAGGAAGCGCTTACTGTCCGATAACCGATGCAGCGTAAGAGATTCGAAATCGATTGCCATCAGTAAACTGATATGGTCTGCATGGGAAATTCTTGTTTTTCATCGACGCTATCCGAATTTTGAATATACGGAACTTTGAATATACCTTTTCCAATGCATTATTTTTTTAACATTGCATTTACCAACTTGTACGTTCTCGTATTTCAAAAACACGTAGTGTTTATTCTAATATGAATTATATTTTTTTATGTTATATTTTATTTTCTCGTGGTAAGGGAGCAACCATTTGATTTTTATGGCGGGGAGGGGGGGGGGGGCGGCTAGGATCAAATGATTTTTTCACACCTAATGTGATCCTCTCTTTTTATTTTGCCCAAAATCCTGGTCCTGCCTTTTTATTTCAAATTTGAACCTTACCCCCCCCCCCCTTAAAATCAAACAGTTGCTCTCTAATAGATGCAACAACAACAACATTTTGCTACGTATTTTCTAGATGATACATGATTATATCATATCTAATATGACTAACTAACAATCTCAGAACTTGTTAGTTTAAAGTGTTTACAGTTGGAATACAAACAAAGATTCTGCCTACGAACATGATCGCCATAACACAAGAGTCTGTTCTAACTGGTTAAGATCTGCGCAAACAATATTGCTACACGTAGCCATATGCCCCCCCCCCCCCCCTCTCCCGCAGAGAAAAGTCGAAGCCCCACAAGATATACAAAATGTGTATTATTGAAATGGTGGCATAGTATGGATATCAACACATCATAAAAAATTTCAGTACGATACAAATAAAAATTTGTGTCCACAAAGTGTTCCTGTAGTGTCACATGCACAAAAACATTAAAGTCCCATAACTCCCGTAAATTTTTTCGAATCAAAATTGCGATGCGATAGGATCAAGTACATGTGCTTACTAACAATCCTACAAAATTTTAACGAAATCAGATCAGCGGTCTCAGAGGAGTTGCGCTGACAAAGTGTTCCTATAGAGTCCAATGCAGAAAAGTTAAAGTCCCATAACTCCCGTAACGTTTGTCAAATCAAAATAGTGGTGCGATAGGATCATGTACATATGGTGACTAACAGTCCTACAAAATTTTAACGAAATCCGATCAGCAGCCTCTGAAAAGTTGCGCTGACAAAGTGTTCCTATATAGTGTCGAATGCAGAAAAAAGTTAAAGTCCCATAACTCCCGTAAAATTTGTCAAAATATAATGGCGGTGCAAAATGATCAAGAACAAAAGGTGACTAGCAATCCTACAAATTTTGAACGAAATCCGATCAGCGGTCACAGAGGATATGCGCTGACAAATAACTGTGACCGATTGACGGATGGACGGACGGACACACGAACGCAGACCATTACTAGGTCCCTGAGTCGCGTCGCGGGACAAAAATGGCAAATGGAATTCCGTTTGTCGCGAATGAACTGTAACAAAGTCGTAACTGTACGTTTTGCCAAGGAAATCCAAGATGTTGTAAGCGCACAGCTTGGTGAAAATGAGACTCTACGTGAAATTATTTAAAGTTGCTTGCCTCGTGTAAAACTGAACAGGCTTGGAACCAAACTTAACAGATATTATCTTTATGAGAGCTTTGGTTCTTCAGTGTTTCCCTTTCTCAATTGTACCTTTTGATTTCAACTGCCAACTAAGATTGTAAACTATGCAGGTCCCTTGGAGCTTCTAGTTTTCTGTTGTCAGCTTAAGCAATGGTTTAACTAAATTCAAGTATTTGTTTATTAAGATAACACTTTCAAAGACATTAATATGGGCTGTTATAACTTTACATATATTTGGTCTCCGTTAAACAACTGGACTGCTTTTGTTTTTGTTAATTTTTTTGATTGGTTGAAACATGAACTGACACTATATGAATGATCTATGGAATTGTTTTATAAAGTGTCCCCATTTTGTTTCTGTCGAATAACTTGGACATAGCAATGTGTAATTCAAATTTCTGATTTTCTGGTTCATTTTCAAAAGACCAAACGAAGCAATGAAGGAAAGATGAATTAAACTTTGCACATTAATTTGTCCTATTCTGACACCATTGCGGACATCATGGGTATTCTTCTAGATAAAATTTAACTCGATAAAATTCATGCAACTGATGCTTTCATCAACTGGTACTACTAGTATATGGAATAATCCCATTCTGACAATTCAGATATTTCCTGTTGACAATTCTCCGCCCCTTACATCATTTACAAGAGAGTTAACTTTGGTATGCCTATCGGTAGTAGTGGTCAATAATATATTACATTACTGTTCGACGGTCACGTCAAATGAATTTTCTTTTTGTTTACATTTTATGTACGAACTCAATCTTGCTCTGGGTTTCAAAGAGTCAACACATTTTTATTTTTATTTTTTCATGCTTGTGATCAAGGACGTATAACTAACTCTACTATTGAAATCCTTGTTGTGATCAATGCCATATTGGTCGAAACGTTGGGTAATTTTAACTTTTTAGTTTGGTTGTTGTTTTTTACGATTTTGTTTTTGCTTTTGTTCGGCATGTGTATAGAAGCCGTATTGGTGTGTTCCTGTTCTGCCCACTTTTCAAAAATATAGGTAGAAAATGTAGTAGGCAGAACAGGAATCGTAGTATAAACTCTCTAATCAGATCTAATCAGAGAACAATAGATTTGAAGTAAAGTCTTGTCCAAAAATTTTTTTAGTGGAAATTAACAGAAAGAAATATCTAAGTATGAATTTAAAATATAAACTCTTTGCTTTTGGCGGTATGCTGGTACATTCATACCATCCCCCCATATCCTTTCTTTTGTCTTTCTTATCAGAGGAACAATTCATGAAAGAAATAAACAATATGGTATATATATTCACTTTTGTCGAGCCTGCGACTTTTGTCGAGATATGGCGATCATATATTCCGTCGTCGGCGGCGTAAACATTTACATTCACCATGTGGTTAAAGTTTTTTAAACATTAATAACTTTCTTACAACATCCTTGATTTTTACCAAACTTGGATAGAAGCTTGTTCGTGATCAAAAGATAGTATCCAGAGGAATAGTTTGTAATAATTTTTCCCCATTTTCCCGGATTTTACTTATAAATGGACTTAGTTTTTATCCCTGTTAACATTACATACAGTCTGCAATTAAAGTTTTTAAAACATTAATTACTTACTTAAACTATCCTGGATTTTTACCAAACTTTGACAAAAAAAATAACATGTTGAGAAAAATTATATACATTCAACTATTACACTGAAAACATAGACAATAGCAAAAGCAGGCGAAACACTGGGTTCCTGGAACCCTTACGATTTTTTTTTTACTATTTTATTATAACATATTATAATAGCACATTAAATTCATAACAATAGTTACAACAGTAAACAAGCATATTTCAACAAATGACTACACTAACTCCAGGTGAAGAAGATGGGAATCTGCACCGTCGTACTGTAGAATGTCGATCCTGTCTGCTGTTAGTCGTTGTTTCAGCTTATCAGTCTGCTGTGGATGTTTCTGTATTTCTTTGCCTTTGGTCAGCTGGTAGTCAAGCTGTATGCCGGTAATTTCATTCGATGCCTGTATCTCCTTGAAAACTCTGATGATTGTGTAGATGTTTGGGTGTACGTGCTGTACTCTTTTCTTTAGTTTGTTGGGCCACCATCTAAGTGGTTTGTTGTGCGTGGGCCGTCAGTGTTGGAGTGGTTCCATAGCTGTTGGTCTCCTCTACCCCATTGTGTTGTCCCGGGTGGTGTCTCGAAGTTTTCCAAGTCTGTAAATTAGTGACTTAGTGTCATATTAGAATCAAAATTGGCCAAAATCATTATTCATGTATGTAGATATAATTAGTTAAAATCAACATGATGAGTACATGTAATGTGATAAAATGATAATTAGGAACAAATCAAGCAAAAAATTAAATCAAATTCAATCCAAAAAGATAATTCTTACGTAATATTTTTTTTAAATTTGTATGATTTTTTTAACATTTAAATTAAAAAAAAAACATCAAAACTTGCCATCTTGATTTCTTTAAATTGCAGATTTTCTGTAATTTAACATGGTAAATAAATGGTTTAATAATGATTCTCCTATTCTTGACGTGTTTAATCGGTGTGATAAAAATACAATAACCACTTCCCGGAGATTAAATTTCTACATGGGAATTACCGCCGTTTTTTCAGCAGTTATTGGTATGATAAACCAGAGAAGTCCCGAAATGACGTCAATGTAAACAAACTTTTTGTCAAAAATTATAGGAGAAACAGATTCTCCTTCAATTTACTCATGAGTTATGGAATTTCTCCACCCTCTATAGTTAAATTTTAGATTTTAACACGCTCGCAAAAGCTCGTGTGTTGAAAATCGAAAGTTTAACTATCTCAGGTGGAGAAATTCCATAACTCACTCGTACCTGAAGGAGAATCTATATTTCTCCCACTTTTAATTACCTCAATTAACATATTACTGTATAAACAAAAACTTCAAAGGAATCAGTGACCATGCAATACTATAGTCTGTTCTATTTAAATGACTAAAAATTCATTCTGTATAGTGGAAGGATATCTGTAGACTATATTTCTTATTTTGTTAATACATAAATCATAGGAAAATTAATGATTTTTTTTGTAATTAAGAAAGAAAAAAATTAAGAAAATATTTTATTTTTTCTCATTTTTATTAACACTAAGAGTCATTCATATATATACACATATATACCAAATATTTGTACAAATAAATTAATAAAATTAAACATATAAAAGATAATCAGCCTAAGTGAAGTTGATGAGATGCTGCGTCGGCATAGTCAACTACGTCATGAGTCCTTGTTGGTATCTCCGTTTTAGTTGTTGTAGTTTTGCGTCTATAGCTCTGTGGCGGCGGCGTCTGGGTGGGCGGGCTCCTCCTGCTGCATATTGTATGATGGTACATTCTGTGGATGCATGTGTCTTCTGTGGGATTTCCATGATCTCGTAGATGTTAGGGTGTGCTCGCTGCACACTCTTCTTCATTTTGTTGTGCCATCTTTTGGGTGATTGGTGTTCCCTCAGTCAGGTATTGGTTCCATAACATGCGTTGTCCAACAACCCAGTGGTGTGTGACGTATAGTCAGTAAAGATGGTTGTGTCTGGAAAATCATCTGCGTGCACTATATCATCTAGTGCGTTGAGCCATACGTCCCCAACTTGATCTGGTGGTACTAACTTTAAATTAGTGATATAGTCATTTTCTTTGTAGTATCAATCTCTAAAACAGCAAAATTTTCATTTTAGAATAGCAACATTTTCATTTAATTTAAAGAGATTGTAATTTTCTGGTATTATAGATAAATCATAGGTAATAGTTATCAGAAATAAACTATAGCTACTATCACAACATTCCATAATTAGTATTTTTATATAAGGGATTAAAAGTGGGAGAACCAGATGACACCTAAAAAAAATTGATTGATAAAATTTACCTGTCCTTTTATCAAGGTATTTTTTTAGGAAATACACTATAATTACTAAAACAATATTCATACTAATTATGTTTACACGGGACATGTGGGTAGAACAGGAATTGAAATTTCAAAAAGTGGGCGGAACAGGAACAAACCTGTGTATTTTGTAGATTTCAGTCGTTATATGCCCCTTTTGACAGCTCACCATTTTCTTTTATTTTCCTTGTTTTATATTAAATATAAGTGCCTTTGGGAACATAAGAATTTGTTTAATTGATGAGTTGTTATGACACTGTCAACCTAGACAAAATGATTAGCAGAAACCTATGGTAAGCCGAAGTGGACAAAAATGAGGTATTTTCTAATATTACTGATTTATTTATGAATAGTAGAAATTCCTGATTTTCTAATATTAGAAAATAGCCCAGAATTTATAATATTAGAAAATGATTTTGTAATATTACTAATTCATTTTCTAATATTACAAATTCATTTTGTAATATTCATAATTGATTTTCGAATATTTTAGAAATTGAATAAGTAATATTAGAAACTATGCACCATTTTCTAATATTACAAATAGATTTATTATTATAACTTATTCAATTTCTAATATTACTAATTCAATTTCTAATATTACTTATTCATTTTCAAATATTAGAAATTCATTTTCTAATATTACAAATTAAAGGCATTTGCATCAGAAAATGAATTAGTAATGAAAATGAATTAGTAATATTAGAAATTGAATAAGTAATATTAGAAATTGAATAAGTTATATTAGAAATTGAATTTCTAATATTACAAATTCATTTTCTAATATTAGAAAATACTCTTTTTTTGTCCACTTTGGCTTGTCATAGAAACCTGCTGTGATTAGATCGGTAACAGCTGTGAAATCGTTTCACAGCCAAGTAGATTAACGAGCTTTCAATATACAAGAGCCTGAGGTGCGGCTTTGACAAAGTTTTCAACTAATCAATTGATTTAAAATATGTTCATTTATGAATAATATTCCACTGAAAAAAAAAAATAAAAAAAATAATTAAAGAGTGAATAAATAAATGTACTTATCGTATTTCCCTATGGCTATATCGACCTGCTGAGGCCTTCAGAATTTCCCGTATTTCGGCACTGTGACGTCGTAAAGAGTTGACCCGACCCTAATATGAGCTGACCCGAATATATCAGCGACGTCATAATGTTTGACCTAACGTTGACCCGAATATATCAGGAAAACATCCGGTCGTAGGCGGATGGCCATTGAAAAGTAAGAAATTCCATTAAGATTGCTAGTTAACAATACGATAAATTTATCATCAAGATTTCTTCAAACAAATATTGTAAAATATAAGCCGCTCGACACAATATGAAGCTTTTTGGCTCGTTCGCTACGCTCACTCGCCGAAAAAGCTTCACATTGTGTCTCGCGGCTGATATTTTACGATACTCGTTTGCAGAAAACCTGATAATATGTACATATATTTTTTAAGAAAAGTGAAGAAATACCAAAGGGATATTATATTGAGGGGAAAATCGAAACAACTGACAAGACCAAAACAATACACGCACTACAATTAAAAACTAAAAAAATATGAACAACATGGAACCCAGAGAAAACCAGCGGTAGACTCAGGTGCTCCGGAAGAGTAAGCAGTCTCTGCTTCCTGTATGACACCGCCATGCTGCCCATGTCAAATCCGATATGAGGAAGGGACAACATCAATGGAACAGGTCCATTTTCATTTGGGAAACTTTTTTTTTTTTTATACCTGTCAACCAAGTCATGATGACGTCCATAAAACTTTAATAAGGGTGACTCCAACTTAGGAGCAACATACCCTGTCTGAGCAACTTTTCTGTCAGGAGCCGAGCTCTGTAGTATACTTACTCTCAGAATAATTATATTTAACAAAATTTTAACAACTCATGTTATCATATACGTAAATATTAGGCAATGGCGTGACTGCTTTAAAAAAAAAAAAAAACTCGCATGCGGTTTTTTATTGTTTTATGCCACTGACACATGACTGATATGTTTATACTAATTTGACAACTGAATCCATTTTCTGTTAACTAACTAGAAACAAATTGATATGTAGGGACCTAGCTGAAATAGTCGGTTCAATCATCTCTAGCCCTGAAATAATTTTTATCATACAGGAAAAAATTGGTGTCGGTTGATACAATATTGTATATGTTTTTAAATGCCGGTACATGTATTCGAATTTTCGAATTTCCCGCTAAAAGGTCACATGTCACTGTATTGCTTGTCTCGCAGCAGGTGCGTGTGACGTTTACCGAAGGAAGCGACATCTACTTGGACGGGATTTAATACAGGGCTATATAAGCAACGCAGTGTCAGTCGACTTCGGCTTTCTTAGAGCCCACTTGTCAGAGGAATATATGACAGATTTCCTCAGACATAAACAAACCATTACAAAATGACTACGTCTGATCAGGTGGTGAGTTTCGAACAAAATTTGGCTGTTAATTACAGATAAATATGTCTTTTCGGAGAAAATATCCAGGTGAATTGCAAAACAATGGAATCCATCTTGATTTTTGCAATGTATGGCGAAGTAATTTGATTCTGTTGTCATTAACTTATTTGCGAATGAAAATTTATGGTGAGCTAGCGACCCTTTTTCATGATATAAAACATCCGTAGAAAATAAATGTAATCAAGTATTATGATGCATTATTATTAGGGCATTGAAAGATTTAAAAAAAAATTGTGACTTGCGTCTAGAAGGGGGAGGGGCCTAAATTAGAAAAGGAAAATAATTCCACTTTTAATTTATGAATGAATTACCACATTTGACTTGAAGTCAACCAAACAAAAAGTTTATGAATGTTATGATGTGTAAATATTCGACTTTTGTGACCTCACAATAAGTCATCTGTATCCAGTACCAAAGGTTTTTACAACTGGAGGTGTTTTATTATGCAGTATGAATGATGAAATTTTTATTATATTGAAGATGGGTATGATCATCTTCAAAATGCGTTTTTTTCTGATGAAAATTTTTTTTTTTAGTTTTTCGGATTTTTATGACAATTTCTTTCCATCGATCTTATTTTAATAGTTATAATCAATATTGACACAATTGGTGCATGTGACAAAAACTACATTTTATGTATGCATCATAAGGATGCATGAGTTTGAAAGACGACGTGCCCAGGACACATGTATATACCTTAGCTAGAACCATGGTTATCAATTGTATAGTTTATCAAAAAAAGAAGAAAAATCACAACCAGTGACACTGTTTACAGTGATAATTTTAAGTTCATTATCTTTCCATGGAATTCAGTTTTACAAGCATTGGTATTGGGTTTTTTTTTTTTGTAAAAAGGAATCCTCGAATTGTTTTATCTTGTATAATTAATACAAATGCAAAGATCATTTTCTGGTTTTAACTGTCCTTTAAGAAAACCTTTTTACACAATCTCCTTGATTGCAAATCAACAAATTTAGACATGCTTCTTTTAGGGTATCTTTCACAAACTTTTGCTTTTCCAATATATTATTTCTGTATTGGCCTTGTTATTGGTCTGAGGCTTGCTGTATTGGGCTGATGCGGAGCCGAAGGCCAATACAACTGGCTGAGGACCAATAACAAGGCCAATGAAGAAATAACTATGTAATGATATCTCTATTATTAATTAAGTAGTTTTCATAATGCATATTCTGTATGAATTTATTTTTTGAATCAACTTTTTGACAAGTATAGTCATTGAAGGATTGGAATGAGGGTTGTGAAAGATATTTTTAGTTGGCGCTATTACAGAATAATTTATAATCATCAATTTTGAAGCATCTTTAAACACAGAACATGTATAAATTTAGATATAATGTAAATATTTTGGAGTTTTCGTATGTATTCAATCTAAATAAAAAAACATGACTGTTTGACAAACACAATTTGTTTTATCCATCAGAACCTTATAAATATTAAGCATTCTTTATTGCAAACCCTTCAAATCAGAACCAGGTACATTTTGTATAAAGTTTTATGGAAAAGAAAGTAAAAAGTAGGTTTGAAAGTGATAAACTACAACAAGTTCCTGCACCAGATCTTATCAAGGATAATTCCAAATAGCATTGTGCTTGGACTTCAAAGGAATCTTTTACTATCCTTAGACATGAATTCCAGATAAAAAACAGAAGGTCCATCTTATTCAGCATATTTTTCTGAATATTTTTTGTAAAAGATTTGCTGCTTTAGTTGTATGTAATATTGTCTTATATTTTCAGCCAAGACTATACAAGTCTGTTGTTGATGATGTGATAGGTAATGTCAGAGAAGCCTTTCTTGATGAAGGGGTTGATGAGCAAGTTTTACAGGAACTAAAACAGGTATTGAATTCATGTTGTTTTATAAAATAATACCCTCTGTGTGAATCTCCTTAAAATTTATCCCTTACATTGTTGATAAAAAGTGATATTTATGACTGTCTGGGAACCACATTATTAGTTATCGTGACCTCCATTATAGTCCCTTTTTAGCTCACCTTACCAAAAGGGTCAAGTGAGCTATTCTCATCATTTGGCGTCCGTCGTCGTCCATTAACTTTTACAAAAATCTTCTCCTTTGAAACTACTGGGCCAAATGGAACCAAACTTGGCCAAAAGCATCATTAGGGTATCTAGTTTAAAAAATATGTCAGATGACCCCGCCTGCCAACCAACAGGGCCAACATGGGTTAAAATAGAACATAAGGGTAAACTGTAGTTTTTGGCTTATATCTCAAAAACTAAAGCATTTAGAGCAAAACTGACATGGGGTAAAAATGTTCATCAGGTCAAGATCCACTTGCCATGAAATTTTCAGACTTCAGGTTATTGCCCCTGAATTGTTAATTTTAAGGAAATTTTGCAGTTTTAAGTTATTATCTTGAATAGTATTAAAGATAAAGGCAAACTGTAAAGAACAAAAATGTTCAACAAAGTAAGATCTACAAATAAATCAATATAACCAACATCATTGATTGACCCCTTATAGGATTTTTTGCCCTTTAAAGATGGCATCCAGCATAAACTTTCCTTTAAAGATCATTTCCTCTGAAACCACTGGGCCAATTGGGACCAAACTTTGGTGGAATGGTCCTTTGGTGGTCCCCGTCCAAAAATATGTCCGGTATTCTCGACTTCCAAATGACATGGCTGCTGTTACTAAAAATAGAAAAAGGGGGGATGAATTTCAAAAATCTTCTATGAAACTACAAGGCCAATTGGAACCAAACTTGGCAGTAATGGTCCTTAGGAGGTTCTCTTTCAGAAGTATGTCCGTTGACCCGGACTGTTAACCAAGATGGCCGCCACAGCTGAACTTAGTTTAACATAGGGCCCTATTGGAAAATTCATTGAAAAATCTTCTTGTCTGAAACCACTTGACCAGTTGGAACCAGACTTGGCATCAGTGGTCCTTAGATGATCCTCTTTCAGAATTATGTCCAATGACCTGGACTGACAACCAATATGGCGGCCACAACCAAACTTAGTTTAACATAGGGGCCCTATGGGAAATTCATTGAAAAGTCTGAAACAAATTGACCAATTGGAACCAGACTATGCAGCAATGGTCCCTAGGAGGTCCTCTTTCAGATATATGTCGGATTTTGTGGACTGTGAACCAAGATGGCCGCCACGGCCGAACTTAGTTTAACATAGGATCCCATGGGAAATTCACTCAAAAATCTTCTTGTCTGAAACTACATAGCCAATTAGAACTAGACTTGGTAGCAATGGTCCTTAGATGGTCCTCTTTCAGAATTGTGTCCGATGACCCAGACTATGAACCAAGATGGCCACCACAGCTGAACTTAGTTCAACATATGGCCCTATGGGAAAATTCATTGAAAAATCTTTTTGTCTGAACCCACTTGACAGATGGGAACCAGACTTGGCAGTAGTGGTTCTTAGGATCTCCTCTTTTAGAAATTTGTCGGATTTCGTGGACTGTGAACCAAGATGGCTGCCACAGCCAAACTTAGTTTAACTCAGGACCCTATGGGAAATTCACTCAAAATGAAACTACTGAGCCCATTTGAACTAAACTTGGCAGCATTGGTCCTTAGATGGTCCTCTTTCAGAATGATGTCAGATCACCTGGATTGTCAACCAAAATGGCCGCCACGGAAAAAAATGGTTAAATATAGGATCCTATGGGAAAATTGATTTAAAAATCTTCTTGTCTGAAACCACTTAGCCAGTTGGAACAAGACTTAGCTGTAATGGTCCTTAGATGTTTCCTGGACTGTCAACCAAGATGGCTGCCACAGCTGAACTTAGTTTAACATAGAACCCTATAGAAAAACAAGCCATATTGACTGCCACACTTAAATTTTTAGTCCTGCTCAAGGTGAAAAGTTAAATCCAGGTGAGCGATACAAGCTCTTGAGAGCCTCTAGTTTGTACAGATATTATGGAGCAAAAAATAACTACAAAATCAAAACATGCTGAAGTTAAATTGTATTGGTTGAGATCGGTATTTACCATAAAAGGTGTAATAGCACGTGCCGTTTACTTCAGCTGTATTATGGTAATTCCTTGTAGTAAAATATTTCACAGGTGAGTAATGTATTAGGTTATAGATTATACACACTTTTTTACCTCTAGAAAAAATCTGAGAAAGGGGTGCGTATTATGCAGTACAACAGGCCTTTGAGACATTTTTTCTGGCGACTTTTCCTCGTCAGTTCAACTGTACAACCAACTTCCTACATACGACTGGTCGCCGCCATTGCAGATGTTTTAACCCTTATCGGATAAATAGAGACCGAAACCAACAATCGAAATGAAAATTCCTACCTGTAATAACAACATTAATAAAGACAATGAAAGTGTATTCCCACGATCCATAATTTTCTGACCACCATTTTTGTTTGCATCACGTGGGGTTGAATGGTTCCTGGGATAATATATGTAGTTTTTATTCCCAACTATACTGGTATCAGATCAAGGTAAATAGAATTGCTTAATCAACTGTTACTATGAAGTGATAAAAAAATAATATTAAATTGCTGACATCGTAGTCAACTTTCTCAATTTGTTGAACAAATAACAAATTTATATGATTTCAATTCCTGAAATTTTAAATTATCGCGGAAACAAGAAGTTGTTCCGTATTCGATTTTGAAATTAGCGATTCACATTTAATTTCTGTATTCAATAAGACATCGTTTTTTGTAATGGATTTGAGTTTTTTTCCCCAGAAAATGATGAAAAACACCGATCTCATGACGATAACAATTAGGATTTTGTTTCCGAAATATCCATGCCTATTGTATAGTTACACAACAATCTCCTGATGATCACAGCTTTGACTTTGTTGCCAAAAAGTCCCTGCATATTATCTGGTCAGGGTTTGAAATTAGCGGTCGCCCACTTGGCGAGTGAATATCAAATTCCAGTGTGGGCCAATATAAAAATCCAATTCCGTCGCCCCCTTTTTCAGTGTAAATAAAAATTCCAAAAACGTAAATTTTAACAATATATTTCTTTGTTTACTCAATTTTTGCACATGCTTCTGCTTCTTGTTATGGAAATAGTACTCCTGTATCCGGAGCACTTCCGTTTGGTGTCCTTCGGCTGTTCCGTTTAACCAGTTAACGGACACAAAACGGAAGTGCGGCATGATTTTCAATTTTGAACCAAGATATTCACGATGAAAACTCCTCTGATGTGGATGAACCGACTGATGATGAAACTGATGAATCAGAAAATGATTAGCTTCAAACCCTGCTGGTAGAACTAAGTTTTTTCCCTCCATTTTAGAGCCTGTAAAGGGATGCGTATTATCTATAACTGCGTATTTTCTACAACCAAATATTTTAACCAAAAAATGGATTAAGTGAATTATTTATCTTCTTTAAACCAACAGATTTTTAGAGACGTATCAAACACAATATATTGGGTTGGATTATTTAGTCTTTTATAGTTGCCAAGGTAAGGAAGTTTTTATATGAAATAAATTATGCCAGTGAGCTTCCAGCTTGTATTTAACATGTTTATATTTTATTAGTTATGGGAAAGTAAATTACATCAATCCAAGGCATTAGAACCAACATTATCAGATGATACAGGGGTGACCTTACCCACAACCATACAGTATACATCACAGGTCATGCAACCACAAACACAACCTCGTACCCAGGGTAAGACGAAACTGAGATATTATTTGTGTCACTGTTAACACTTTCTTCACCCACTGTATACCAAACATTTATCAGTGTGTATATCATAGTGTTCTTTGTTGATTGGTTGAAAATGAATTATGATGCTTTTTTTAAATTTTAAATCTCTTATGATGTTCAGGTAGATACTAACTCCATAGGTCTATTCACCATAAGGATAATGTATTTGAAGAAAAAACACATATTTTCACAATTAGTTACAATTTGATGATGTGATTTATCTATTATCTCGATAGTAATATTAATTTATCATTATATTTTATTTTAGCACAAGCAGTACCTGTTCCAGTGCAGATAGCAACACCACAAGGTGCTGATATGGTAAGTTATTTTTTGCCCTTCTACTGTGTTACTTGACAGATGAAATAGAGAAAATTAGTAGCCTTAATATTTAGACTTCTGCGCTCTATAGGAAGACTCTCTTTTATCTGCATCACCAACGGTGAAAGCCGGTCTAATAGGCTCTCGACTCTGTCCGTCTGTCACGCTTAGGGGTACATACTTTGTGTAATCTGAAATTCGGACAGTATTGAACCAATATTTTTCAAACTTTGCATAGTGTTCATATACATATTGAAGATGTGCACCTCCTATTTGGGGGCAATTTCACAAATTTTTATTATGAATTCTTACATGTTGAACTTAGCCATTTTTCAGCAATACATGCTATGAACAGTGCATACTTTGTGTAATCTGTAACTCTGGCTGTATTGAACCAATATTTTTCAAACTTTGCTTAGTGTTTATATACATAATAGCATTATGTCCTCAAACTTTTCAGAAGTGTTGAGTGATTAAAGTCTTTCAGTATGCTGAAGTGTTGCAGTTCAGGGTTATAAGATAAAGAATTGATATGGTGTATAAATTCATGACGCAAAATCCCTATAAGGTCCATATCCTGAAAAATATAAATGCAATCATGACCTGAATAATACTGGGTAAATGGAAGCATCTTTTATCTAAACCACATATTATTTTTTACAGAGCCAACCAGCAGCAGTAGCAGCCATGGCATTACCACAGGGTGTTTTCCAACAACAGTTACAGGCCTTAGCAGCACAAGGATACACTTTATTACCCACCAGTAAGTTCAGTTACATTTTCACAGAAGAAATCTATTGAATCCTCCAGCATTTGTTCAGTTTCATGAAGTAAATATAATCAATCATATATTTTTCTGGGTTATGCCTCTTTGAACATAGCAATTCATGTTAATGATTTTAAAAGCTTTGGTAGGATCTTTTCCTATATGAATTTGTTTTTGTGACTAATTTTTGTCATTCTTCTTTTGGATATGCACAAAATTTCGAATGATTCATTTGTAGAGGGTAATATTCAAATAGTTTGGGATGAGGGGTATTCTTTTGTGAGCTTGCTAACAGAACCTCTAGTTTATAGTTAATTCAATTACCGGTAAATTGTTATACATAAACATGTCTACCTTTTAATAATTCAAAACTTATCATTATTTTATATTCTATGATTTATAGTGGACAAAAGAACCAGTAGAAATCATGGGTCATGAATTATTTGGGTAATTGTGTGTGTTTATATGAAAGGGAAAAAATCAATTCATCTACAAGCCAATTTTTAAAAATTAAGGTATCCGGACCATAAATGACCATGTGATTGTTCAAAAGTTCTCGGATGTTCCATACAACGCAATTGAAATGACCTCGGTAATTATCGGCAAACTTCGGAAATTCCAATATAACTAACTTATTTTTACAGACTGCATATAAGCAACAAAGTGTGTTTCAACTTGAGAAAAATATATATACAATATTCCAGCTTTAAATTGTTTGGTTCAGCCATTCACGGTCAAAAAGAGATACAATTTTCGATCATGATCTATTATGGTCCGGATACCTTAAAAAAAAATAATGTTTAAAAGTTGTAACAATTTTGACATTTATCTTCAGGTAATGGCCAGTTTATAATACAAGCAGCAGTTCCACAGCAACAGCAAGCAACTGCACAGATTGTAACAAATATACCACAACAAGCAACCCTAGTACAGAACAGACAAGTCCCTACAGTTGTACAAACTAGTCAGGTAAAGTTGGTCTTTATGTTGCCCTCCTGTTGAATTTTTTCAGTTAATACCCAGTCCATATACCAAGGTGGCTGCCATAGTCAAAGCATGTAGTTCTGCTGAAGGTTGGCAAGTCAAATCCAGATATGTTATACAGTCTCCTTGGAGTCTTATGTTTGAAAACTATAGATGAAATTATGGAACATGAATGGTTTGTCTTTATTTACTTGGTATTTTATATAGAAGAAATTAGATTGTAAGACAA
This sequence comes from Mytilisepta virgata, assembly GCA_028015205.1. NCBI lineage: Eukaryota > Metazoa > Mollusca > Bivalvia > Mytilida > Mytilidae > Mytilisepta > Mytilisepta virgata. The sequence continues at coordinate 53,251,450 of CM051518.1, read as the reverse complement.
TGTTACTATTTTGTAGTGAATGTTACAGTAAAAAGAATTTGGTATTTTTACAAAATCACATGTGTGATGTCATTCAGATTTTGTCACAAAAAAGCCAATTACTTTGAATGAATTTTTGTTGCTGTTTTTACCATTAGTGCTAGTCATTTATACCAATTTTATCTAGAAAAAGAATATACCAGCAAAAATATGTTGCAAGATTTAAAAGTTAAATTTTTTGTTCTCCAGAGTCCACAAAACGTTTTATGCTTTGATGCAAAATATGAAATAGTATTTTCTGTTCTACAGAGTATGCAAGCTGTTTTAAGGTTTGATGCAAAATATAAAAAAGTGGTCAAATTTTTCTTTCTACAGAATACACAAGGTGTTTTACAATTTGATGGTGCTGATGATACCAGTTCTGAAGAAGATGATGATGATGACAATGACGATGATGATGATGAGAACGATGAAGTTAAAAATGACGAGGAAGAATGTAATGGAGAAGAAGAGGTTTGTTGATTCATAGGGAAATATTTATGGTATCATTATAGATTTGAAAGACTTATTTATTTTGATTGCTAAGTAATATTTCTCTACTGAATTTTCATGGACACACAAAGTCATAGGATTAAGCCATCAGAAAATTTTCAGTTCTCTGGCATAATCAAGGAAGTGAAAATTTGAAACTGAAAATTGTAGTTAACTTTTGAAAAACTGGGCCCTGATGGTTAAGTCTGTGTGTTAATATTTCATGGTGAAGTCTAAAAACAGGTTCAATCCAATCAAACAGAAAAAGATATTTTATATTATAAACATATAAGAAAGAGACGTAGTTCTGCATATGCAGTAAGCGTACAGTTGTCCGATCAATATCCATGCCTGGGACTGATATCTTGGCCTTCGCACATGATGATGTCACATCAGAAGTAAACAAAATGGCCGATGAGGAAGGCTTGGGGCAGATATGGAAGTCTCAGGATATCATGTTAGATATGGAAATAGGCATGTGATAATCTATATTTCTCAAACCAAATTTTCCATTTTATTACAAAACTGAATGAAATGCAAGCATCATTTATAATAACTGTTCAGTGTCAAATAAGGTGAAAGAAAAATACACAAATCTTTAAGGTTTCCTCACAGACACTATTTTTTTGTGGCTACCATAAAATTTTTATTGACATTTATGTACCAGCACCTTTACACCATAAGGACCAGGTGTGCGATCCAAATGGTTAATAGCATGAACCTTAAACATACATATTTTTTTTATTTGGAAAAAAAAAGATACCCTTCAGTACTCTGAGAGCAAGACAGGTGCATATTAAAAGGCAAATTTGAATTACAGTTTAGTTCGGAAGTTATACAGCCAAAACTCTTTCTAGAATGAACAGGTAGTACTAAGGTCAGGTGTTGCACAATACTAAAACATTATTTCATTTCAGATATGTGACCACCAAGGTTATATGTCCTCCGAAGAAATAAATGTTTATTTAATTTCAGGAACCATTGAACTCAGAAGATGATGTAAGTGATGAAGACCCTACAGATTTATTTGACACAGATAATGTTGTTGTTTGCCAGTATGACAAGGTATTCATTTGTCCAACACACAAACACAAACTTAGCAAAATTCTGATTGGTTTACGAATAAATTTCAGTGCAGTGATGATGCTACATGTACTATAGTATTGAGGGCCGCCTGGCGGCCCCATTCCCCTGCTTGAAAAATTCCCAATCGCTGAACGGGAAATGTTTGAAATCCAGATTTATTATGTGTCTGTATCCAATATTGGTTTCTGAACCACGTCTGCATAAAAATATAACCGGAAGTTTACATCAGAGCACATTGTTTCTGAAATATAATGCAGTTTAATAATCAGAAGTGTGTTTAAATTTTCTTTTCTATGACAGACAGATAGAATGATTACAAATATGGCATATCAGTCTGATATTCGGGGATGATTTTATTCGTTTTTTTTTAGCAGAATTCTGGTATTTGTAATCCAGATTTGTCCATTATGGTGTCTTTATTATACGTAGCTAAATGGCTTCAGGTACAGCATTTCCAGGTTTTTTTCTTGGCTGGGAAAATCATCTCTGGATATTGCACCTGGAATGTAAAGGGTTAATGTTGACTTTTTTTTTCAAATGTAATAAAAATATTTCTATATTGCAAGAGAATTATACAGAAATATGTCATTTAGCTGTATGTTAATAAGTAAATTGCTGTTTAATTTAATGATATCAGTTGTATATCATATTTGAACAATTGAAGTGACTATCATTTATGTTATGTTTTCAGATAAACAGAAACAAAAATAAGTGGAAATTTTATTTAAAAGATGGCATTATGAATCTCAATGGGAAAGACTATGTTTTCCAAAAGGCTAATGGTGATGCTGAATGGTGATAACAGAGTTGTGAAAATTATTTTTTTTAAACCTTCCATGGGTATGATGGTGCAATTTATCAGTTATGTATTTTTTACTTCCACTTTTTAAGTATCAAAATATTTCAACAAAAAGATATTGTATATAGGTATGAATGTGCTGTTATTTTTTTGTCAGAATTTGTGTTTGTTTACAAAAGTCTCGCCATGTCAAGGCTACTTTTTGCCAAAGAATCCGCTTTTTTTTGTTATTGATGCAAATTTAAAGATATTCTACAAATTGAAGTACTATGATACAGAGGTATGAAAAAATAAATCTGAAAAGTACCATGCCTGTTACATGATAACAGTACTTTCCTTTCACTAACTACAGACACATACCAAATATGGCAGGCATATAAGATGAACAATTTACTCAGTGCAATTATATACTATAATAAACATTTTGCTCTTGTAAAAATATAAATTTATAAAACAGTGTTTCCCATACCTTCAATGGGTGCCATCCTTTTTGAGTGATTGTGAGTAGCCAGTTTTAAAATTTGTTTTAATAAAAAAAAAACAAAATTCATTGTAAATACAGACGAGAATTCATTGAATAAAATTTTCTTCAGATTTTTTCCCACCTCTGTATGTATTTAATGAAATTTTGTTATATTCATGTACAGTATCATATAGCAGGTTGTTTTGGTGGAAAACAATGATGTTCCAAATTCATGATGTGGATAATGGTATAATATATTTTAGTTGCAAATCAATTCCAGAAGGAATAAATGCAGTAGATTTCAATCAAGCATAAAAATATATAAGAAATTAGCATTCCAACGAAAATAACCTGCCACATTCTGTATATGTTCATTGTAAATTTACTTGTGTTATTTTCTATATGTTCGTCATCCTGATGTGTGATTGTTAATTAATTTGTGATAATGATTGTTTCTCTTATTTCATATATTTGTTATTTTCCATCCTTGTATTGATGATCATTTTCTTTTTAATATGACCAACGGGTCTAATTTGTACAAAGGTAGACTATATGTCTTTTTTGGAAAGGAAATGTGTGTTTTGTAACAAGTTCTTAAAATATGTCATTTGGACACAATTTTTTATTGGAATTTTGTTAATTACATTCTTTTATAAAGAAAAGTCAAATACTTCATTGTAGAAATGAGATTTAATCATGACATTTATATTCTGAATATTCTGTTCATCTCTAGGCTTATTAATGTTGGATAAATTTTATCTATTTGAAGTTGTATATCTGATGGCAAAAAATGAAGTGCGCTTTTAAAATTTTTGATACCTTTGAAGACTAGAAAAGAAGCATACAACTATTTCCAGTTAAGGTATCCAGACCGTAAATGACCAAGTGATTATTCAAAAGTCCCCGGATGTTCCATACAACGCAATTGAAATGACCTCCGTAATTATCGGCAAACTTCGGAAATGCCAATATAACTAACTTATTTTTACAGACTCTGCATATAAGCAACAAAGTGTGTTTCAACTTGAGACAAATATATATATACAAAATTCCAACTTTAAATTGTTTGGTTCAGCCATTCACGGTTAAAAAGAGAAACAATTTTCGATCATGATCTATTATGGTCCGGATACCTTAAAAGTATTATTTTTTGGATGAAAATAACATATATTAGGTTAAAACCATTTCTGTCCAACAGTGTATGCCCTAAATATTTTTGTTTTCATCGAATCTGATACACATTTCTGTGTTTTGTATATTGCTTTGAATGCATACGCATTTAATGTTTTGTTGATAAACATATTTTATCATGCATGACAGTTTTCTCTTTTCTTGTTGTTGATTTTTGTGACGCTTTGTGTTAAGACTATTATTTTAATTGACAAGATTGACCACTTTTCCTGCAAACGGTCGATCGTCCTCTGCAGGTTCTTCGCCTTCCTACAACAATAAAAATCATGTCACCACAAAATATCCAGTTGTGCTGAAAGTGGCTTAAAATCCCAATAAATAAAACACATCTTTTCATGTAATATGGGAACAATTGTTGAGCATTAAAAAGGATATGAGATATTTGTGTTTGTGATTTCTAATTGATATATGTTTTTGTTCATGGCTCTAAATGATTTCAAGGACATTCATGCCTACATTTTACTGCAGAATTTCATATTCAAAGGGAAAGAAGCCAAATTTTTGTCCAATTTATACTGTGCCAGGTTATATTATGACTACTTTCCATGATAATTTTATCTTCATAGCTGTAAGCATGAAAAATTTTCTCAATCCAGAATTCATTTATATTATGACATCACACATGCTAGTTGGAGATAGAGATATATCTCAGTCCATTTTACCTGTAGGTTTTGTGTTATATTAAATATTGGTAGTCTGAAATAACTTTTGAATATTGTGTTAGTTATGAGAATGGCTAGTTAATAGGGTTTATATACACTAAAACCCTGAATCACAATGTACTAGTGTTAATATGAGAGTTTGACAGTAATTTGATTTTTTTTATCAAATTAATAGATCCTCTTTTTGTCAAAACAATTGTGAAAAGTTTAATTATGAAGAATTACAATAGACTATGCAACTGAAATAATGTAAGAAAGCTAGTGAACTTATCATGTTTCATAGAAAATTTTAATTGATGAACACAACAGAAAATTACTAACATTTAATTCATTGTAAGGTAATGTATAGTGTATTGAATGTAAATATATGGTGTTGAAGAGGATGGCTAATGGTTATTTATTTCAGCATGGCTAGCAGTTTTCATTAACCAGATATTCAAAATGGAAAAAATCTGGTCATTAGTTTGGTAGGTTACATGTGGGCAACTCCAGACCGTGATGGAGGAACGCATGGTCGACACATGGATCACTGTCTGTCGTCTTGCGTCGTCACACTTTTCTTCTATCCTCAACTACTCGTAAACCGCTCAAAGGAATTTGATGAAACTTTCTCTGTGCATTAACCTTAATGCACAGGTATGCATATAAATTTCACTTTTAGAAAATTTAATTTTTTTTTTGTAAAAATTTACATTTTTGAAAAAGGGGAGGGGGGTCAAAACTTCTATCCTCAACTACTCCATGACCGCTCAAAGTAATTTGATGAAAGTTTCTCTGCATTAACCTTAATGCAAAGGTGTGCATATATATTTCATTTTTAGAAAATTTTAATATCTTTTGTAAAAATTGATGTGCGCAGGCAACACATGTCTTCCTTGGAAGACTCACACATTTTTTGCCAAAAAGTATTGTGTTTTGTGCTAACTGATATACAGTGTAAATGCAAATGTTTTGGCCAAATTTTCACTTATCCAGAAAGCAACATTTTTATCTTGTTTGTCCATCAGAACCCTCTTTGAAATGTTTCGCACTCCTAGCAAAACAAGTCCAAGGAAAGCATTATGCTTAAATTATTCTTGACTTGAAGATTTATTGTTTATATTTCCATGGATTTTGATATCCCTCTTTTTCTCCTGTACTGCTATATTTGTTAATCAGTAGCTTAATATTTGTAAATCTGTTCAGAAATGTACATCACATTATTTAACCAAATATTTTAGTAGATAAATTTATCTAGTTATTAAATTGGGTTTTCCAACAGGCTTTCAGCTAGAAGGGCAACAGTGGGTGGGCAGGCAGTTAAGTGGCTCTACAAAATGATGCAGGAAAACCTGATTGATAGCTAATTTCTTGTTTTCCTTGGCATGTTCACTTTAAAAAATCCAAGTATTGCATGTATTGTAAAAAGAGAAGAAAAGCCACCTATATAGTAGATTTATTCTTGTATATAAATTATCATTGAATTGATTGGATGCTTATCTCTAAGAACACTTGTTACATTGATACACAAAGTAGAAGTCTGATTATAAATCTGGATAATATGCTTCACTGAAACAATACTGTATTTCACTTTTAGTAAATACATAATCATGTTATTTTGAATTCACTTTAAAGCATATTATATTGTGAATAGATTTTTTTCCTGTTCTAATGCATATGAATGTATTACTGGCCTTTTCAACATACATTTGGTTTTCAGGTAATAGGAATAAATTTCTGTTGTTTATAACTCCAGTATTACGTTTATATCAAAAGAGTTTATTGCAAATTTTGATCATTTATTCTTCATATATAAAGAATTATTGTCATGTAATTACATAGTGTGCTTTTTGTGTGCTGTTGAGAGAGTTCTGAGATAATGAAAGTGGTAATTTGTTGAATGAATATCGGTGAACTTATTTATTATTGAAATGTATATTTTTCAAAAAAGTTGCACTTTGTTGTAATTTTTCTAAAAAATAAATGTGAAACCTTATTATTTATAATTTTATGTTCACCTGATTTTTAGCTCACCTGGACAAAGGCCATGTGAGCTGTTGTCATCACATGGCATCTGTCTTCCGCCCATTAACTTTTCATATTTTAATCTTTTCCTCTGAAACCAATCGGACAAATGGAACCAAACTTGACAGGAAGCATTTATGTAAGATCCTTTATAAAGTATCTAGCACCAAACATTGCTGCCATGGGCAATTCTTTTTTTTATGATTTACTGATTTTTAACAATCTTCACTGAAACTGCTTGAACCAAACCTGACAGGAGCATCTATGTAAGGTCATTTCTAAAGATTCCTCATTTCGTCCCGATCAAGCAACAAAAGTGGCTTCCATGGGCAATTCTTGTTTCTGATTGGCGCTGGATCAAATGTAATCCAACTTGACAGAAAGCATCTTTGGAAGGTCTTCTATAAAATTTGCTATTTTGTTCCAATCAGATAACAAACATGGCTGCCATGGGCAATTCTTGTTTCTGATTGGCTGATATTAAAATACCTTTTCCTCTGTAACTGATTGGGCAAATGGAACCAGACTTTACAAGAAAGATCTATGGAAGGCCCTTCACAAAATTTTCTCATTTTGTCCTGATCGGAAAAGAAACATGGCCGCATTGGTCAATTCTTGTTTCTGATATGCTCAATGAAATTTTTTTACTCTAAAATTGGTTGGCCAAATAAAATTAACTCGGCAGGAGGCATATATGGAAGGTCCCTTATGAAAATTTCTCATTTTGACCCATTCAGATAGTAAACATGGCTGCCATGGGCAATTTTTGTTTGTGATTGGCAGATTTTTAAAAATGTAAGCAAACTTTACAGGAAGCATATATGGAAGGTCCTTTATAATCCTTTTTTTATTCTGTCGTGATTGGACAACAAACATGTCTGCCATTGGCAATTCTTGTTTTTGAGCGGCTGATTTAAAAAAAAAATTCTCTAAAAGTGTTTGGCCAAATGGAACCTTACTTGACAGGAAGCATCTGTGGAAAGTTCTAATGAAGTTTTCTTGTGTTGTCGCAATGGGACTAAAAACATGGCTGATTTCAAAACAAACATAGAATCTCTATTGCTCAAAGAACCAACAGAAAAGTTCAGGTTAAAGGGTAGTTAGTAATTTGAATTCTTTATCTTCTAAATGGAAGGAATTTTCAGTGAACAGGCTTGAAAGTTCTTTGAACTTCCCAAGGAATGTCAAATTGATATTGTAACAGTTATATATTGTAAGTCTAGCTGTCATGTCATGTTCAGTCTGAATTTGATCGAGAAGTTAGGTGGATTTTCGAAATACTTTATAATGGGGGCTGACATACAAATTGATTGCAGCACATAAAGAAATTTCAACCAGAACCAAATCTCAAAAGAGATTTTGGATTTGATTGAAACCAACTGGCCACTTTGAACCACATTTTACAGCAATTATGCAAAAGTAATCCCTTTTATGTGATGCATATACTTGTAAATAATTTATTCAAAGGAGCAACACTTCTATTTCTGTTTTTTCATCTTAAAGTCATAATTAGCCCTTGAACCTGGGGAAAAGTCTTCAAGTTTAAGAAGGTTCTACAGTTTGAATTCTGCTGCAAAAGCTTTTTTTACAAAATTTTGTATTACTACCTTACAAACGTTACAAAGACCAATGGGCTTAAAAGACAAAATTGTAAAAACAATAGTTTCCAGGTTAAAATTGCACATTAACGCATGCAATATGTGTACTATTAAATACAAGACATGAAATTTTAATTTGGAATAATTTTTATATATCCTTGTAAAATCTCTGAATTTTAAAATCAAAGAACCATTTGCAGTAATTTCATTCACATCAATATCATAGATTTTGGAAGAAAACATTTGTTGATTTTTAAATTGCAGAGAGGCGTGGAAAGCTGTTAACACTTGACAGCAAGTGATATAAGACCCCCAGTGTAATCATCCATTATTACGTTTCAAATCGTTCTCCTATAATATGTAATTAACAAGTTGGTTTGATTTCAATTAATCTCAAATTGTCGCAATTACCGACTCGATCAAAACACTGCATTAAAGAATAAAATAGTGGGTGGCTCCTTTCATGAAATCTTCGAAAATTAATGCATAGCAAATTGCAAGTGTTACACAGTACTATTCATATTTACTACGTACAACACAGGTACTTTTAACATACTTTAATAGGTTCCATGGTTATTTCATCAGACTGAAGCGTGTGGACCCAGGTTACAGATGCCTTATGACGGTCTAAAGATATATCTTGCTTGTAAGTCAGGTCAGTGAAACAGTCTCCAGTCAGGATATATTGCAGATTTTATCCTAAAGTTCGGATAACAAAAGAGGTTTCTTTGGCAATCTTATCAACTCTTTCATTTTCAAATGAATAAAGTTTAGAGAAGATAATCTATAACGTTTAAACAATAAACAATTCCACTCACAGAGATTTGGGTACACTGGAATATCCTTGTCTGTTGGTCTATGCGTTCATCCATTTGACCATTGGTTCATCTTTCCAGCCATCCATCTGCAGATCATTCGTATGCAACCAGTCATACATCTTGGGTGGATTTTCTTCATATTTAATGTCATGATAAGCCAAGACCTGAAGATGTGCATAGTATACTGATTTCACAGTAGATCGATTCTTGCAAGAGTCATTGTCCTTCTCATATCTTGTCTAAATATCTTGTGTACGCAACTTTTGACAGATTTTGCTCATTTGGTACCATGGTTGGGTACAACTGTTAAATGTGCATATTTTACCCATTTCAGGGTTGATTGATTTTTGCAAGAGTAATAACCCTTTTCAGACCCATTGACTGTCTGTCTTGTGTAAGCAGTAACCATTCATCTTTTGGCAGATTTTTTCATACTTAGTATCTAGGTTTAATAGCCCTTTCGAAATAAGATGTTTGGGATACCAACATCTTGTGTGTGCAACTGTTCATTTTACTTTCGGTGGACTTTCTTCACATTTTGATTGATGGGTAGCGAGTGGGGTATATTAGCACGTCAATCTGAGGAATTTCATTTACAATTTTTTACAGGCTGCATGGTGTATCGATTTGGCCATGGTGCATATTGGCGACCGTCAACCGTCCGCTATCTTTTCACATTTTGATTTTCTGAGAATGATTGAACATAATTTGACGAAACATGGCAGAGATGTTCCTTGTAATGACATTTCAAACTATTGTTAGTTTGGTGCCAATTGGTCAAGAAAAATGGCCACCAGAGCCTATTGTAATTTCTGATTGACTGAACTTCAATATAAACGGTCCGTAACAAGTGTTGTTACTTTGGCTCGATCGAAAATCCAAAAGGCTGCCTAAGAAGAACTAAGTCTTCACAAAGCTTAACATAAGACCCTATGGCAAAATTCATTAATAAATCTTATCTGAAACAACTTGGACAGTTGGAACCAGACTTGGCAGAAATGGTCCTCTATCAGAATTGTGTCCGATGATCCGGACTGTCTACCAAGATGGCCGCCATAGCAAACCTTAATTTATCATGCCCCATATGGGAAAATTCACTTAAAAACCATATTAAGCCAAACATAACTGCAATAAGTTTTCATCAGACACTCGTACCTCGCACCAACAACCAACGAGTATGACTACCAGTTCTTCTGAAGGTGGGCAAGGTAAATCCAGGTGAGCGATACAGGTTCCATGGACCCTCTAGTTAGTTTAATACTTTCGACTGATTGTCAGATTAACTTATGTGTAAAACAAAGAGTCAACTTATCAAATTTTTTATATAACCGTAAAATGATTTACATGTAACTACACAGTAGGTCTTAAAAAATACTTATCATTTAGATATTCTAACACGCTGTTACATAGCATCTTTATCTTTGTTTAGTATAACATAACTAAGACCATTCTACGGCAGCTTTTATTTACAGTCATAAGACAGTCTTAAGATGGTCTTTAAAATGATCAGAGGACATATTTTAGGACAAATTTTAAGATAGCTTCATTAACCTGAACCCCGGTTGAAAATTGCGACGCCCTGTTGACCATTTGTGAGAATGTTGTTGATAAACGAGGTTGGTCCGCCAAATGCCGATTAAAATAAGTGCCTATAAGTGAAACTGAAACGTTTATCACTACAGACTTCTCTGTGGACATCGGTCAAGTGCAAAGGGATTAGTATAAGTTTCGGCAGATCAAATAAGTCATGTAAGTAATATGAAATTTATACTATTAACTGACTCGAGAAAATCTTGGAATTGCAAAATTTAAAAAGAAGTTTTTCAAATTTCCTTTCTAAACTCACTTGGTGTTGATTTATATGAGCCGTTCACCTAGCAGTTTCATTATGTTGAACAAGAAGAATGAGACAAACATGACCCAACATGGAAGGAATTGTCCTGCACAATTGTTGTTACTTTGATACAAATGTATCTCAAAACATACCCTGAGCTAAAGAGACAGTATGTTTGAATTTTACTCTAAGGGATGACTGACAAACTGCAGTAAATCGGTATAAAAATATATGGTCATAAAACAAAACAGGTTGACCTTGCAACAATAGTTCTTTTGAATGTGACTGGAGTATATTGGCATTGCATACCTGTCTTAAAAACCCGAAAATGTTGTCACAAATTTCATAGAGTTCACGTTACTTGTTCTTGGTTTTACATTTTAGTATTTTTCTCTGAGTTAATTAATTCCTGTCGTAAACGCAATTTATGAGACGTGATTTGACGAAATCTCCAAAATATCCATCAAAACTGCAATCACGGGATATATATTTCTAGTGCACGAATATTGGAATATTGTTGACTTTTTGTGGCGTGAATTTTGAGGACTTGTTCTTAATTTTTATGTAGGCTGATCATAGAAAGAATTTCTTACCACTTCAAAGAAATATATAAATAGTAGTAATTCGAAAAGCCAATTATTTCCTATCAACTGAAATAATTCCGAAGATGTTGTTTCATTAAGCATACATTAACATTGACAACAAATAATTAAAGTGCTGTCATTAATAACGTATTATGGTCAATCTGAAATGTCCAGAGACCTAATGACACTATCTAACAGACAGAAAACTAGTTAGTATCCCTACTTAATATTTCTACATATAGACTCAAAAAGATTGATTTATGATGTAGACTAGGAAGCCAAGAAACTATGTTTTATTTGTTGCAAAAAATAACTAGACTAGTCTGTTGTACAAATGGCTTACTCGGTGCAAAGGCGACTGTCAACAATTGACAACATGTATCTATCGGCTCGCTTGAAGGATAAAAGTTTAAAAAAATAAAGAAAATGGTCACTTGTATTCAATACCCCCTTCAAAAAAGTTTAAAAAAATAAAGAAAATGGTCACTTGTATTCAATACCCCCTTCAAAAAAGTTTAAAAAAATAAGGAAAATGGTCACTTGTATTCAATACCCCCCCCCAAAAAAAAAACAAAACAAAACAAAAAAAACAAAACAAAAAAAAACAAAACAAAAAAACAAAAAAACAAAAAACTAACACAATACAAACAAACCACAGATGGAAGGTTAACTCAGTAAATGATAATTTTGTGTGAAACAAAAGATATCGTTTCATTAAAAAGCTAAATAAAAATACGAACTCACAAACGGTTTTAAAATGACCAGCACATGGAGGCCAAATAAAAATAGAATAATTTTTCGGAAGGGTAAAGATTTTTACAGGGGACAATTTCTAGAGAATAATCTCTAGTTAATTGGAAAAGAAAAAATAAAATACAAAGAACGTAATAGATTACATCTTACCTGAAAATAACTTTTTTATAGTGACCCATAAATTTTTATAACTTATGCATAGGATTTATGTTGTAAAAGATCCATATGTACCATTCAGAAATAAGAAATTAATGGGTAATATGTTCGAGTATTTTCAAATAATTATGTTTGTCTAGCGAATAAGTTGAAAAATATAACTCAATAAGCAGATGGTGCCGTGATACTGTTTTCAATGAATGGAAACGAGTTTTAAGGTACATGTGTATTTTTATTACAAATATGGAAAGATGTAGGGTACGCGTTATTTAAAAGAAATCCCACGAATATGTGTATAACTAACAGACCTTGCTGTCATCGTTATGTCTGTCTTCAATCTTCAATAAACCATAGCTTATATACACTAGAGGCTCTTAAGAGCTTGTATCGCTCACCTGGATTTCCCATAGATTCAATGTTAAACAAAGTTAGGGTATGGTGTCCATCTTGGTTGACATTCAAGGTTATCAAACACAATTCTGAAAGATACCATTGCTGGTAGTAGTTTAGTGTCCAAATGGCCAAGGTTAAGGTATGGTGACTGCAAATTAAATTTTCCCATAGAGTCCTATGTTAAACTATGTTCAGCTTTGCTGGCCATCTTGATTTACAGGCCAGGTCAGCGGACACAATTACGAAAGGGGAACATGTAATGTCCATTGTTGCCAAGTCTGGTCCCAATTGGCCAATTGGTCTCAGATCAGAATATTTTTTAATGAATTTTCCCAAAGTGTACTACGTTAAACTAAGTTCAGCTGTGACGACCATCTTTGTTGTCATTCCGGGACATAGAACATACTTCTGAAAAAGGACCGCCTAAGGACCATTTCTGCCAAGTTTGGTTCCAATTAGCTAAGTGGTTTCAAACAAGAAGATTTTTTACTGAATTTTCCCATAGGGTCCTTTTTTTAACTAAGTTCGGCTGTGGGGCCATCTTTGTTGACATTCTGTGTCATCGGAAACAATTCTGACAGAGGACCAAGGACCATTTCTACCAAGTTTGGTTCCAACTGGCTGTGTAGTTTCAGACATCTTGGATTTCATATTGGCATGAAAAACATAAAGTTGGTAGAGGACCATGTAAGGATCATTCCTGCAATGTAACAATTCAATTGCTTTTGTAGTTTCAGAGAAAAAGATTTTTGAAATTTCTGCCAATCAGAGTGCATAGTTGACACTGGCAGCCATACTGATTTTATTAGGGAACATTATCTGATCATTCAGGCATAATATTACTTCCATCTGTCAAACGGTTTCTGACAAGAAGATGTTTGTATGTATTTGCCATAGGATCCTACGTTAAATGTATCAAGTTGGTGGCGGCCATCTTGGATTTCAGATCGGCACAAAAAACATAACTTTATAGAGGTACATGTAAGGATCATTCCTGCAATATAACAATTCAATTGCTTTTGTAGTTTCAGAGAAGAAGATATTTAAATTTCAGCCAATCAGAGTGCATAAATGGAATGGGGAGCATAGTTGACACTGGCAGAGTGCATAGTTGACACTGGCAGCCATACTGAATTTCAGACAGTTTCAGACGGTTTCTGACAAGAAGATGTTTGTATGTATATCCCATAGGATCCTATGTTAAATGTATCCCGTGGTGGCGGCCATCTTGGATTTCAGATCAACACAAAAAAACAAAAAAAAACATACATTTTGTAGAGGACCATGTAAGGATCATTCCTGCAATATAACAATTCAATTGCTTTTGTAGTTTCAGAGAAGAAATTTTTTTAAATTTCAGCCAATCAGAGTGCATAAATGGCCAGGGCAGCCATGTTTTTTAATTTCTGATCGGCACCAAAAACATCCATTTCGTTAGGGACCATTATCTGATCATTCAGGCATAATAATACTTCCATCTGTCCCACGGTTTATGACAAGAAGATGTATGTATGTATTTCCCTTAGGATCCTATGTTAAATGTGTCCCATGGTGGCGGCCATCTTGGATTTCAGATCGGCACAAAAACATACACTTTGTAGAGGACAATATAACAATTCATTTGCTTTTGTAGTTTCAGAGAAGAAGATTTTTTAAATTTCAACCAATCAGAGTGCATAAAAGGCCAGGGCGGCCATGTTGAATTTTGGATCAGAACCAAAAACATAAACTTTGTAGAGGACCATCCAATAAACATTCCCACCAAGTTTGGTTTCAATTGGCCATGGGGTTTTGGAGAAGAATATTGAAATGTGAAAAGTTAATGGACGGACGGACGGACGAAAGACGACGGACGACGACGGACCACGGACGCAAAGTGATGGCAATAGCTCACATGGCCTTTTAGGCCAGTGAGCTAAAAAGAAGCACCATATATGCTCCACGAAATATTGCAACGATAAAAACACAATACATAATAACAAGGTTACAAATAAATCCTCAAAAGAAGATTATGGGGAATTTTCAAACGTTTAAGAAAGTAGAGACATCCACTGTTGAAATGATTCTTGGCTTGGAACAAACACATTTATTAGAAAATATGTACACTTTATTTATAAACCTTGAAGTGGTGTCCTCCCATAACACATTTGTCAAGTTATAAACATTTCCGGCGGTTGGGGTCGATCTGAACTTTAATTGGGGCGAAATATTTTTCTCCGGGTTGATTGTAGTCTCAATAAAAGTTGATCTTTTGCCAATTATATATAGCGATTTTGTGTCCACCAATAACCTTCTTTCATGTTGCAAAATATAAATATTTATTAAAAAAGAAATAACATGAAATTGTAATAAGAATGTTCATTAATTTAATCAGCCATAATACATGTGTTTCTCTTACTACGACGACTATTTGTATATATGTTGTCCTTTTCAACTGTTTATGAGAATTCATTGCTTATATATGTAAAAGGGTTTTAGAAATGAAGTTAAATATCTACCGGTTCGTTTGAATTATTAACTCAGTTCAGATAGAACTAATTTTTTATGATGATCTTACTAGAGATAAAACAACTTCAAACTGACTGAAAGAACAACTATTAAACTGATTTTATACATATTCTATTGTTTTTGCAATTTTCATGCTGGCATTTGTCTTCGATGGTGAACTATTTTAGTAGTCTTGTTAATACTGGCATCAGGTGTTTCTTCTCAGAATAAACTAAATAATCTAGATTTTATAGCAAGTAATATTTTGAATTCATAGCAGCAGATTTTATTTTCGTTTTTATAATTCAGATTTGAAAATGAAAGGGAAATTATCAGTGGTGTTCTTTTTAGTTCATGCCATCACCATATCCGTCTTCCGGCTAAAAGTTTGAATTAAAAATCTTCTCCACTGAAACCATTTGGCCAATTGGGAAAGAAATTGGTGGAGATGGTCCCATCTCAAAATTTTGTCAGATATTCTATTCTCGGCCTCCAATAAATATCACCAAAAATATTAAAAGAATCAGAAAATAATGAGGCGATTAAGATCTTTGGGAGGTTCACTGTATCGCCGGGCCCGGACCTTGGACCAATATAGCTGTTGTTACTAAACACTAAAATCAGCAACGTAATATTTAAAAATCATCTGCTGTGGAACTTCTTGAGCAAATTGGGATCAAACATTGGTGGTATAATCCTTAGAGGGGGTGCCCTTTCAAACCTGTGATCGGGTGTACGGAATAAGTACCAATATGGCTGCTGTAACTAAAAATAGTGAAATCCTGAAAAAAGGTATTTAAAAGTTTTTTCCTCTGAATATTTCCGCAAAAAAAAATAATGTTCGCGAAATTTATTTTTTTTGGAAATCCTTTCCTCTAACACTATAAGGCAATTGAGTCCAAACTACTATGGAATGATCCTAGGGCAGTTCCCTTTCAGAAATGTGTCCGAAAATAAAATCAGAAGTAATACCAACATTGGCAATTGTTACCAAAAAAGACAAAGATTCTCATATATAAGTAATGTGGTAATTAAAATGAACCTTAACAGTGGATTGTAGGGACCTTAAACTATTAAGGCTAATCTGAAAAATTAATAAAACATATTAATAAATATTCTTCACTGAAATTGAGACCAAATTTTGGCGAATTGCCCTTAGGTGTCCTCCTTTCAAAACTGTGTCCAAGTTCTGGATCTTGGATTAAATTGCTGCAGTCACTCAAAATATAAAAATAAGCAACAATAATATTTAGAAACCTTCTCCTGAAAGTACAGAGTCAACTGAGAACAATTTTCTATGGAAGATCCTTAAGTGATCCTCTTTAAAAAGTATTTAGGAGTCTAGCCTTTATATCAATATTAGAAACCATTTGATTTTTTGCGAAAATGGAGGCAAGTTATCTTGCAAAGTCAAAATTTTTTTAACGGCGGACATGAACCTACATTTTAAGCCTCCTTTAAAAAAAAATCCTGGCATACGAAAAAAAAAGTTCAATGTTATCACAATTACTTTTGTGTAGTGTAGGACAAAGCTAATGTTGAGTGAAAATAAAGATTCATACCAAAACTGCAAATTGTGTTTATATCGCTTTAAAGGTATCCTTGTCTTTCAAATGTTAACGGTCAATATGACAGCATATGAAGGGCTTCGCTAACAGAACACCAAAAAAGAACCTAGATTTCCTGTCAATGAACTATGGAACCATATTTGTTAGATTTGGTTATGTTTAAATATGTGTCGTAAATACTTAAAAAAAACTTTCCAAAAATGACTTTCGAAGAGGTATATTGATAGAAATGTGCATAGTTTCCTTGTTAGGAACCACAATTTTGAATAAATTCTTTAAATGTAAATTATATAAATTTTTAAGATTTAAAAATGATCCGTCTTTGCTATATCGTTATTGTCATTTTTTAATTTTAGACGGCGGCAAAAAATATTCTTGCAACGTATTTTTTGTGTTTTTATGTACTGTGTGTCTTTTCAACTGCAACAGTCGTTTTTCTCCAAATATATCTTTCTTTAAAATGAAAGTACAGAGAGTCAATTGAGAACTTCTATTGAATTGGCCCCAACTGGTCTTTTTGCCAAATAATTCTGGGAGTCAAGACTTTAAAATAACGAGAAACATTGATTTATTGGTCAGGGTAGGCAAGGAAGTGATCTTGCAAACTGGATTTTTTTTCGCGTCATTCACGAGCCTAGATTTTAGCCTCTTTTTAAAAACCAATCCTTCTTGCCCTTAATAAGGTTGTTCCATACTGTCACATTGACTTTAGTGTAGGGCAAACAAAGAGCTAATGTCAAGTGGAAAAAATATTCATACCAACGCTTCAAATTGTGTTTATATTGCTTTAAAGGTTTCCTTGTCTTTCAAATGTCAACGATCAATATGACAGCATATGAAGGGCTTCGCCCACAGAACACCAAAAAAAAAAGAACTTAAATTTCCTGTTAATAAACTATGGAACCATATTTGTTAGATTTGGTTATGTTTTTATGTGTAGTTAATACTTAAAAAAAACTTTCCAAAAATGACTTTAGAAGAGGTATATTGATAGAAATGTATATAGTTTCCTTGCTAGGAACCACAATTTTGAATAACGTCATTCCTTAAATGTAAATTATAAATTTTTAAGAATCTCTGAACATGATCCATCTTTTATCATATCTTTATAGTCATTTTTTAATTTAAGACGGCGGCAAAAGATATTCTTGCAACGTATATTTTGTGTTTTTATGTACTGTGTGTCTTTTCAACTGCAACAGTCGTTTTTCTCCAAATATATTTTTCTTTAAAATAAAAGTTCAGAGTCAATTGAGAACTTCTATTGAATTGGCCTCAACTGGTCTTTTGCCAAATAATTCTGGGAGTCAAGACTTTAAAATAACATGAGAAACCATTTGATTTTGGGGCATGGTAGGCAAGGAAGTGATCTTGCAACGTGGATTTTTTATCGCGTCATTCACGAGCCTAGATTTTAGCCTCTTTTTTAAAACCAATCATTCCTTGCCCGCCACCGCATAATGAGGTTGTTCCATACTATCACATTGACCTTAGTGTAGGGCAAACAAAGAGCTAATGTCAAGTGGAAAAAATATTCTTACCAACGCTTCAAATTGTGTCTATATCGCTTTAAAGGTTTCCTTGTCTTTCAAATGTCAACGGTCAGTATGACAGCATATACAAGAGAAATTTCATTTTAGCAATAACAACCCCTGTCAATGAACTATTATTGAACCATATTTTTAAGATGTGGTTATGTTTTTTTAGCTCACCTGGCCTTTGTCATCACTTGGCGTCCGTTGTCTGTCCGTCCGTCCGTCCGTAAACTTTTACATTTTGATCTTCTCCTCTGAAACCTCTAGGCCAAATGAACTGAAACTTGGTTTGAAGCATCTATGGAAGGACATTTATTCACGGCCACCAATCGCTCTAAGTCACAGCCAAATGCTGTGAAAGAAAAACGTTTAGAGGAAACCATTTACGCGACCTTTTGCATTTAGGTAGTACATGTATGGTCCCGTATGAGGTTTTTAAAGAGAATATGAAAATTCTAACAATGTCATCATACCCTTTAACAATTTCCCTGTCACATATTAACAGCGTGTTTAGATCTGTAATATTATGTTGGCGCTACAACTTTTGGCAGACAAAAGTTGAGTGTTTCATGCCGCAGACGGAATTTCAAATCGTGTTTTCCGGAGCGAAATGGTTGTTTCTGGATCAGTTGTTTTTATTCAAAAGGAATCTATTTGCTGACTAAACATTCAAGTCACCTTTAATTAACCAAAGTCTTTGAATTGCCAACATATACGGACATTTAGTGCAATGCTGTGACTGAGAGAGACCTGTTGTGACTTGGAGGAACGAGATGTGATTTGGAGGAATCAATATTTAAAAAATTTAGTAGTGCATTAATATCTGTATTATATCCCAGTCGCAAGAGTGGTGGTATACTGGAATCACTTTGTCCGTTCGTCATTCTGTCCGAAACTTCCATCCCTCGTATAGTGAGCCGTAAGTTACTTATGATTATTGCTACAAGGGAATTTTGGGACCAAAAAGTTATTTTAAACGAAAATGCATTGAAAGAGATTGATTTTTTTTTTAATTGTCAGAGGTTACTAGCTAAGCGTTTACTTGTTATCAATAAGATACCGGATAAGATAAGTTTTTACAGATGCTAGTAGGTTCACTTGTTCGGGATTTGCAACTGAGACTAATTATAAAGTTGTACACAAAATTTGGACTTCTGACGAGGCAAGTAAAAGTTGTACTTTCAAAGAACTTTACGCAGTTCATTTCACTTTAAAATCTTTATT
Source organism: Mytilisepta virgata (assembly GCA_028015205.1). Classification (NCBI taxonomy): domain Eukaryota; kingdom Metazoa; phylum Mollusca; class Bivalvia; order Mytilida; family Mytilidae; genus Mytilisepta; species Mytilisepta virgata. The sequence continues at coordinate 53,231,785 of CM051518.1, read as the reverse complement.
GTAAGATTTTAGAAATTGTTTGGTGAAACTTTACACAGATAATCAAAATATAGTTAGCATTATTCAATCTGGAAGCATGATGTTTGATTTGAACAGTTAAGCTACTAGTATTTTCAAATTTTGTGTCGTTATCTTCATTTCTTTAGAGGTCGAGTGGTTCCCTCGTGAGGAAAATCAACTTGCAGATTACTACAGCAAATGTTTTGATTTTAATGATTGGTCAGTATAGGATATCTATTTTGACTATTTCAATCGTAGTTGGGGACCTTTCCAATGCGAAATTTTGCCGATTTTAACAATCATAAATTGCCTTTGTTCTTTTCTGCCTACTGGTGTCCAGGTACAGCAGGCGTAAACGCTCTTGCTTTTGATTGGTCCATTTATAACTGTTGGAGTGTTCCGCCAATTCATTTGATCATGAGGTCAATTTTGCACATGAATGTCTGTTAAGGTCAAGGAACATTAGTCATACCTACGTGTCCTTTATTGTGGTCAATTGAGAGTCATTCATTCAAGCCTTTTGTCAAAGATTACGCCCAGTATGTTTAGCCCTCCGGATTTTTTTAAGTGCGATCTGACAAAACAGTACAATTTATATTTCAAGAAGTTCAAGAAGTGGTGTACAATTACTCTTTGTCTGTTCTCCCGCGGCTGCGGTTGTTTCTATATCTGTTTATTTGAATTTTTAATCCAATCGGAGTGTTTTGGACGCTTCTTTTTTCGCTATTAAATGGGAGCGCCAGATAAACTTGTATAAAGAAATATGTGAAGATAATTTATTAAAACTTATCGTAGAAGGTGGGAAAAGAATCCTGTCAAAGCCACTAAAGAAAAAGAGCCGATAACTACAAGTATTTTAAAAAAAGAGGTTGTTGCGAAGTTCGGCACGAGGAATTCATTACCAGATTTACGAGTTTGCAGTTTCTAGGTTATGCAGATTTACGATTTGATAAAATTTCACATATTCAAGGAAAGGATATAATTATTTTTGATTCACATGTTGAAATTCATTTACTAAAAGTAAAACGGATATTTACAGAAAATGCAACGTAGAAATTATAGCGAGAACCGACAATGATACTTGCCCCGTAACTATGCTTGAAAGATAATTGAATCTTGCTGGTAATCGTTTGAGTTTAAATTCAGACGAATTTATTTTAGATGTTTGACTTTTTATAAATCATTAAATGTTCACAAAGTTTCCAAAGTCAACAAACCGGAGCTAGAGAAATAGTTCTAAAAGTTTTACAAGATGTAGGTTGAGACAGATCATAGTTTAAGGAGTTTTGGCGCTACAGCATGGCCGATGGTCGATGGAGATGTGACAAGTCGAAAGATTTGTACATTCAGGAAGCTTTATCCTACAAACTGCTCGTCTTGTTGTGCTTTTTCCTTTGTTTTTGTCGAAGTTGTTTGTTGTGCATCTCATCCGCACTTATGTGTTTGTTGTTATTTAAGAATATCTTTATTTTTGGATGAGCGAAACAAAGGAAAAAATAAATTCAATTCTTTACGTACATAGCATTTGTTTTTTCCTATCGCGTAGACTTTCTGAGTTGTTCGGTTTTGGTCCTATATGAATTATTTTTCGCGTCTTTCCTAATTTTTCGACTTTTCCACACCACCAGTTATTTCGACGCATGTATTATATATCATGATGGTGTTAAATATATTTTCAAATTATGATTAATTTTTTTTCGTTGCAGATATGTGAATTTTGTCCCAACACCAAGCTGCCAGACATATTCTTTTAAGTAATTTATAATAAAGCTGGTTGTTGGTTTGGATATCACCTCACTTATGTGTTTGTTGTTATATTTAGTTAAGAATATCTTTATTTTTGGATGAGCGAAGCGAAGGAAAAATAATCATAGGTTCTTACACGAGTGAAGACTGGAAAATCTTCAACGAGTTTTTAAATTTACGTCTTTCCCGAGTGGAGTTCAGCGGAACTAGGGAAAAGACGCTGAATTTTAAAAATGACTTAATATTTTCAAGTTATTCACTTTTGAATGAGTATAAGTACATGTTTCTTCCGTAAATACTCAATTTCTAAGTTTCCTGTACCTATGTATATTCAATGAGCAGTCAAATAATGTCACGCCTGATTGGTCAAAAGGTTTGTGCATTTGTGAACGGCGCGATTTGATTGGTTTAAAAGCAGTGGAAGATGAGGCCTCGTGTTGTGGGAGATGAGATCGCGTGAACCGATCTTCAATGGGTCATCTCACACTGAAAATGACCATTTACGGAAGACAATGTTTTCTCAATCAATAGCAACGTACCGGTTTAAACTAAGCTTTGGCTACCAGACTAAATCCAACATTAATGTTTTGGTTATCTGTATGTGGTATCAAACATAAAATTGTAGACTAGAAATAGTTATTGAGCTCAGCTGAACGAATTTAGAATTAATGGTTATTTAAACTAACAAACATTACAAAATAAACGAAAAACAGTATAAATGTTTTAATGCTGCTCGTGAGAGGTAACTTGGTGAAATGCGTCGTATAAAACATAGTATAAATTTACTATATCTAATATTAGTATCTTTGGATTGTTATTTTGAACAGAAAAAACATAATGAGCACTCCAAGTGATAGTGTTATTGAAAATGAAGATGAACTCTACGTTAGCAATTAATTTGAGTAACGAACATTCATTAATTAATTTATTATGGTTTTTACAAATATAATGTTTAAGAGTACATGTAACAACAAAAGGTATATGATAAAACTAAAATACTTTGATTTTGCACAGTAATGAACAAGTATGTCTTTTGAGTGTTTATAGGATGTGCATTTCAAAAGATCATACATTTCATCTTCAGTGTCCACATTATTTTAGTATAGACAAATGTTTTTGTTTATGTAAGGCCTTCTCCTAGACCGGCACTGTCAGATTTTGACATATATTCCTCAACATACGAATGTCTTTTAATTAATGGTTATAAAATGGAGAAAATATTCCTGATGTGGGAGAACAAGATAGGAATCTGAAGAAAAATGCAAGCTTTAATATTTGTCATTAAAAGACCCGCTTTAAAATGTGAGGGAAAAAAACAAGACTATATTTCCCCCATAATAAAATACATGTTATTCTATTTTTTTTCGTTGCAGATATGTGAATTTTGTCCCAACACCAAGCTGCCAGACATATTCTTTTAAGTAATTTATAATAAAGCTGGTTGTTGGTTTGGATATCACCTCACTTATGTGTTTGTTGTTATATTTAGTTAAGAATATCTTTATTTTTGGATGAGCGAAGCGAAGGAAAAATAATCATAGGTTCTTACACGAGTGAAGACTGGAAAATCTTCAACGAGTTTTTAAAATTTACGTCTTTCCCGAGTGGAGTGCAGCGGAACTAGGGAAAAGACGCTGAATTTTAAAAATGAGTTAATATTTTCCAGTCATTCACTTTTGAACGAGTATAGGTACATGTTTCTTCCGTAAATACTCGATTTCTAAGTTTCCTGTACCCTATCTGTAATACTAAATTTACGAATTAGCCGAATAGGCGGCAAAACGCGTGATTCAAAATAAACGATGCATAGTTCAGATTATTAAGGTTATTATCGGATTTGACAATCTGCATTTATAAATTTAAACTACAGTTTTGTTTATGTGCAAATGGAATTTGTATGCACTTTTCCGATATGAATTCTCCCAACGTATCCCTTAGAAGGTTCTCGAAGGCATCATTTTAGCACATTGATTTAAATAAACAAGTATGCACATATTTTTAATGTATTTCTATTTGAAATTACGGAAGAATAAATAAAAAAAAATTAAAAACATTCTCCTTCGAGTGGGATATTTCCGCTTTATGTATTCAGGATTGTTTTTCTACAATAACGCAATTTCTCCTAACTGCAAAGGTTTCGAACTTTGAAGATAATGAAGAAGTAAAGTAAAGTTCAGAGGAATTCCTAACTTAGTTGTTTTTTTGGATTGCTCGGTTTTTTACCTTGCGCAAAGTGATAAAACCAACCATTATCTATTTTTAAATTATTTGTCATGTGACCTGTCTAAATATATCTCTACTATAAGCCCTAGATAAAAATATTTTTAACAAAATGGTCATCTTTATCATTAATGACGAAATTTATCTCGGACATCTTTGATAAATATAAACGTGGACAACACAAGCAGCCACACACTAAAAATGCTTTCACCTTCTGATTATTGGATATATTTGTGAAATTAAGCCTCGCCTGCCCTGCTCATGATGACAATGGAACAATTGGAACAATTATTTTCCAAAAATATGCTCTAACTAACTCACGGCATCTTTTGAAAAATTCATCCGTCACTAAGGAAATGTTTACATCTACAATTTTATTTTTATATTTATTCTGAAGGAAAAAGGTAATGCATTATGAAATGTTTATTTAATGAAAGCTTTTCATCAAGTTCCAGTTCAGAATTAATTATAACAATAAAAATATTGACAATTTATGTGGTTGTGTTTTCGTCATAGATTTTGACTTTGATGGCACCTTAAGGTGCATTTTGGTAATTCTACGTGGCATACAGTCTACTGCATCAGTGGATACATCTTCGGTAGTAACGAACAGCCATGACAATTGGGTCACGATGACCTACATTTCACGCTTCATTGACTTTGGTTAAAGTCTGCATTAAAATTCATTTCTAAGAATACTACATGCAGCACATATAGACATGAAACTATCAGTTGATACCACCTACTTGACAGGAAAGTTTATGGAAGCCTGCCACATCATCCATATTGAATTCCTGTTCCATGAATGGCATGGCCGCAACAAATTTTTATAGTCAATATGGCCACCACAAAAAAAAGCTTATTTTCCCGCGCTCGCGCGGGTTCAATGTCTAGTGTATATTAAATGAGCACAGTCAAATAATGTCACGCCTGATTGGTCAAAAGGTCTGTGCATTTGTGAACGGCGCGATTTGATTGGTTTAAAAGCAGTGGAAGATGAGGCCTCGTGTAGTGGGAGATGAGATCGCGTGAACCTATCTTCAATGGGTCATCTCACACTGAAAATGACCATTTACGGAAGACAATGTTTTCTCAATCAATAGCAAAATACCGGTTTAAACTAAGCTTTGGCTACCAGACTAAATCCAACCTTAATGTTTTGGTTATCTGTATGTGGTATCAAACATAAAATTGTAGACTAGAAATAGTTATTGAGCTCAGCTGAACGAATTTAGAATAAATGGTTATTTAAACTAACAAACATTACAAAATAAACGAACAACAGTATAAATGTTTTAATGCTGCTCGTGAGAGGTAACTTGGTGAAATGCGTCGTATAAAACATAGTATAAATTTACTATATCTAATATTAGTATCTTTGGATTGTTATTTTAAACAGAAAAAACATAATGAGCACTTAAAGTGATAGTGTTATTGAAAATGAAGATGAACTCTACGTTAGCAATTAATTTGAGTAACGAACATTCATTAATTAATTTATTATGGTTTTTACAAATATACTGTTTAAGAGTACATGTAACAATAACAAAAGGTATATGATAAAACTAAAATACTTTGATTTTGCACAGTAATGTACAAGTATGTCTTTTGAGTGTTTATAGGATGTGCATTTTAAAAGATCATACATTTCATCTTCAGTGTCCACATTATTTTAGTATAGACAAATGTTTTTGTTTATGTAAGGCCTTCTCCTAGACCGGCACTGTCAGATTTTGACATATATTGCTCAACATACGAAGGTCTTTTAATTAATGGTTATAAAATGGAGAAAATATTCCTGATGTGGGAGAACAAGATAGGAATCTGTAGAAAAATGCAAGCTTTAATATTTGTCATTAAAAGACCCGCTTTAAAATGTGAGGGAAAAAAACAGGACTAAATTTCCCCCATAATCAAATACATTTTATTCTATAATCTTGGTGTTCAAGAAAAAAAAATCATGATCATACATGTACAAATGTATATACTGCGAAAAAACAAAAGTTTTCAAAATGTGTATCATAAAAAAAGTATTTTCGAGCTTTTTTGTTACTGACAGAAATATTCAGAAAGTGTGGTCATGAAATTGGTGTCTACAACAAGGCATAAATGAAAGTTAAAATTTGACTCCGATTGAATAACAGGACAGACATCGTCAGTCATGATTCCACGCATACTAATCACGACTGTTTAATGTCCAGTAATAAAGATAGAATAAGTTTTTTTCAATGTCATTATGCATTTTTTTTTAAAATAAATGTTGAAACATTAAACGCCCACTAGTAAGAGATGCTTTTAATGTAAGCCCAAGTAGGTAGTAACAATCGATCAAAAGAATTTCTCTATTTTATTGCTTATAATAAATTTCCGATAGTGCACGATTTCCGTACATCAGCAATAACTGATTTCTGTTTTTTGACATTTGGACTCATAATCGGGTAATTCCAAATTAAATTCACTAGAACGTAGGATAAATTGCCAATAAGCCGTCTTCCATATTTCCCGTAAAAGATTTTATTTTGATTCCCTATATCATGGAGAAGATATCCGTATCAATTAACATACAAACATACGACTGGCTGATATATATCTTAATTTTTGATCTTATTCGCTATTAAACTTTCTAATTGGTCAACAAGATTTCTCTGTTGCCAGGGAATAACCACCTTGTAACCTTTATGATGGTTTGTTCCTGTTGGCTTTTGTTTGGCTATAGTAGAAATGATATGTTTGATTAAACCTTATAGTAGGCCTAGACGTTAGAAGTCGTTATCGTCAAATACAGTGTTAAAACGTTCGTAGTTAGATAATGGTATTATAATAATTACATGTGTGAGATGTTGACTTAATGATAAAAGACAATTAACATCGACATTAAATAATTACAAATTAATAATAAACAATATGTTTGTATGGTCGATGTAAGTTGGGTTACAAATTGTAAAATGAATTTTTCAAATGGGACATCTTTTTTAAGACAATGATAAAGATGGAATAGAAGAACAGAAATCGAGATGAAGGTGTTTTTCATACTGTATGCCATGGTTTACCATGTTTTATCACAAGAGACTTTACATGATTGTGGACGTTTGTGTAAATGTGAATTTGAGTCCAGAGATACAATTGTTACTTGTAAAGGAGAGCATATTCAGGAGATACCAAAACATCTTCCTAGAAACACCACAGAACTGTAAGTTTTTTTCCACATATTTAGGTTCTTTCTAACAACATCTCAGACCTATAATGTAACTCGACTAAAGTATCGTATCTTGTGCATCAAAGTTAGTAACATAGGATAATCACAAAATACCGAAATAAATTTGATGCACTGTATGGTCATTTCGTAAATTAATTCAACAAAATACGGAAATCATTAATTTAGAGAGAGAAAGAAATATATTCGTGAATAAGTCTATATAAAAAGGTGAAAATAAGATAAACTATATCAATCATTGTCCCCATTCAGAAAAAAATAATAACAAAGAGCACAAAACACACACATAAAGAGAAAGTCAGAATAGCCTTAGCAGAGGTGTGGGTAAAACCGGTTTTATGAATGCCAAAAACCTTGCCCTTATTTATCCTGATCATTTGGTGCATAAAATACATGTAATAGAATAGTCTGATTTAAATCTGCATCTGTTCTCTCTAATTTTGTTTTAAAGAGATTAAATGTTTTGTTTTTCAAATTAAATCCATTTATATCAGGAATGACTGATTAAAAGTTAATATCCAATGACTTCTTGTCGTTAAATTTGTCATACAATTATCTATTGTTCTGGATATTAGAAAACGTGATGCTATTTAAGACTTTAATTAAGTCTTAACATTGATGTCCATTTCTGATATTTTTCCCTTCAAAAATATAAATTGACGCAATATCGTTAAGTGCATGTTTTCATTTCATTCTGCTGCCGGGTTCTGCAGAACTTGACAACCATATATATCCTATTCATAACCATATGCTTGCTACAGAATATTAACTATGTGAGGTCATATATTGACAAAAGAATATCACAACCACAAGCTGAAAGGAAATGTCCTAAAGACGAAAATACAGAACATATATGATAAAAGAACATATAACTATATAATTGGATAGTATAGTTAAACAAAGTAATTTGGTCATTTTCTTCAACTTTTATTTCACTTTGTTTACAAGGTTTATCGTCAACAATGGTATACAAAGTACAATGTATTTGAAAGCGAACAAACAGAAGTTTAATTCCTTAACATTGATAAGTTTTCTACCCGTATAGGTCGTGAACAGAGGAATTCTTAGTATCAAGCATTATTTTTTTCCTGGCTCATGAAAAGGAATCCATACAATCACTTACAGGAAATATATTTTGGTTCAGTGTGCCCTTTCATGTTGAAGTAAATGTATTAAAATCTGAAAAATGACATTTACGACTACTACCCTCCTGTAAATACGTATCGTTTTATAGCTTTTTAGTTCGACGTAGCTCTGAGAGCAGTAGCTAGTATTAAAATTTTTGAACCATATATCTTAATTGTGTACCGTTTAACCAATGTTACCATGAGGTCAACTTGTCATATTGTATTTTCTCTTTTGATCCTGTGTTTTGTTTTTTGTTGTTGCCCTTTTATGTAATTTTCGTATGAAGATCTGTCAAGTGGCTGGCGTTAATTAATTGGGATGTCATTGCTGGCATTTCTCGTTCAATTTTATTTCTTAACTATACTAAAAGTATTATCTCCAGACACAGTTTTCTCTAGCCGGTGGTAGAGGCGTTGATATTGTTGTTTTGTTGGTTTTGTTTGTGTTTTGTTTTTCTTTCTGAAATAAGCTTAATATACAACCGCCTTGAAAGTAAGAAAAATTAAAAAAGAATCTTGGTTGTGTTGTTTGAATATTACATACACATTTGTTGAGCACGTGCTCTTTCTGAGTTATTTTCCAAAGTGATTTTGTTATAAATATCTAACTGTGAAGTTATGTAGTAAAAGCCATATTTTCATCTTTACTGTGCTTTTCAATAATTATGTTTCATCACAATATTGTAAAAATGAAGAAAAAAAATCTTTTTAGAGATTTTTACAGATTTTGATATACGTACTCTCTGTTGCTTTGTGATCTTTAATATTGTTTTTGTCTGAGGGTCTCTTGATTGGTATGTTATTGATGTTGATATTTGGGTATATGGAATACTAAGTTGAATGTAGATTTATATTTGTTTTGGTAGAATTTCACGCAAAAATATTTTTTTAAATAATTGTTAATTATCAACACCAAGATTTTATAATATAGAGCAAAAATCAAGATTGACTTTTTATCTTAAAACACGACATGTTTTCTTACTTTAAAATTTTCACCAAAAATGATTCAAGAATTGCAATTTCTTGCTGTTTTCTAATGCTTTTGTATAAATTCAAATTTTATTCCTTAAAAAATAGCAATACAAAGATACTAATATTAGATATAGTAAATTTATACTATGCATTTCAAAGAGTTACGACTCATCAGCAGCATTAAAACAGAAACATTTGGAAGACCGAGTCTGACGACTGGGTTGGCGAATACCCTCGGGGACCTAGGGTCCACCATGCAGAGGCATCGTCCCAGGAGTTTCAAAATAACAATCCAAAGATACTAACATTAGATATAGTAAATTTATACTATGCTGTATACGACGCATTTTAAGGAGTTACCACTCATCATCTTAAAGTCTGAAAACAGAGAAATCGACGATGATAAAAAAGTTCAGTATAAAAACATATTATGACATAAAAACTGATTAGACTTAAGGCTTGATCGTTTTTTCATATACATGCAAACTACATTAAAACTATTTCCTACCTAATAAGGAGAATATTTTACCCAAAAGACTAAAATTTCATCAATTCAAAAATCCTTATAAAACTACTTGTCTTGTATTTTGTGCTTTAGAATCCTTTAAATTGTAATCAGCCGTTTAAAAATTAACTAGGAAATCCCTTGGGCCTAATTCACAAGCAAGGTATACTTTGAAGTATTGCCATCCAGTAAAGTGCAAATGTAAAATTTGTACCAATGCATTGTGTTTTAACAAAGAAACAGTCAACAATCAATTTTATCTGGCGACGTTGAAGTTTGCGTTACTAAATACATTAGTCGTTCGTTTTGCATGCTATGAAGACCCTTTAAATGAAAACTTCACCAGGGCAATTTAAATTCTTATCGTATTTTCCTGCGTCTATATCACCCTGCCCAGCCGCTATTTAATCTCCGTATTAAGGTTTTGTGATGTATGAGGAGAAGTTATCAGCGACGTCACGACATGAGAGCAGCTAGGACTTATTAGGGACGTCACAATGTGACAGCAGACGTTATCAAGCTTACATCCAGGACGACAACAAAGCGTGAAAAATGTCTTAAAGGGGCCACTAAAATGTAAATAATGTGTACATAAACAGGTTATTATGTTTTCTGTAATGGTATGGTAAAATATCAGTCGCGCGACACAGTATGAATCTTTTAGGCTCGTTCGCTGCGCTTACTCGCCAAAAAGCTTCATATTGTGGCTTGCAGCTGATATTTCAAGATATCAATGTGCAGAAAACCCAATAATCTATACATATTTATATATATACACGTTAGTACTATCAATAAGACATTTTAATTCAAGATACGACCTTCTAATCCTGCTGCTCCTTCGAATAAACTTATTCGAAAATCGAAAATGATACAATTACAATACATTTTTTGTAATTTTATTAAATATAGTGATTTTCGGATGAGGATTTTTTAGTTCCTTGTATACTACTATAAATTGTACGTTGTTGCTGTAGCACATAGCGTTGGCCGTTTTGTGAGTGCATTCGTGAGTGCATTCGTACAGCCTGTTGATATGTACTAATCTATGATTTTTCATTGGATCACCATTATTCTAGACGTTATATGACGTTATGGTATAAAATCAATTTCAGAACAATAGCTAATAATCTAGTATAGAAGATGCCTACTCAAAAGGAGGTAATGACCGAAAAAGGACTGAAACTAAAACTACACGACATAAGTTCTACGATTATCCATTAAACTAACCGGACTTTCTGTTAAATAGTAGATCGGTAGTATTCAGCAATGTTCATCACAACCGTTTTTCTCCTTTTCCTGGTTTTTGAAGTTTTACTGGACATGAGTAGCAGGATATGATTACTATATCTACCACCATGCAGAGTTCCTTAAATTACAATATTAGATCTTTCTACTTCCACTTTTGTTGTCAGATATTTGACAAATGATTTGACGTTTTTATACTAAACTAGTAATTTCAACTCGGAAAATTATGAAAACGATATAAAATATGGGCAAAATATACCAAACCAACGAAACAGTGGGAAAAGTCCGTTAATTCGAAATCCAAGGAAAAGACAAAGTCATTAGAATGGAACGTAAATAACAACTGCAACAAGGATATATGTATAAATAAAAAAATCAAACACATATAATAAATCAAACACACAAAAAAAAAGAAAAGGACAAGACAGCGCATAAACTAAAGCACTAGTAACTAGCAATGTGAACTCCCACTAAAATCTGGCAGTGACATGTAAGCATGTCCTGTCCGTTAACGACACCCTAAAACCAGTGCTTATAATACAGAGCATATTTGCTTTTATTATTGCTTTAGGGATTTTTCTTTTTCACTTCTAGGTCAAATCAGAAACCTTTATTTTATGTGGGACAAACAAATTGATATTTTTAATGCATTTGCATATAATCAGCTGGTGTGGTAGTCCAAGATTCCCTTGACATTGAGCAGTTCATAATTTTGGTTGACATCGGTCGTCAGGGCATATTCCATGTTTTTTACCAGGGAAACCACCTATCCTGTGAATCTGCTTTTATGCATTGCTATATGCATTTCCCATCGAGATACCATCTCCATTCTCAAAGCAGTTTTGCAGAGCCATGCAATGACTTATTTAGATCATAGTTAATAACAATTTCTTCATATAGCTAATGTATTTTTGTCGTTAACACTTATTTTGCCTTGCCAAAAATGGCAACCCTGCTTTGACAGACAGAAATAATCGAGATCAATATTCATATTATTACAAAGGGAAACAAAACAAAAATAAGTAAGTCCAGCAAATCAAAATTTTACATATTGAGTGAGCTCCAAAGTCTTTCGACCCCTTCAATTTGAATAAAAGGCTTAATAGTACGCCAAAGAAAACTCGAACTATTTATGGAAAAGACTATTGCAGATAGGAGGTGAAAGCAGGAAACACGAGCTTCGTTAGAATACATATATGAATGACTTCAACAATAAAATGTATATAGTATAAATTATATGTAAGTCTGTACTTGGATTTCTGAATTGTTATATAGTAATCAATGTTCTTTTGAAAAAAAATTACATGATAGAAATTTTAATCAAATAAAGGATAAGCTGTTGGTTTACAACTGATTTAATGCATGCTGTCATAGAGTACAATGAAACTATGTATGAAACTTATTTTGACCAACCGTTGAGCTAATCAACAGAAATAAAGCAAATATACATTCTTTTAAAAATTATCTATTTACTTTGATATTTCACTTATTTGGGTATCAAAACCAAGGTTAAACAAGTGGTTGTTCCCTGTCTAGTACGTGGGCATCACTTGGCATTAGTTAATTAACATTATGTTACCGACGCCATTCAAAATCATATAATTTAATTTCACAAAATGACGCAAGAGTACATAATAATTTAAAGATGGAATCAGTTTTGTTAAACAAACGCTTGGCATTTAGTTTTCTAAAAGTAGATGTAGTAAATCACACTGGCTTGTCATTCGAAGAAGTGTACATTGTCCAAACATATATATTGAACACCAACACAGTAAAAAAAAGCGTAATATACGTCTGTTTCTAGTCAAAAATTTGTACTATTTGTTTCTGTCCCATATTTTTTAAAATAAATTCTATGATACCAATTTTGGTGCACAAGTTATGCACATTTCGTCTAAACTTATGAACAGTTCATTTATTTGCAATTTTCTATGATCTTTTACAATGACTTTTTATTTATCTTTGTTTACTTAATGTTTCATTTGACACTGAAATATTTCATTTCAATTTATTAAGATATACCATGTATACGATATGCACCGAAAAACGCAATTTCATTATAATTCAGGAATCATTAATGTTTATCTTCTAATCATTTTAAAAACTAAAACTATCATTTATTGAAAATTAAACACAGTGCTATTTATATTCCACCCACCTAAAGTAGGACTGAGTGCAAGTCACACAATATTTTCCCTGTCACCACTATTTAAGTATAATATATAAGTCACAGTATGAATTCAACTGCACAGAAACATCACGTGTTTTTTTTTTTATTGCAAAGAGTAGTTTTTTCAATCAGATAGTCGGTTGGACAAAGCTGCTTACCAAATTGCTTGGAATTATGATTTCATCACAAGACAATGATTATATGATACGATACCAACAGTCCTCTGTGGGAGTCTGATATCATTCACAACCTTTATTTCTGTCACTATTTTGTTCAGCGTCTTTAATTCATCAATAAAGATCAAAATAGAAAATATTTAATAGAAATATAGGATGACTATTTATGTAATTCATACAGAAAAACACTCTTTCATTACCACTAAGACGTGATCAGTTCTAATTTGCAAATCAAACTGTCACATAAAGTGGCATGACAACTGCTCTGTTTTCAGGTTTGGTATAATATGTATCCATTAAAAGGTAAATGCGACGATGCGACAACGTTGAAACGGAATACATGCGTACTGTGGTGGTCAACACTTTCCAATACACATTATATTAAAAAAGATAATAATACATATATACTGATAAAGGTTTGGCTGAAAGCTTTGTTCAAAATTAGAAAAGGACAAAATGTAAATTAATTTTGGTAGAAAAAAAATTTATTACCAAAATGATATATATCATATACGTGTATATATATGCATACAAAACACACTTAAATTTTTATCTAATATTTTTTTAAACTAACCTGTTTTGAAAACCAGAATTTTCAAAATGCAAGAATAACAAAAAGTATCAATCATATATTGCTGATGTTGAAGGCTATGGCGTCTTCATACAGAGTGAATTATTTTGCGTTATGCATGTGATACTTACGGTGACTTTCTCCACAGACCAAAATTAGATCTTGTAAGAGAGCGATATGTTATTTCACAAACATTTTATTGTTATCTTCGTTTGATTGGCAGGAAAATAGGATATGCTTTCAGTCTGGAGCACCTGACTTTTATAAGAATTCTAATTGTCAGTGCTTTAGTTTTTGTGTACTGTTGTTCTATTTCTCTTGGTGTGTTGTGTTTTATTTTGCACGATTATGGTATGTTTTTTTTGTAATCTCGCGAGTCAGCCTTGTATTTGGGTCTTGTGGACTTTCCACCTTTACCTTTTGCTTGCATTCTTTCTGATATTTACATTATTTAATCAAATTTGAATATATAAACAACAAAATGGAAAACAGGAAAGGTAAAAAATGACACGTCAATCAATCAACGTCACCAAAGAGAGAGAACCACGGACAAAAAATAACAAGAGAGCACAAAACACAAACATAAACACAACAGAGAATCAGGATAGTCTGACTTGGTATACAGTTACTGAACAGTGGCATGGTTAAACCGGTTTAATGGGTACCCAATCCCTCCCCTTATCCTGACACTCTGGTGTATAAAACGTACTATAAAAACCAATACAATATGAATACCAACATGGTGACCGCTAGCTAGAACTACAAATTGGTTGGACGGTACGTTATTTAAATAGAAGGGTCAGAATGTGTTCGTTTTTACATTCATAGCTCTATTAAAAGAAAAATTCAGAAATAACACTCCAAAGGGTTCAATGCTATCTCGTGAAAGAGTTCAATAGAAAGAGGCCAGTATATATTTAAACTCTTCAAGTCATTGGGAGAAAGAGAAATTTTTACAGAATTACACAAAATTTCATATTTGCAGTCCTTACTGTGAAAAGATCTTGCGTAACTTCCAATTTTCTGTGGGATATTGGCGAGACTTAAGAATATATTTTGATATCAATTTAATGAAAATTCAGAACACGTCAATGCCATGAAAACAAAATATGATGCTTAATTTTTTTTCATAGAATATGCACATCTGGATTCACTTTTATCAGACAGCAAATTTATTGAAAAGTCAACAAAAAAATCTTAAAGCATTGTTTAGAGATATCCTTCTTTCAACAGAACGTCAATTTAAATTTCATGATACATTTCAAATAAATATATAAATGTAAATACTTGAATCACAGTATATAATTACACACTCCGTATGAAATAGCAAATAAAACTTTAATCAGCTTAGCAGTTCTTTAAATCTGTAGTTTAACTTTTTTACGCTAAAACATAACCCTCTTTTACAAATCTAGGAATTACTTCAACACTTGGAAATAGTGTATATTAAATCTTGATAAAAGTGAGTAAAATATTACTTTCATGTACTTATTATGTAGTTCTGTATACATATTGGACATCAAGCTACAAAAGCTATATATCTGATACTCGCTAAGAATATATTAATCTGAATTTCCTAATAAGCAACCGGTGACTTCCGCTCAGATAATATAATTTAAATCTACATGATTGAAGAATACAAAAGGATAAAATATAGGAAGAAAACTGTAATCCAAAAAACAGTTTGATTATATGATACACAATTTGATTAGGAACAGTGCTATTCCCAAACGACCAAAATATGTAGTTTATGGCAGAGAAAGCCTATGTCGGAGTCATTTCTAGTCGTCTTATTTAACAAGATGATCGAAAACATGTTGTTAGATAAAATATCAGTTGAACATCTAATTTACACCGCGCAAATCATCAGAAGCCAAACATGGACTATGGATAAAACCAAGGTGTGGAATTCAATGTTCTATCAGCTTGTAAAATAATAAATTGAATTAAATGTGACGGGAGTATTATATTTACTGTGGTATATAGGAAACCTTTTACACTGACAGATATTGACAAAAATGGAAAACAGGAAGATATATGGGTTCTGTCAATGGTCACTTTGTACTAAGACACATATACAAGCCTTCCACCAACCGAACAATTACATTTTCATTTAAAATAAAAATCGATCATGAATAAAAAAAAAATGTCTCATTAATTTGAGAATTGCAATGCAGCGCGCATAAATAGTTCCATATATGTTATCAAAAGGAAATTTGAAGACAGTTATCATAAGATTTTGTCACATGAACAGAAAGTAAGCTGTTAGACAACAAATACAAGAGAATAAACATCTATTCACATTACACCGGAGTTAAACTCCTACATGTAATTAAAAAAAAACAGATGGTCATACATTAATTAACAGTAAAATTTTTAACATGTTGTAGCCTATTGACTATTTAAGGATTTACACAAATGTAAGTAAGTCGACTAATACTTATGGCAGACATCGTGGGTGGTTAAATAGATATCCTGATACGAAGCGATATAAACAAACCAGGATAGATCTTTTTATGGAAAAAGATGTTGAAAATGAATCTTAAATTAATGTAAGAAGCTTCTGTTGCTCTTTAAACAGAAAAATATTTTTATATAAAGAAGTAAAATTTTTCTTGAGGTTGAAGAGTTTTGTAAAACATTAATCTAAAACAAAGTGTTTTTTAGTTGGGAAAGAACACATGTCTAAAATGCATTCAGACATTAAAATCAAATTTTGTTACTTTTTGGCAATTTTGAATTTTCTCTTCAACGTTTGGAATACTGTTTTGGTTTTCAACACAACTGATGAGTCGTAACAATCGACAAAATATGAACACCTTCATCAAAAGTGGTATCAAATAATTTATTAAATCTAATGAAATGTCAAAAGCAACTAAGGAAAAGGGTATGTTGGTCGTTAAACTGATCTAAACAAAAAATTGTTGTAGGGCTTGTAAATAACTAATAAAAATCATAATCGATGTCGCATTTGAATCCTTGCTATAGAGGTCTAAGATATATTTATTGGTGGTTTGAGAAAAAAAAAAGGAAATAACTTCACTAGAAAACCTTGCCTGAATTCTTATTGATATGCTGCAAATGGTTAAAATTTCTGATTAACGCCAATGTTTAGTATATCAGTAAATTACCAACAATCTTAACAATTTAAGCTAGGTTAGATTTCTTACATACAATAGAATTTCTTCACTTCGATGAAACTATCTTTATCCGGGAATTAAGCAGTGTATTGTCATATTACGCGATTGACTTCTTTTTGGATTCTCTTCTCTGCATTTTGAGGAAATCTTTGGAACAAGTGCAATATTACATTTTGTACCATCATCGAATGTATTTTACTAAGCAGGGTTGTGTAACTATTTTGCGCTACTAATAAACACTTTTTATAGCTGTTTTGTAGCATCCATTACATTTTGACTTCACGATGGAGGATATTAAGAAAAAACAATAATAAAACCAACAAAAGTCTAAAAATATAAATACAGGGTAAGTCCAAATAACAAATTACCAAAACAAGATTGCATACAGAAAAGGATTGAAGCCCACCAAACAATGCCAGCAAATAAATAATCTTTATTTGCATTATAAACCCAAGTGAGTTAGGCAAAAATTAACAAAAGAACAATGATAATCATAAATGACTCAATGATGGTGTCAAAAATTTGGCACAATCAATTGCAAATCCCAAACAAACACAATATTCCATTTTTGAAATCTCCTATCATATACCAACTTAAATTATTCTTTAAAGCATATTTTAGCAAAAATAAATTTGAAAGTACAATTGTTCTAAATATAGCAAGCAATATCAGTTAATTTAAGATTTGAATCCATCTCGATATGTTATCGCAGCGCACCGGATGCAAAAATTAACCGTTTTGTCAAATCAAACACGTTGAAATGTCAAAGATAACAATTCGTTTACAGAAAAGATCTCATCAATATGTCTGATTTATTGTTTTAGAATGTAAGGAAGCAGTCTATATTGAGATTTTTCTTTTTTTAAAGCTGAAAGTTTCATTTCGGAATAATTAGTGCCGATATATTTGGATCCTGTATATATATATTATTCGACTATTATATGATAAGTCTGCAAGAAAATAATAAGCCTGATTTATTGCACTTGGGCCAATATATGTCAACAATCAAGACAGGACGATTTAACGACATTATATGACATCAAATTAAGATCAACTGAAGTTTCTTGTATAATTGTAGATTGTAAATCATGGGCAAAAAAGGGGCAAGCAATACATAAGGAAAGCTCTTGAAGAAAGCTCATTTCAAAATAATTAAAGGTAATGAAGACGTAAAGTGATGTTTTACACAGATCTCCTGACAACATCCCAATAGACTGAAACAAAATAGGATTAATAGCATCTTGGGTTCGCCATTTGTACAAAAGGTTTTAAAATGCAAAATGGTGTATTTCTTCATTAAAGTGTATAGGCTATTCTAGTTCAGTATAAAACTAATTTTCATTTTCATAATAGCATATAAAACAAATTCTAATTCAGAAATTCCAAAACGCTTTGAAGCAGTCTCCTTACGTGTTTATGAACTTTCGGACATCTTTGGTAAGATCGTCAAGTTAACGAACAATTAGAAGTGTATCTTTAACAGTTATGCATTACAAACGATTTCGTTGCCAAAGCGTATTTTCTAATTTTTACCCTTGCGAGCAAAATGAAAATTTTTATTTTATTTTCTTGAGGACTCGTATTTTTTCGAGCAATATCAAATTTACGTGCGACGCACATTTTTTTAACTAAATATTGTATAAATTGGGAAAAATTCTAATTTTTACAAAATTTTAGGAGCAGACGAACAATTTTTATTTTTAATTTGTTGTAAAAAAATAAATTTGGAGCGTATTTTCAGCATTTTTGCAAAATGAAGCGGTAAAAATTTTTACTTAGTCCAAAAATCGGAGCGGCGAAATCCAAGATCAATTGGGTGTATTTCACCGAAGAAAACGTGGCGGTAAAAATAACGCATACAATATCATATTATTAAAAAGAACCGATATGTAGGTAAATGATAAAGAGACGACATTCCGTCTTCCTGGTAAATTTACCAAAAATAATAAACAAATGAAGAGAACAGTATGATATTACTGGTTTTCTATGGTGGCCTATTTCTGTCATCGAGATAAATTGGAGTCGAGATAATTTATCATACAAAGTCGACATAAAATGATCACCATTGTCGAGATAGATATTCGTTTAAGTTGACAAAATGATCATTATATATTGACTTTCCATGATCAAATATCTCGACTCCAATTTATCTCGAAGACAGAAATAGGCCAACACAAGTTAAGATCAACTTCAGATATCATTTACGCAGATATCCGCTACATGTGATTTCATGTACTACATGTACTATATGCATTTTTAAAAAAATCATATAAAGTAGTTAAACCTGTAAGTAAGGTTCGTATTTTTACCCAACAATAACATGCGACAAATATGAAGGCAGGGCACTATAAATATAATTCCCGAGGCAACAACCCTGAAACGGAATACTAGTTATTCTTAATTTGTGTAGGAACATCTGGCAAAAGGAATTCGAAAAAAATAGTATGTAAGGCTCTTGGGTAAGCGTAAAAAAAACAACATACCTGAGGATGGAACACGGGGAAAATTTTAAGTAGGTTTTCATAAAAATGTAAGACTGCAAATCTATTTCTGGATTTGAAAGCATGCGCAGGCTTAAAAATTCCTGAAAAAATACTTTCTCTGCTTCTGACTTTACGGTATGTACCATGATATAGTTCAGGGCAATATGAATGTTTTATTTGATATTATATTCAATTGTTGTATTAATATCTATGCGGAAAGTTATTTGTTTAAAAGATATTAACAAAGACATTTTACATAACAGTTGAATCCATTTTGTCACAAAGAATCATTTTATAATACATTGTTTGTTCAAAATGTTCAGATATTTGCATTTTTAGGAGATTTCAGAATGAACAATTTAAAAATCAATTTATTATAGCATGTTTTCACAATTCGTGTTTTCCAATTAATTTCTCGTGAATCATAATAAATTTGAAGTCAAAGTAGTGATCTTAGACTTAGGAATAGATTTGCATGTCACAATATTACCCTGTGTACAGCAATATAATTAAATTACATAATGATGCATAGACATCCAGGCCGTGTGAGAGAACGATTGTAACTTGGACAATTGAGCTGAGTTATCTACACAGCAGGAAAGACGCTTTTTTCTAATATCTACCTTAACTCACTACACTGGCAGTTCACAGTGCCCATTTCCGTCAGACAGCCAAACCATAATATTAATCGAATAAAAAATAGCTGAAATTATAGTCGGTTTCAATTGTAAAATGTCTACCAAAGCCGAAATTCACTTATATTCACTAGTTTTTGCTTCGTTTTTTTTTCTGTTAAAAAGTCAATTTCTTTTGACGATAGTACGCGCAGTAGCGAATTCAAATGTAGGACACCTTAAACAGTATTAAAGTGTATGTGGGTTGCAAATGTATAAGGTAA
Organism: Mytilisepta virgata; assembly: GCA_028015205.1. Classification (NCBI taxonomy): domain Eukaryota; kingdom Metazoa; phylum Mollusca; class Bivalvia; order Mytilida; family Mytilidae; genus Mytilisepta; species Mytilisepta virgata. The sequence continues at coordinate 53,211,318 of CM051518.1, read as the reverse complement.
GGTTAGACCAAACAGTTTCTCGTAATATTTTAGAAACAAAAAACTGTAAAAGTACAGACATTAATTTGTATTATGTTTGTTTGTTTGTTTATTTGGGGTTTAGTTGGCAATCGTTGTCAATTTAGATCGGATTCGAACACACCCCGCCACAGGTGAGATCGAACTCACAACCTCAGTGTTTACAGGCTAGTGATCATTAGTAGTCATGACGAACTACCTAGACCACTCGGCCACCGAGACCCCAATTTGTATTATGTGCACAGAGATATACCGCAAGACTCATTGCGACTAATTGTTATCGCATGTTTGCTTTTGTTTAATCACAAAGACAGGGTTTCAGACCTTAGTGGTTGTTTCTTGTCTGTCTTCTCCAAAATGTCATATGAAACATATTTATTAATTAACTTAAACATGTTGATCAGTGATTCAGAAAAGTACAGTACCGCACTATGAAACAATCATGTCACCAAATTGGTAGGATCGGAAAACATATACAAGTAATTAATAAGCTTATTTAAATTCTTAAATCCTTTTATTTTCATAGTTATCTAATTAAATAAGCGGCTATCCCTTCTTCACAAAAGAATTTAAAACGGCTATAACAGGACAATAACGGTAAAAAAAACCAATATCTCAGACACAGAATGCTGATTAATATGCATTTATTCTTATCCATTTAATCTTTCATTTTAAATTTGTACTTTTACTTGTTATGTTTGTTGCTGGACTTGTACATTGTTAAGGCTTTTATGTTTTTTATATGGAATAATGAGGAACCAGAGTGAGTTATCTTTTCCTAACCAATGTAGGTAAGGGAGGTAATTAAATGCTCTCCTTTTTGTCCTGAGGCTGAAAGGGAGACACATTTATTATCTCCCTTACCTACATTGGTTAGGAAAATATAACTCACTCTGGTTTCTCATTGTGTGAAATACAGCGAGTGTGTTTGGTTATGTTACACCGTAAGATCTAAATAGGTACTTAAGTACTGAAATAACTATATTCTGTGCTACTTTTATCTTAACATTCTAGATTCTGAAAAATGTGAAAACTTTCTCTTCGCTGTTATGCGCCAGCTAAACGGGTCTATTAAGTCTGAAAAAAATTATCTAGTGAATTAAGATTAACGTGATATTTCCATCCATTCGGTGGCAAACAATAAATTTTCTTCGGCGCGTTTATTTTCATCTGGAAAAGAATTGATAAACTGCCAATAGCCATTGGTAAAGGTATTACTCATAAATATTCCGGTTTTTTGTGGGCATTTTCTATGGCAGACATATGCACGCGACCGTGTCTGTCATGGGTAGTTCGACCAATCAGAATTCTTTTGTCATACGTTTTGACCAATCAGGCGTAACGTTATTTCACTTTATCGTCTGTGCTAAATTTACCTCGGTACAGGAAACCTAAAAATCTAGTATTTACGGAAGAAATAGGTAATTTGTATTTACTGAAGAAATAGGTACTTATACTCGTTCAAAAATTAACAACTGCAAAATCGTCAACAAGTTTTTTTTTTTTTTTTAAATTTGGCGTCTTTCCCCTCGTTACGCTGCGCTCCAATCCGGAAATTCAAAAACTAGTTGAAGATTTACGAGTCTTCATTTTGAACTCGTGTAAGAACCTATTATTCTGGCATGAAAAAAGATATTTACAAGAAGCTGTCTAACTTACATCAATCACGATTTTCCGTCCACCTGCCAACTGTACATTGCCATACTAATAAAAGAATTACTTTTGTTGGGAATCTCGGTTAAACATTGTCAAACTGCAACTCAAAATCTATTTTTAGCAAATTGGCCTTAGATGGTTTCAACTGAACCTTTTTAGGTTATTTTTCATTATGGCAGACTATTTAAATTATTTTCTCAAATGTTGGAATTCAAGCATCGGTGAAGAAACAAAATCTGAAAAAAATATACATCATCTTCGTTAGCAAAGTAAACATCGCTCAACTAAATACCATATTCATTTATTAATTGTGCAAAGCTTCGAGACTGACTGGGCATAATTGTAGAATAAAAATATAAAGAAACAAAGCGTTCATCTAGCTATACTATATTCTTAATTTAAATACTTAATAGGTATGTAGGTAGTAAATTACCCCATAAATTGTTACACTATGAAAGAATGTACTACGATGACACCAAAACTAAATGGTTTTTCGTCATTAGCTGCAACTATTCAATTTATCAGAAAGTTATATAACACATGCTTCCTATTGACAGTTGACAATAGCGTGAACATAAAAAACATCGAAATTAAAAGTAGCAATGTATCAAAAGAAACGGCGACCTCTTTTTGTACTTCTGGCAATCTGTTCCAGTGTTGTTGTCTCGTAAACATTTATCTAGTACTTCAGTTCATTTATATTGTTTTTGGTTGATAGTTATTGGGTCTGTGTTCCTGCTTACTAGAGACATCTTTATCATCATTGCGCCCTAGTCTAATTTTACTTCTGGTTTCTTCGGAACATTCGCCTTTCACCATGCAGGTCGAAACACCTACATGTAGTCTCACTCCGTATGTAGTTCATGCTTTCTCTGATATGAGTTACAGACTTATGAATAAAATATAAGATTTACAAATAATAAAAATGAGGTATATATTTGCACGATTACAATATTCCCTCCACCAGCCAATTCAATCTCCCCCGGTTTGAATTTAAGATGATACAACATCAAATAAGTCTTGCAAGTTCCAGCAAAACTCTTCTGTCTAAAGCAATGGTACATCATATTTCATTGTTAAATATTACAAAATAAATAAGCCAAAAGAATAAAAAAAAAATAGGGGTGAGTATTCGCACGAATGCGATATCTTCCTCACCAGCCAATTTACTCAATTGGATGGATTAATGGATTAGTGTTTAACATTCAGATGCAATTATAATATGCATATCAGGACGAGAACATTATTGATATGATTGGAAATGGTTCTAGGTCTTACCAAGACTGAATGTGGTTGTCTTGTTCTTTGAGTAAAATGAATAATATATTTATATATTGTTAATACTTTGTCCTGTCTTAGATCCTTAGCATAAGTCGAGGCATTATCAATAAACATTTTAAATACAACTGAATTATATAAAGGACAACATCACAAGTTCGATGTAGGATTAAAAATCAAATTCATAAAACGAATTATACTTTCTATTGCTTTGCCCATTAACATTTCAGATAAGAAGATAAATTTAAGGTCTACTAATGAACGGAGGATGATAAAGATGCAAAGCAATTGAATTAGTTCATGTTTATAATTTTATAGTCTTTCTGTTTATGCTAAATTTTCCAGATTTCCCATTCAGTTTCATACTATATAGACCGTTCCGTGTTTTATAAACAAACTTTAAAAAAAAACACGCGATGACGAAGTCACGAGTTAATATTAAAGTCAAAATTTTGATTTTATCTTAGTCCAAATTTTGAGTTTCTAAATGTCAAACTTTTGAGCTTGAAAAATATTGTCGTTCCTAATATTTTTTTTAATATATCCCTAATACGCTTACGTAGAATGTAATGAAAATTTAAAAATATTGTAATTTCTTAGTTTCAAACGAAATGAACTACAAGGAAAATTAAAATGTCACAAACTGATGTTTTGATTGTTTACTATGATTGCACAATAGTTAAAGCTTATACAGATAAAGTGAATGTGATGGAAGCTAGGAAATTATATAATGTCATTTATGGAATTAGATATCACAAACTGACATAAAAGGTGCGATACATTTAATTGATTCATACAATCCCTGTTTGGTTAAGAAAGGAAGCGATAATATCAGAGTTGCTGATTTTTAAAAGAAAAATGTCTTTTTATATTTATATTAATTTTGATTCAAATAAACCTTCCCACTTTTTTCTTTTCTTGATCAGTTATGCAATTATTGAAGTCATAATCATTTTATTATATATCTATTTATCATTTTATAATGCCAAATTTCCAATGTTCGACATTATTGATATTTTTTTTCTAAGTAATGAGGATAAATGTGTAACATTACCACTCTTATTACAAGGGGGAAAACGACAAAAACCAAGCAATTTCTAAGGCTCCTCATGTTTATGTACACAAATTCTAACAAAAAGTGTTCCGAGGCTTTCACACACACACACACACACACACACACACATATATATATATATATATATATATATATATATATATATATATGCGTGTCTGTGTCCCAAGAAGTCGACATTCATGAAATAATAAACCGGATAAAGGAACGGTCGACAATGACATTCCAATTATTTAACGCAATGATGTCGACATCATAAAAAAACAACATAAAAAAAAATCAGTTAGGATTGTCTGGCTTGGTATACAGACATTTAGCAGGAGGGATTTAACCGATTTTATTGAAACCCAAACCTTCCCCTTACCTAAGCCACCGGTGTATAAAACACTTTTAAAGCAATGAATATGATTACTAACAAGGTGACTGTTAGTAAGAAATAATAAAATTATTTGGACGACAGATAATTTTTCACTGTAAAATTGACTAAACTTGTCACAGCTGCTGGTAGGAAACTGCTGCCCCATAAAGGAAACTAGGAATAACACTCCCCAAAAAGGTTTATTGGTGGCTCCATATGCAGCTGAGTTGAAAAAAAAACAGTCACATATTACATTTCTCCTAAATGTTGGACCTAGTAATTTTCCTAGAAATATTATTTGACAACATTGAACTAAGTTTTATACTTTTCCTAATGTTTATTTGATTGATTGTACTTTCGTTCGTGTTGAACAAATTGGTCTGGTATTTTTCCTTCTCACTGGTAGATAAAAAAAAACGTTTACACAAGTAAAATTTTACAAAATAGTTATTTTGTGATACTGAATATTTCTTTGAGATGCCTGAGAGTCACATTCTGTATGTTTTTTGTTGCATTTGATTTTTGTAAGATAAATTTTAGCAATGTCCGTTTTGAATCAACATGATCGTGGACAAGATTAATCCGAAAAGCCATTTGCACTTATCAATTCTGATATCTTAGGTTATTTTAAATGACAGTCGTTGAAATTGATTTCCCTGGCCGAATTTTACATTTTATGAGGAGTAACGGTTACATTCTCGTTCATGTAATTATTATTAAAGGTCTTTCCCGTTTACAAACGCGAAGACCTTACTGTATTTCTTATGATTATTGTTCTTTTTCGTCACGTTTTCGAACTCTGAAAATATTTTTTGTTTCACGACATATCGAAATGACAATTTACATGATGGTTCGGAATGATAAACCTGATTCAGGATTGACCCTGCGAAGCCGAACTCTTTATCGACGCAGAGATATCTGCCAGAACTCCGTAAACCTTTGTTTTCGCTACAGAAACCGTAAGAGGTAGAGGAAAACCGAAAGGTGGAAAATATTCGCTATCATGAGACACAACTTTGATCTAATTTAGTCAAATAAAATTGATGACTCCTTATCAGAGTTATTTCCCCTTTAACATTTGATGTTAACATGTCAATGGTCAAAACTCATGAACCGATTGTCGTAGAGACTTGGGACTTCCACCAATAGTCATCAGATGTCGTATTGTTCAAAATGATCCCAAGGTCAAAGGTCAAGGTCACATTTGATCTCTGACCTTAAACCTTGTTATCGAAATAACCGAGAAACCGTAACAAATGGCTGATCATATATATAGGGATAAATGTTCATCTTGTCAAGACATAACTCGTGTTTCGGTCAACTTGGTATATTCTAATAGGAGTTATTGTTCCTTGAATATTTGACGGAACACGTAAATGGTCAAAACTTTTAAGCCTTTAGTCGTAGAGACTTGGAACTTGGACTAATGGGCCACAGAGTTCATATCCTTCAAAATGATCACACTTGACCTTTGACCTTGTCATCAAAATAACTCAAAAGCAGAAACAAATAGCTTATGAAATATATTGGGTAAAATGTTCATCTTGTCAAAATCTACAATGGGTCCCAAGCCATACAATGAGTCCGTGTAGGGGTTAGTGCCCTTGACACTTTATATTTTATTTTATATCTCGGGAACTACATTGTATAATAGATAGGAAGAAAATGTCAATACAAAAATTGATCAGTTTCAAAAGATCTAAATTTTGGTACCAAGGTCAAAGGTCAGAGAAAAAGTTCACTGAAAAATCTATTAGCAACCAATGGAAAAGTACCTACCAACCATATATATTTATGTTCATGAACCTATATTTGAGCTGTACAGGTCAAATTGGAAGGTCAAGGGTCAAGGTCATTGAAAAGGTTCTTAGCAACAAATTGAAAAATATATAGCAACCATATATTTATGTTTAGAAGCGTATATTTCAACGTTAACTGTACATATGTAAATTAAAGGTCAGGGGTCAAGTCATTGATTCTGTACATAGCAACCGATAAAAAGGTCTAAAGCAACCATATTTGATTTATCTTCAGGACCCTATATTTTAACACTTAAAGTCAAAATACATCTACAGTCTAGGTCATGGTTAATATCCTTAACAACCAAACATACAACACACGTGATATCATATATAGATACCAACTTTGGATAAAAGGTCAATTTTTTCAAAGAAAGACCTTACAATTGTTCTCTAAACAATTGTCTTTTTAGTTTGTCATTAATTTGCTAATATGAACTGTACATTTTGTTTGTACTGTATCATTATATGTCAATTGATTTCTATTTGTCAGATACAAAATGTTGTGTTGCACTAACTAGTCAGATATGTTCACCGTTATGTATTCAAATGTCTTCTAACCCAATATCCGTTTCAGGTAATGAAATAGAAAAAAAGATGGAAATGTTTAAGAAATGTCACTATGATTATTATTTTTCTCCTGATGCGTTCTAAAACAGAACCAGTGTCGGAAATTATCCAATTTATATGTATAAAGCGTATAACAAAAACATTATAGGTTTATTATCAAAGTATGTTAGTTGCACAGATCACCGTCATTGTTGGTAGTATGTTCAGTGTGTAACAAAAAAAAATCAGATTATCCAATTTTCTAACATTAGCACTTGCTGACGAAGCTATTTCGTGAAACGGATTCTTTAAATTTACTCCCCAGACATAACTCTGTAATTAGAAGTTTATTTTTGTCGATACCAGCTTGTCGGTCTGGATTCGTTTCTAGTCTCTTTCGGCCTTCCGAATTGTATGCCTATATTCACTGCGATACTACATATCTCAATTCTCATTGATAAAGCCCGAGGCGTCTGTGCTATAAAAAGCTTATGTTAAAACCCGTAAGAAATAGACATTTCGATGGTCCAATCATGCCAAGTTTTCCCACGGACTGAAGATAAAGATGACTTACTCTAAAGTCTGTCATACGAAAGCAAAACAACAATTCTATACGCTATAAAACCGCAATATATGATCTTACGATCCAAAAGCTATACATCTGCGTCATGCGTGCAGCTAAAATACTACTTACTTCTTTATTCTACAGCTCTACCAAGATAAATTAAAAGGAAATAATAGACCTATGTTTAGGTCGTAACAGTAAGTAATAAGGTATTGCTGATATGTAAATGTCATTTTATTGTTTGTACACTTAACATTCTTTTTACTAATTTTCACACACAAAAAGAATATATATAACTATACTACCAACTAGGGACAAACATTTTTGGAAGGAATTGCCGTTGTTGTATACATTTGGAATAAAAGGATTTCCATTTTCTTGAATATTTCTTTGTTATAATCATTGTTAACCTTCTGTTTTGTTTTCTTTCTCTTTTATTCAAATCCTTCGTTAGTGGATGTTTCCCATTAAACAGAGGGTTTTTAATGTCTCCTCATATTTTGATGTGTTTTTAATCAACCTTAAAAAGAGAAAATGTTATTATCTTTCGAAAATATTCCCATGTTGATAATCATCGATGTATAAGTCTGATTAAAACAACAAAATGGATTACTTAACATCCATACTTATCTAGATAAAGCATAATTACTCTGATAAATAAAAATCCCTTACAATTATCTCCCCCTTTTCTGACCTAAGTTTGGAGATAATTTTAACTGAAGGCTAAAATAAGTTAGAAATTAAATTTAAAACAATTTACTCCTTAGGCGGCTCAGACATAATTAATTATGCGATTTTTTGTTGTTGGGTTTTACCGCTTTGTCGGTCTTGTTCGTATCATCCATACATATATATGTCTTTGTAACATCAAAGAGAAGATTAAGAAGAAAAATATACCTAACGAGCAAGCCAAAAAAAAACAAAAAAAAAACGCAATCCATTAGACAGACGAAACCCGGGACGACAAGTGAACGGCCACAAGCACAACAAATAAACACTGAAAACTAAAAAAAAAAAACCTGCTCCGTATATGGTACCCGTCGTGAAGTTCAACAAAGTTGATCCGATGGTAGTCACAAATCGGTGAAGGTACATGAAATGTTACGACAGCAGGAACAGGTACAACATCATCTTCGATATTGGAACATTGTAAAGGCCAATCAATTCGTCATGACGACCGTAAAATTTTGTAAAAAGTGATGACATCAACTTATCCTTGATAAAACCCTAGTTAAACAGCTTTTGTGACAGCAGTAATCCTCTTTGTCGAAAGTCATGGTCCTGAATATCGGATAAAAAGAAGCTGAGAAACGTAGACGCAATATGCTCGCGATGCTGGATATTGCTACTCAAGAACAGAAAGTTAACAAAAGGAAAGTTGAAGTCGTCACCTTTTTCATAGTTTTGTCTTCAAATGTCCCTCAGTGTCTATTTCAAGAAACAAATCTAAATCTATGAAACGGACGCGATGTATTTGTAGTATCCTTAATTTCAAGCTCACTCGGGTAGATGAGATGTAGAAAGTCTTGCAATTTGTCGTTATTTAACGACAACACATTATCTATATAACGAAAAGTGAAATCAAAGAATTGGGGTAGTAGCCCTTGAATAAAGCCCGCTTCATATGAGTACAGACACAGTTCGGTGAGGAGAGGGGCAGAGTTGCTTCCCATTGGAATGCCGATTGTTCATTGAAATTAGACCGCCAAATTCATCAATTATGTTGTCTATCTTAAAATCTAACATGTTTGAAATTTCATCTTCAGAATACTTTTTGTCAGAATCAGTGTGGTTTTTCATGAAATAAACCCTTAACCTTGTAAATAATAATACTGCAGTACGTATTATATATATTTTTTGCAAAAAATATACTATAAAGCAAATTATTTCAACTTTTCCTTTCCAATAATAATAAAAAGTCAAATTAACCGGAAATAATTTCCATATTACCCGACATGAAATTGACATTATTTTTATTATTACCAGTAAACTGAATATTATTGAATGAGCTGAAGCTAAATGATCCCTTAATATATCCTAGGTTATCCAGTTATATGCCTTTTTACCAGCTTTTCTCCAGTGTTTATTATACACTGTTCCAAATTAAAGATAATTAAAACCAGCTGTGACCTATAAACCTGACTCGATTTCTTCAAACCTCTCCTATGCGCATGTCTATACAATGCACATGAATTGAATGTGACCTAAAATCCAAATACACATGTATAGACAGTATTTGTTCTCCCTGACCTATCCTATAAGGAGTATTTCAGTGATATTTATAAAAGAAATGTCAAGGTTATCCGCGTTCATTCTTTATTCCTTGTTCTTATGGCCAATGAAGTGTTCTGAATACATTTTATCGTTCAGCTTTGTCATTCACATTGTATATACGATCATATACAGGCAGTACGTCATTCCGGTACGTGAGGCAACATTATTTTGAAATTTTGTTTAATCTTTTTACGTGATCATGAATTTTGTCTTAGAAACATATGAATGGTTATTGCATAATCTAGAAATTTTGCGCTTAGAATGTTTTCATTATACTGTCGACTTCCCAGTTTTGGTTATACGCCTATATGATAAGAAAAGTCAAGAAATACCAAAGGGATATTCGAAGGAGGGGGGAGAACAACAAAGACAAGACCCAAACAATACAAGCACTACAATTAAAAACTTAAAACATATAAACAACATGGACCCCACCAAAACACCGGTAAAAATTCGCCCCCTAAGCACCAAATTTAGTATCGATGTGTATATTATTTATTTTCCCAAAAATTCAAGGATTTGTCTTTTAAGGAAATAACACTGCAGCTTTTTCATTTACTTAAGAGAAAAAATACTTTTAGCTCAACCACTAAATCAAAAAGGTTTATTTAAACCTTTTCTCTGTTAATTTTATCGATTTCAATGGGTTTCATGACAGCAGACATTTCAAAATCTGATATTTTATGAGTTTGAAAAAAAATCTAGTGACAAGAGTTTAAATGTAAATGCAATTTCCCCTTTCTCAAATTTTATTGTCGTAATAAAGATTGATAAGATTCCACGAAATACTCTATTCGAATACTGTAGCAAACTGAATAGAAATAGGTTAAAAAAATTAAAAAATCATATTAATTTCTACATTTCCGTCCATGGATTCCGCTACATTATTGGTCTGTCATATATTGACCTTTCCTATTATCTCTTTTATTATTAACTAAACAGTGTTTATGAGAAACAATTGTCTTAGAGTGCAAATTCGGTTCAACTCAGTCGTCATCGTAGAATGTTTAGTTGATAAATATTATGGCTCAGAGGAATCCATAGATAATATGCTATCATGAATCGGGAGATTTTTGAAACCCAAGGTTAGCCAACCGCAGAAACATTGATTGTGGAAAGTTTGCTCATAAGTTGTCCAATCAAGCAAAACTAAAAAGAACGTTTACAGCAAAAAAAAAATAAATAAATAAATAAATAAAAAATAAAAAAAATAAAAATAAAATAATAGTAATAAATAAATTAAAAAAAACTGGAATTAGACCGTTATGTCCAAGGTCTTCAACAAGTCTTATGAACCCACAAAAGCACCCAGAGGCCTTCAAAATACTTATGTCAAAGTGTAAAGTCCGAAATATTCATAGTGAGCCATAAAATATTAAATGACTAGAAGACAAGAATGCACCTACGGAAATATAGGAAGGTTGCTCGATAAATATACCTGTAGAATTTGATGAGATCAAACAGGTTACAAATTACAGAACCCACTCCCTAATTGATAAATGTTTAGTAAAGCAAAGGCACACACAATAAATTTCAAATTTAAATTTATTTGCACTTCATACCCCTATTTTGGTAAAACACAATAAAATAAGATATCAAAATAAGCAGGAAATAATTTAAGAGCCCACTGTCCTTAGTTCAAAGATGTTTTTTTATAAAGGAGACAAGAAATTTCACGTGTTCGTTTGTTAGTGGATTTGATATATTTTTGATTTTGTCAAGCAAGTATGTAAAACTAACCATATTTCTGGTAAAAGTAATGATCAACAAATTATTTCCTTAGTCTCATTTAGTTAACAGTCAAAATAAATATAAAAATTAGTCCCAATACGTATTGAATTTAATTGGTTCGATACTGTAAGTGAATAAATTTAACACAGAGATGGTATATGGGGGATGGTAGCTGTTTTATCTATAGTAATAATATTTCTCTGTATCAACTTTTATCAGCAATGTTTAACCAATTAAAAGCGGAAATAAAAATCCGAAGTGATGAATGGCAGATTCAAATCCAAAATGACTGAAAAAGCGCAAATCGTCTAAGGACAGAGCTCTGTCTGGGTAACAACAAACCCTCTGGCAGAACTCTGTATAAGTAACAACAAACCATCTGACAGAACTCTGTATGAATAACAACAAACCGTCTGACAGAGCTCTGTAAGGGAAACCACAAACCGTCTAAGGATAGTTCTTTATCTGGGTAACAACAAATCTTCCTGACAAAGCTCTGTCTGAGTAAACACAAACCGTGTATCTGGGTATGGTCTCAACCTCGTATAGTTCCCAAATAATCTTAAAACAGTAGATTCTAAGTAATTTTCAGAAATACTAGCGACTAAGAACCAGATTTGAGTTCATAAGCAGTGGTATCCACTCAGTGGTAACAATAATCATTCTTTGCAAGTTGTATACGCATATTCCAACAAATTTATCTTTGTCACCTGACAAAGTAATATCGCGATGATAAAACGATCACTTTTTTCTGACTATATTGTATTTTGATTATGATTTAATAAAGTTATATAAAGTCTAGACATTCAGTGAATTAACACATGTCCCAAGAACAGAAAGACTTGATGTTAGTCATGAGATATAAGCAGCCAAAACAGATCTAGAGCTAAATCAATTAGTAGATTGTAGATTTATGGTTCGTCTGTTTTATAATACCTCGTGTTATAAAACAGACGAACCATAAATCTGGTAATCTCATAATTAGGACAGATTAATTCTAATTCCTTCTTATCTAATTCTACTACTGAGAATTAGTTTTTCATAAGACACCTGATACAGAACTATAGAGAAACAAAAAAATGCATAACAGGAAAGGTACACAATGACATACATGTACCGATCAATCAAAGCAACCCAACCGACAGAACTCCGGACAAAAAATAACATAAAAGAGTGCAAAACACAAACAGAAAACAGAAAAAGAGAAATCAGTATCAACTGAAAGTTAAAATACTGTGCCAATCATTTTACTCATTACGTAACAGTTGAGTTTAAATCACCTACAGACCAACAGAGTTATGACTGCTATAACCTGCAATAGAAACTAATCTAGAACATTGCTCGTTGGAGTTGTTCTTCTGACTATAGATTGTGCAACAAGGAAATAGCACTGAAAATAACCAAAATTAATTTGGTCTTGGGATAAGACTATATGTATCGTCGATGAAGCCTTTCTCCTTTACAGTCTATATTTTCTTACAATTCTTTCATTACGTTATGCGTATGTCGTTATTTTAGACCCCTTTATCTGTAAATTCCTGCCTATTATTTATTTCAAAATTATGAATATAACCATACATTCGCATACATTCATTATCTACGGCTCATTACAAAAATGTTGGATAGCAGTACATTATCAAAACATTGTGAACAAATTTTCAGTCAGACTTAAATTGTTACATTTTCATTTCTCCTTGTTGTAACTTAATTGGTATCATATCGCGAATGGTTTCATCTTAAGGTCTATCGAGACAATGTCACTCAAAATTTCTACAATCAGTACTTTAAACATTTGCAATCATTCTTACATGTTCAAATATTTTGAAGTAACCAGGGATTTAAAATCTACTTTTTGTATCATTGCCAATGTTAAACGAAGGACTGCACTTTAAATAATTACATTGCTTTATTTTGCTGTATTTTAAAATTATTTTAGTTATACGTTCATAGTAACCGTTTGCTATGTTTCTATATGAACATAAAATTTGGTTTCTTATTTCTCAGTGATAAAGTTCCGTGTTAAAGCTTCGTGAATTACCTTTTCGACCGATATTTACACACATGTACACGTATTTTTCCATCTTCCACTAACGTATCAGGACATTTTTACCATCTCGTAGCAACTGATGTCACATGTATTTTCTTATAAAAGTTCTTATTTAGTTTTCTATTTTTTTTTTTTTTTTTTTTTTTTTTTTTTGCTTTCTGTTTTCAGTCTTGTATCATTACTATATTTTTTTTATATTTGCTACTCGAAACTGAATAGCATCAAGAGATTTTCTTCCCTTTTGGCTTTGCTAAGCTTTTCTGAATCTATATCAATAAATAAATGAACTTAGGTTGTAGTTTACCATAGTGTCTTGGCTATTTTAGTGCGTTTTATACAACACATAGTCAGGATAGTGTATGTTTCATTTTTATTCACATGTATTGGCGTATAAAGAAAAAGTCAAAATTCAAAATGCACATCTTATTGTGCTTGGAATCACAGAATTTTCCATTTATAGAAATATAATTTCGTTTGAAATAAGTTCTTAAACGGGTGACAGGAAAAGTCAACAATGCCATGGCGATCAATTAACGCCATCCAAGCAACAGACCATCAAACGAAAACAACATAAAAGAGAACAAAACCAAAAACAGAATCAACAGAGAGTAAGAATAGTCTAACTCGGTAGTGCTGGGATTAAACTGGTTTATAAGTACCTAAACCCCACTTGTAGATGATGAACCCAAATTATCTCCGAATAAAAGGGTCAAATCTAACTTATTAAATCTGTGCTGGACATTATATATTATCTTATCTATCTCAGAGGGCAACAATTCCAATTGCAAAATTATTAGCTGTAAATTTAACCGACATATATATGTCCACATCAATGAAATAATTGCATGAAAAATTATGGCAATCCGCGAAAATGATCAGTTGCACCACGAACATTTTTGCATAAAAACAGAACAAACAAAAACAAAGAAACCTACATAGCCTACGAAATCTTAAATAATCGATATTTTGTCTCTGCTAATTTCTACTTGATTTCTAAACACTAATTATCTTTCTAAAAAAAAATTTGTGAAAAATTTTACACGAACAATCTCGCCTGGGACTAAATAATTGTCCTTCGATATCCAGAAAACAAATCACTGTTGAAGTTAAGGTTAATGAATATCAAGCTATTTCAATGTTTTCTACTTAAACTTTGGTATTAGAGAAGAAATTGCGTATTAACATGTACTAAGAAACTAAAATACGAGAATTAAATCCATTTATAGATAAAGTGTTATTGGCAATACGTATGATTATAAAAATTAAATGGAAAAAAGTAAGTCTAATTTGTCTCGGTTGTAGTCATTAAAGATGAAATAAAATGCAAAATTATAATGTTAACATCATGTTTATGCCTTTTAAATATTGGTTTATATCTGAACTTAAAACAAAATTAAGCTATAAGTGCAGAAATCTTTCAACATTGCTCTTTTGTTATCACAATTTTGTCTGACCATCTGTCAAATCAATTGTCTACGTGGATTTGACGCTAGAAGTTTTGTTGTTTATTTTTCGTGGGAGTGGTAAACATGTTTTATAAATCATATCTTGAGGAATGATAAATCCAATGTGATCCTCTGCACATTGCTTCTTTATCCAATTATAAGAAAATTTTCTCTGTTTTCAGATATTTGAGTGGAACATCTATCAGAGTGGTTTCAGAAAATGCATTTGAAGCATTTCCCAAAGTTAGTCAAATGTAAGTATTCTTGAAATAATTGGAAAAGTTGTATAATTACCCCGGAATATAGACAATTTAGAGTTGGAATGATATATGAAAAGTGTCTAATATACATCTTAATTTTATCACAGAAATGTAAACAGTTTTGGAAGCGAAACAGAAAAAAGATAAAATCCACTCTCGAATTTTACCTAAAGACGTGAATAAGATAGACCCGTCAACTAATTTAAAATCTTGTTTATTTAGATATTTCAGAGATCTTGAGAAAACACCCTGTTTGTTGGAAACACTAAAGCCGACATGTTTTGATGGTCTCAAATATTTAAAAGTCATGTGAGTACTGTAATAGTTTAGTTCTTGTTGTGGTAAGGAGGTATAGTGGATGTGGATGCATTGAACATATATTATATATGCTTACAGTATTATTAAATTTTTTGTCTGGTAATTCGTTTGTTCTGGTCTGTTTACTTATGTGCGATGCTCTTTATCTTGTAATTACGATTACTGATTGGACCCTCACGTTTCCCTTAACAATGAAAAAACTAGAGCTAGGGGCTGTCGGAACGACAGATATACCCGCACCCCACATTTATTTGTAAACAAACATTCTTAACATTTTCAGTTTCCATTGCATTACAGTTTGCATCTGTAACAAATAACCTTTGCAGAGATATATGACAACCCACTTTTACTGTAATTTAACTTTTGACACTTTTTGCTCCCTCCCAGGCCCCCTTTTAGAAATTTGGAATTCCAAAACCTTTTGGGCATCTGCAGTTAGCAAGCAACAATATAACATAGTTATTTTAGTAATTATGCTTTTTTTCTGTTTCGGCCCTTTTTGGTCAGTCCCAACCCCCTTTTAAAAAATTTGGAATTCCAAAACCTTATTGCGCATCTACAGTTGGTAAGCAACAATATGGCAACAATAAAAATTGTTTAAATTCAAAAATGACAGAGGAGTTCGCGTCATAAGGCTCTTTGTATAATTTGGCCCTTTTTCGTCCCTGCCATCCCCCTTTTAAAAAAAATGGAATTCCAAAACCTTATTGCGCATCTGCAGTTGGTAAGCAACAATATGGCTAAAAAAATGGTAAAAATTCAAAAGTGAAGGAGGAGAAAGTGTGAGAGACGGACGGACGACTGCAACGACAATATACCCGAACTTTCATTCGAAAGTGCGGGTATAAAAATCCGTCAAAATATCTTATAAATCAGGTATCAAAACAGAAACAGTAATCATATTCGAAACCACTGACATAAAAAAAGATATCTACTATGACGTTATACGCTATATAACTCATGCATCGTCGTCCAAATAAGTTGACGTCAAAATAAGGAAACGTCATTACGTCATTGTAGACGGTGTTATGTAGAAATCGTGTTTGTCATTGGTCACCAGTTTTGTTACTATTCCTGTTTTGATTTCAATTTCTGCTGTTGTGCTGAGGAAGAAGATTTCTAAACTTAACATCAATTTTACATACCGTATAAATCTGTCGTTAAGAGAATAATAAACTAGAATCATAATCACGTATATTTTCTGTAAAGAAATATATCAAAATTAAAGGATATGCAGTACGCGTTAATAAAACTATATTAGGAAAAGATTGATAGCATCTTGGGATTGTCTTGTGGCCTTCATCCCAAGACAAGCAATAAATGGTCCAACAAATACTAGTATCAAAAATTAACAATAGCACAAAAAAATCATTGTCTGTACCAAGTCAAACCCAAACATTTGTGCTTTGAGATCACTAATCAAAGTTTAGTATGGGGGCCTGGTACGGAAATATATAGGATGTGGCGGGAGTTGACGTGTTTTTCAGCACGCGAGTCTCGCCTAGAAGTCCCGGATCAGTGGCGTCTACTTTCTTCATCTTGAAATCTCATACTGCATGAATAATTTTGAAACAAAATCAGAAAGTCATCTTTATATTTCATAATGCATAAACACATTTTTAACCAAATCAAGATTAACATGGGTTAGTGCAGATTCCGTTTCGGTTTCATTTCTAGAGTACTAAATATTTCAGTAGCAATAATACGTCTTTTAAAGTTCTGGGTTTTTTGGTATCATGAATCTCCTAAATTACTGTTTTACTCTGATATATGTTTATGTAAAAAAAAAAAACTGTATTTAGATGTTAGTACAGTTCCTATCAAATTATAGTTCAAAAAATCCTGTTAAATTTTTAAGATAATGACATAAAACCGTTAAATTATTGTATTTTTTGACATTTGATAAATCATCTTCTGTGTATCTAAGGCTTGAAATTACAGTTTGTAGCGACAAGTCTTAAAAATTGGCTTCAGCTTAAAATATTCTTCAATTATATATCAATTCCTTAAAATATGTGACATTTGACAAAATTTGTAAATTTGAACTATTTGATCATGATTCATGAAAATTCTATGATTCTGGAATCTAAACGACAATGTCTGTAATTTATAGCTATTTTAGGATGCATTTCCAATAACAAGTCCTATTCAGACGGTTTGGAGAAGTCATCAGTATTTAATTGTCTAACAACATGTCACACGTTCCATTAGAATTAGACATTTTCAGTAAGAATATTACAAATGACATTCAGTTAACAGATTCTTTAACATTTCTATCATAAACACATACTGTAATTTTGTCATCCCACAACTGTCAGAGAAGTAAAATTAATGTCAATTTATATGTTAAGCATCACACTTTGTCAACTCGTTTCTGGGTTACTCAAAAATGACAGTTCGATTGCGAAATTGAATACACTTTTTATACCCGAAGCAGTGTTTAGAAAAATACTGACGATTGACGATGCCTGTCAATGAAAACATTAATATTTTGTTCCATTCAATTAGTTAGTCGAGACATTACACTGCGAAGTGACATGTAGATTAGACCGCAAAATGTGTGCACGCAGACTATTAGATGAATTGTGTCAAATGACTATCCTTAAAAGTTTATCAACAAGTCTATTTATGTAGTTTTTGGTTACTTATCAATAAAGGTTTCATCGTAAGGACATGCAAAGTTGGCCTAACATCAAACATTCTGTTCTAATTAGGCCGGTATAGAGCTTTGTATTCATAATGTTATTTTTAGGCTCGTTCAGAGTTTTGTGCTCTTTCATTTATTATTATTTTTTTTTTTCATTTTTGTTAAATTTTGTATACCAAACTTTTGCGAAGTTTGATAAGAAGCTTAGGAAGTGAAAAGGCAAAAGATTTGTATAATAATAACCACAATTGCTAGTAGTAAGCGATGTAAGCTTTAAAAAAACTAAGTATGTTGCGAAACAGCTCATACAACAATAGATAACAAGGAAAATAAATGGAAATGGTGAGCTGTCAAAAGGGGCATAAAACGACTTAAATGTAAAAAATACACAGATCGAAAAAACCAAATATAAAATCTAAAAAAAATAACAACAAACAAACTTAAAAATTAAAAATACCCAACGTTTCAACCAATATTGTCTTGATCACGAGCATGTAAAAAATAAAAATAAAAAGGTGTTGACTCTTTGAAACCCATTTCCATTTATTTTCCTTGTTATCGATTTAAAATTCATGAAAATATTGTTGTTTGTGTAAAATGTGTTTTATTTTATTTTTATGATTTTTGATTGTTGTACACCAATTTCCTTTCTTTTCTACTTGCAGAGTTATAGTAAGATGTCATGGCCTTCAGACAATAGAATCGGGTGTATTTGGAATGTTTCAGAGTCTAGAAACAATGTAAGATTTTTGACTATATTATTGAAAAAGAAATACCCCGGCTGCCAAAATTAAAGTTTATTGGTGGAGATTGGTGTTTTCCATAAAAGGATTGTAACGACACGTGCTTTATTGTGTAGTAGCTTGTATTCAGTTTTGCAGGATTTTTGTCTCGTCCATATCTTTAATGTTTCTGCATACTTTTCTCCTTATCAAATTGGAAAATACTAATTTAACTTTGTAGATATACAAAAATTGAAACTCATATTTAAGACATTTTGTTTTGATATTGATACTTTATATTAATCTGAGGTTAAATATTTAAGATATTAAATCGTCCGTTGTAAATAATCGTTAAAACAAAAATATTAATATTTCTACGAAAGTACAAGTTCAATAAAATATTATGTAATGTTGATCTAGTATTAATGCAGGAATTTGACTCGATTTCATAGTTGGTTCATCCTTTTCCGTAAATTAAATGAATGTTAACGGTTCCGCAAAAGAGTAAAATATCGTATGATTTATTAATCAGTAACATTCTAAATTAATTTTATTAACTTGTATTTAGGTTTTTCAAATCCAAATTCAAATAATTTACTTAATAAAGGTTTACTTAAAAAATGAGTATTGTGGGAGGACATTTTTTATGGAAACTTTTTTTTATAGAGGATAGGTTGCAAATTGACTTTCAGATCATTTCTCATACATTATTTCTGACTATTGGACTATATAATGTAATTTGTTATTCAAAACTAATCAAATTGATATTTTTTTTGTCTAATATTATACATCAAACAGCTCTAATACGTATACGGCAGTGCCACTTCCATGCCTAGTATCGGAATACCCTTGATCTTACTAAAAATAAAAACAAACGAGTTGCTTTTCTTCAAAAAGCAATAAGTAAAAGTGTATTGTTTCTTTTTGTACAAGGAGTAACTAAAAATTCGAATTGTAATGATTAATTCATGAAAGATGGGATATTTTCTTGTTTGAAGAACTGTATCCTTTTTTAATTGTGCATATACAGGTGCATCATCAGGTAACTTGTGTACCATAGTAAATGATCTATGACTTTGGCCCTTTTCTTCAAAGGTATTAGAACAATCCCGAACTACTGGCACACTTTATTCCATGTAATCTATGAGAGGCGTGAAAACATCAAACGTTTAAAGAACAGTTGGAATAAAGTAATAGAAATGGTGAAAACTATTATTAAAAAATGTAAATTTTGTACAACTAGCTGAGCCCATTCAATAAGCGAAAACAAAAGGAATACCTGCATGTAGATATATTCTATATTACAAAAAAGGACAAGACAGCACAAATATGGAAATTAACTGATAATTTTGGAACCTGCGAAATCCCAGAAGGATCGTGCCAAATTCGAAATTCGAGATTCAATATCCGAAGTTCGAAATTCGAAATCCGACATTCAAGATTCGAAATTCAGCTTACAGAATTAACAATCAGAGGAAGGCTTCTCAGTTGTGAATAGTATTTGGCCAATGAAATATCTTTTCACGCTTGGGGATATGCAATATACAAATAATGCATCAATTTAATTATGTTCTTCCAATGTTTTTTTTTCGTAATATTTAAATTACAATTTTTAATACTTTTAGGAGAAATCTTTGCTTATCTTTACATCAATAGATTTCTTGTTTATTAAAGAAATGCTCTAGTTTGATGAAGTAAACATGTGTATAATTATAAATACGTTTAGTTGTTAATTACAGTTTCTGGAAATTACTGTGTACTATAAATAGAACATTGGTGTATCTACTACCATGTGAGCTTATAAGAACTCATAAATCCAGAAAATTAAGATAACTCTACTAAGAATATTCTACTAATAGCTAATTCTTAAAATTCTCAATTAATAACTTATAAACGAGTTTATGTGAATAGATAAAAAAAATAGCATCAATGTTTTATTTATAGTTATCTCCAACACCTAAATGACATTTCACTGGCCAAATACTATTCACAACTTAGAAGCTCTCGTCTGATTGGTTATTGTATATGTTGAATTTGGAATCTCGAATTTCATATATTGAATGTCGGATTTCGAATGTCGAATTTCGAATTTCGAAACTCGAATGATCCTTCTAGGTTTACGAAACTGGAATATGACCTTAAAAAAGTATACGATAATACTACGTCAATAGATGAAGGATTCCGATGTTCCAAAGGGAATAATTGTTCTTGCATCTTTTTATAAAATAAAAAAAAAACCTACGAAAGGTTTTAAAATTCGAATTACAATGAAGTTATTCAGACGTTCACTTTCCAATGCCTAAAAAATACAGCCTGACCGTCTCAGTAACGGTGACAGAATTTCTAATTCCTACTCTTAAAAATAATATCTATATTATTAAATTTGCAGACTGATATTTTCTGGCCGTTTTACCTCCGAGTCGACGATCGTCAGAATTTTTTATTATATAGTAATAAATAGTTAGGGCATATAATATACTTTCTAATTTCATATAGAAATTGCTTTAATTTTCGTAGCTTAATTTAATAAACCCAAAATATCCATGATCCGAGTTCCGTGATTGGTTCCCGTTCCGTTACTGTTTTGATTATTATTTCTAAGCATACGCAAAAGATTTGCATGTAAAGGAACATAATGTGTGTACAGAATAGTATGTGGAGTTGGTGGGGTATACTGGGGTTAATTAATTTTATTTTCATTTAGCTCAAATTAAATATATTCAGCAATCAATAAAGATCTGGTACTAAGTTAAGATTACAGACACTAAGAAACTATAGTCAACCAAGGATTTAAATCATGTGTAGTCTACTATTTAAATCCTTGAGTCAACAGACACTTACAAAATTTATATCTTTTTGGTTATTCCACGGTGGTGACTAAATATACTTCTCATATAAAACAATTAAAAACTAATTCTTTGCTCCATTTTAAAGTTCCATGCTTACTGTCATGAATAAGAAATAAAAGATATATTTCTGTTGTTAATGTTTTTTGGTATATTATAACACCAGTTTATGTGATGAAGTAGGGTAAAATAATCGGCCATTTTCTGGGACTTCCATGGTACGATGTTTTCAATTGTAATGAAATACGTTATATTTGTATATTTATGTTTCATTGGGTAATTCTTGTAACAATAAAATTGTAACACGAAAGAAAACAAATTGCTGAAACAGATTTTATGTCGATGTTTTGGTTAAATATAATACTTAACGAGTTAATTTTTGTTATTATCTTTGAAATTGTGTGGGATTGTCCTCGTCTTTCCTCTGACTATAGCCATTGTCTCGGGGCAACTCTATAAACAACCTCTAAAAAACGGGTTTGATATATGCACAGAGATATTTTGATGTTTTAAATAATTTGTTTTCTCTCTCCAAATGTCTTTTGCCATTATCTTTGGTGTCTCTTGGGACACGAAACTAGATCATTATCACACATAAAAGTGTCTGTAGTCTAACTAAAAAATATTTACCATTGTAGCTATTACATTAAGTTTTTTTCCAAACTGCAAATTTATAATTAATTAATGTCTTTCTCCTTCAGACGTATTCATCATAGTGGATTGACAAGCGTGCCTAATCTGGATAGTATTGTCACATTAAATGACAATTACGATAGCTTCTTACGAGAAATGTAAGTATTAAGTGCAGTTCCGTGGTATAAATGATTGACATTAAAATGCATATTTTTATTGAAGATTTGCCTGATGTATTCATCAAAGTTTAAAAAAAAATTAGAACTGTAAAATAGAATGGATGGTAAAGAAAAACCTAAAAAAAAAATAATTGTAGAGCTGATCTTACAATGATTCTGTTTTGGTTTTATAACTTACAACTTTTGAATTTTGACTATCCAAAACACTTTTAATTAAATTTATGTTGCCTGGTAAAGGTAACACGATTAAATGAATTTGGTAAATGCGTTTTTTCTTATTCTTTACTTTTTGTGTTGGCAATTGATGTAAGTTTTTTCATAGGAACACTTTTCCAATAGTTTCATTTTATGACATATTGATATTTTTCCTGTGTGTGTGTAAATGGCAACAGTTATACCACTTATGTCAGCACTATGGACAAGGTTGATCTTGATGTAGGTCGTAAGCTTTTAGTTCATTATTGAATATTTACTAGCTACAGTCAAAGTATTGCATTCTGGTGTTCTGGTATTCCGTTTGACTTGTTTCAAATGAAAAAAAAACGTAACTCCGAAGTAGTAAATAATTATTCCATGATACCAATTTTGATGCATAACATGTGCACATTTCGTCGATTTAATACATATCCGTTGTGCTTTTGGCCTAAAATGTTGACAGCCAAAATAATAACCCAAGACGAAAGACAGAAAATTCAAATTCCAAAATGACCAAAACAGGTGACATCTAAGAACAGATTCTACTGCATTTTCTGTTGATAATAGAAATCAATTTACAAAACTGTTGCAGTTCCCTTTTTGTATTGTACATGTAATTTCATTTTTTGGGGTTTTTAAATATTCCATTTCAGTGATCTTTCTAATAATCGAATAGAAGAAGTGAAAGAGCACGCCTTTCTTAGTGTCAAAACAAACGAGTTGTAAGTATAATTTTACAAATTTTCTTTCAGATTTTATAAATTAGAATTAGCGAGTATTAATAGTCCAAACTGATTCCAGAATAATTGTAAATAGTATTAAAAAACACAAATTAATATTAAAACTAGGAATTATCCAAATGTCCAAGAAGAGACCGTAGTTTGTTCTCTGTATAAAGGATATTATAGCATGTTAGTAAAAGTAGAAGTTTTCATTGGTTATGGTCATTCATTTCGTGAACAACAGAAAGCTTTAAGACATTAACTTAAACTTTTTAAATCCTGTTAAAAAGGTTTCATGAAAACAGTAATCAACTCTCTCGAAAACCAATGGTAACTTGCACGTACATGGAGAATCTTAATGTTCTTCATTTTCTATTTGTGGAAATAAATACGAACTTTAAGGATGATCGCTGGTCTAATAGGAAATAAATAGGATTTGAAAAAGGTGTTTTAGTTTGAGAGAACATATGAATAGTAAACAAATAAGCAAGAATAAAATGTAGGTTCATGTGCTGCTTTTAGAGCTACAAGGCCTTGGAAATTTGCAGGAAATGGGTTTTCTCTGGATTTTTCATTGTCTTTGCATTGACAACTTCAGTCTCTCAAAAATGTATGAAAAAATAAAAAGGATTCCTTAAAATTTTGTCAAATACCATTTTAAGGTATATATGATTGAATTATAAAAGAAAAAGTGCGGGGATCATGGGCAAAAAATTTCATGTTTAAGAAATGGATAAAACCCGAGGATTCAGAAAATCTGACAAAAAGACCAAAACATGACCCGCCAGCATCCTTAATATACCTGCAGTATACTTAATTTTTAATTACAAGTTGATAGATGATAAGCAGAAATATTACAATCTGTTGACGTCAGAGTTTACTTCATACGAGTAAATAAACAGATCTACGCGGATAAATGAGGTAGTGGTTCCCATTTGGATGAGATTGATGCATGGAGAAAATGTTTTGGAATTTCTTATAAGATATAGCAGAATAACTCATTTTAAAGCTGGATGGATGTCCTTGCAAATCCCAACACGATCACTATCTCAGCGATGATTAACATAAAAGCTGTATGCTTTGGATTATTCACACTATCCTCATGATATGGTTATTTAACTGGGATTTATTGGCATAACATGGTGTCAAAACAAACATTTTATAATTGCCGCTATTTGCTAATAAAATTCCCCTACTTCTTTCAAACAAAATTATTATAATTCCCGATACTTTCTATCGTAATGACACCGCCAGCATAAAAATATGTACTGGATATCTGGATTTAGTGATAAACATTGACGTGTAATTATTCATTTTTTGGTTGCATAGCAATACACTAGCATACATGTTCGTGTTAAATAGCATTAACTTTCAAAATGCATTTATGAAGTAAAAAAACCATAATTCAAAAGAAAACATTTAATATTTAAGGAGACAAAAGTCTTCGAGAACATTTGTTATAATTCATGTCAATAATTAAGGAAGTTTATATGGTTTTGTGGTTTCTCGTTCGATTTTTGTACTTGTTATTTTAAAGTAAGCTATAAAAAACTGTTTGCAGAATTAAATATGTTTTCTTCTTGTTCTTTTGCAATAGAAATATATTGTTTTTGTAGAAAATTAGACAACAACAAACTTAGGAAGATCCATAATGCTGCTTTTTACAAGTCACAGATTGTCAACCTGTAAGATTTATTTTATGTATGACAATACAAAATGTGTTTTAAAGATTACTTCAAAAATTTTGTCTTGTGACCCTCAATCAAGACGTACTAGCTTTTGAGACAGAAAACATGCACACACATCTGAATGGAGCCGTTTTTCACTTATACATGTGTCTCAGGAAAAAGCTATTTTGAAACCTTCTGATATAACATACATTGTAGCAGAATTCTCTATCTAATTTTTGTCCATTTTCAACAAGAGTATAATAAGTAATGGATATCTTATGAACTAGAATATAATTTCTGTATTAATTACATTTTTATCGAAATTGTGACAGATGGCTTGAATATAATTTCAACCCCAAAAGTGATCAACATAAATGTAAGCATATAAAATAAATGTTACAATTTTTTTGATATATTATAACGATATCTTTCTGAGTTTTATTTTTTGTCGATTGATACAACCGCCCATGATTATAGTAAAGAGGGGCATTCTATATAGCGAGTATCTGTTAATATAAAGCATTATCGCTTATAATGAAATTACTTGTTGTCTTGGTCTTTGAGCATTATGCTCATTCTTGAAGATATTGCAGTGAATTTCAAGATGAAGAACAACACTTTATTTTTGTAACGTGTTCAGTTGTTTCTGTTGTACAATAAAGCCATGCACAGCCAATTTTTTTTCGCTTATCAGGGAAGGTATTATTTATATTGAATGTCAGTTCGTATAAACACTTTTTATA
The DNA here is from genome assembly GCA_028015205.1 of Mytilisepta virgata. Lineage (NCBI taxonomy): Eukaryota > Metazoa > Mollusca > Bivalvia > Mytilida > Mytilidae > Mytilisepta > Mytilisepta virgata. Next base: position 53,185,591 of record CM051518.1, on the reverse strand, counting down.
CTATTTTGTCATATTTTTATGGATTACAGACAGCTCCAGAGAAATCCATCTTTGACAGAACTAGGTGAAAATGCATTTGATGAGATTGAAAAATTAGAAAAACTGTAAGTCTTTTTTTGTTGTTGTTGGTATTTTTCAGATGTATAGCATTTCATCCAGCTTCATCACATGTTATACATATCCTTTTTTTCTCTTCAACTTTGAACTGATAAAAAAGTTACGTTATCGTCGAATACCATACACGCTCGTCGTGTCGACAAATAAGACAACTGCCACATCTATGAAAGGGCCAAATATAAAGACCCGGATAAGTAATTGTATATTTCACAGAAATAGAAAATCTGTTTTATTTTTTTTGTGTACCTTTCAAAACCCCAGCTGTAAGACAATGAATATGCATAACTATCAACCAAGCAATTACTGTAATTGTATTTGTTGCAAATAACATTGTACATTTTGTTTTAAATGAATAGATGAAAGGAAAATAAAAACAGAAGCCTCCTATCCCTGTTGCCTGCACGAATTACAATTAAAACTATGAGAGATCAGAAGTGAGAAAATAATTTCATTTCATTTCAAGACATACAACTTTAAGGATGTGATAAGACATAAAAAAGATTAGTTTACATGTAAATCCTTATAAAAATCCTTGGTGCAACAGGTCTTATATAGATTCATACAGAAAATCTTCTTTTTTTTAATTCTGTAACTGATTTTTATTTACATAAGACTCATTTAGAACATCAACAATCTATTTGGATTCGCGCAAATTCATTAGGATCTGTGATCATATGTCTTTCTTGTACAAAAGTTTGAACCATTAGTGCACGAAAGTATTAAAAACTGACAGGTACTTTACTTATGTGTCGGTATTAAGAAGAAGAAACAAACAAAAAAGCGTTATCGGAATTTGAATAAATAAGCAACCTTTGATTGATCGGGTGGAAACAGGAACTGTTTTGTGATCCTAGATCTAGAGCCATGAGCCTGAATTCTGTTTTCGAACTCTTGCGCTCGCAAAATTTCTTTTCCAAAACTTCAAAAATCTAACCTTCTCGTATAGTTGAACAACAGATAGAATTTTTGCAAAGCGTGCTGAAAATTGTACATTATAGTTTTCGAAACGTTCAAAAGATATAAGAAGGTTTAAATTTAAAATAAAACTCATTTTATTTTCCAGAGACTTATCCTACACTTCGATCGAAAGTTTACCAAAGAAAGGCCTCGCTAATATTGTAGAATTACGCTTGAAAGGAACAAAAACTTTACGACAATTTCCTCCTGTGATTCATTTTAACAAAATCAAAATGGCGGTACTGTACTATCCACATCATTGCTGCTTATTCAAAAACCCAGAGAAACAAGATCCAACAAAGTGGAAGGCTTATGTAGAATTTCAACGTCGAATTCAGCAAGAATGTTCCATGTCAACTTTTGGATCGACAGTGAGCACCACTAAAGCAGGCATGGACCAGGTAGAGAGTTCCACATCAATGTATGATTTTTCACATAATAATAGAGTAAAAAGAGATGGTTTTGTTGATCACTTTGGTTATAATCATTCTCACGGCATTAGCAATATTTTTGGATTTGGAAACGCAGCACCGTCTGTTTTTAATAAATCGAAACATATTGATACAGGAAAGTTGGACGGACAATTTTTTGATGACGTATCTCACCCCCCAAATACGACAAACACTTTAAAGGCATACTGTGGACAAGTTGTAAAAAATTACCGAGAAGTTATATGTACACCGGAACCGGATGCATTTAATCCTTGTGAAGATCTAATGGGTTATGACTGGCTACGAATATTTGTTTGGATCGTACTACTTGCTGCTTTGTTTGGTAATTCTGTTGTTCTGATAGTTTTAATCAAAAGTCGAAGTAAAATGTCGGTTACTAAATTCTTGATGTGTAACTTGGCGTTTGCTGACTTAATGATGGGTGTGTACCTTTTGCTATTAGCATCAATAGATGCCCATACACTTAATGAATATTTCAATTACGCTGTGATTTGGCAGAATGAAGGTGGATGCCAAGCAGCAGGATTTTTGACGGTATTTTCTTGTGAACTTTCGATATTTACACTGACAATTATCACGCTTGAGAGATGGTATGCCATTAGCCACGCTATACATCTTACAAAAAGATTACGTATTAGACAGGCAATAATCTTCATGGCTTTTGGATGGCTGTATGCCTTGTTTATGGCTCATTTGCCATTGGTCGGAATAAGCGGTTATGGTCACGTGAGCATTTGTTTGCCTATGAAAGTTGACGATGCCATAGATGTAGCTTATGTTGTTTCAATTCTTGTTATAAATGGGGTAGCTTTCATTTGTATCTGTGGTTGTTATATTAACATGTACTGCAAGGTCAGAGGAAGTCGAACCAATGTTCGAAATAATGACACAACAATTGCTAAGCGTATGGCCATGCTTGTTTTCACAAACTTTGCCTGCTGGGCACCTATAGCATTCTTCGGACTTACTGCGTCTGCTGGACTACCGTTGATTGATATAACAAATTCGAAGATATTACTTGTGTTTTTCTATCCATTAAATTCGTTTGCAAATCCATATCTTTATGTCATAATAACAAAACAATTCCGCAAAGACTTGTATATATTGCTAGGAAAATACGGTATATGTACAGAGAAGGCTAACAAATACCGAGTAACGTTTACCAGCACGTACTCACGAAATAGCCTAGCCCTTCATAATAACATAAAGAAAAAGGGTGTTAAAGGAAAGTCGGTTTCATCCATATGTCTGCCAGGATTTTCAAACAGTGACTCTAATTCATCAACATTTTTTCATACAAACTCTAGAAAATCATCTATAAGGATACGTCTTCCAGATTCTAAGACCGCAGTCGATAAATTGCTTAAAGAAACCGCCGACGCTCCAACAGAAAGAAGATTACGGTCACCTCCACCGTTTATCCGTAGCCCAAGTGAATATGTCGTATTCTTTCCTCCACCAAGACGAGATAGTTATCCCAAATACAAATTTCAGGCTGGTAGACAAGTTAGTGTAGATACAACATTAAGTAGTGACTTAAATGATACTACATACGATAGTACAAATGAAGAAAATCCTTGGATTCTACAGAAACGTGATGAAAACGGACCAGACCATATGATTAATCCTATAGACGAAGAAGCATTAGAGGAATTTGAGACTATCCAACTTACCGACATTAAAACATTATCAAAAAATGGTGTTAAAATAGGTCACGATGGTGGTTATACCACCGACGATGAATGCGATGACGACGATAAAATACAACAAACCTTATTAAAACATTGTACTTTAAGAGAATCTCCAGTACCGACGATAGATAGAAAATGTCCAAGTGAATCAGTTCTATCTAATTTATGTAGAGGTTATAGTAACTCAGACAATATATTGACATGTTCGTACAAAAGTAGTCCAAATTTAGAGGAGTTTAATGACAACAGAGTAATATTTGAATGACGAAAACCTTCTAATATTGTATTAATATTTCATTTTGATGTTTTGAGGGGATTTTGTTATGTTTTGATTATTGTTTCGTAGTAATCACAAAACAGAATTCAGAAAGTAGCTTGACATTCTTTTGTTGTTGTAGCTATACTGTTACAGACTCCCATTCAATGGGGTATCAAATTTATTTCGGTATTCTGTGATACTTTTTACTTCTAATATAAAACATTTAAGTATGGTTTATAAAAAAAACTTTAGTAACTTGTCATTTTATATGGTTTCTCTGTATCTTACTACCTCACTCATTTTTTAAGTTGTCTGTTGATGTTACATGTGCTAATTTGTTTAATTTTATTAAATTGACAAAGAAAAAATTCAGTTTATTTATTGCTCTGCAGTTTAACAGTATGTTGAACTGCTAGAGATAAGGAAAATTATGTAATTTTAAGTAAATCCCTTCATATGATGCTTCATACGAAGGTTCAGTTTATTGTGCATATGAGTTTCAAAGATTGAAATAGAACTACCTGGTGGGAGAAAAAGGCTATGAATCCGCAGAAGCTCCAATCGCTTTCAATAGGAGCAACATCAATATGAAAAAAATTGAATAATCTTTACCCGCAGAAAAAACCAAATTGTTGTACAGATATTTGTTGCAATTAAATGGAAAACAATCATAAAGTATTTTGAATATAAACTAAGATTCCTGTCCATTTATTGTGAGAACAATTAAAAAAGGGTTTATAAACCTGACGGTAAAACTTCGATTTTTGGCGAACCTCGCACATTTGGCATGAAGGAATTGAAGCCTTCCTTCTAATAATGTAAAATTTATTCAATGCAATTAATGAAATTTCAAACACATGCAAACCTCGTTTATGTCGAATCAATGGGTACGAATGGGAAGATACTCTTTCATATCGATTCAGTGGTAATACAGATTCTAAAGTTTTACGACAAAAAAAAATAGGCAGGAGCAAACACATATGATCCTAGCCCCCCCTCCCCCCATAAAAATGAAATGGGTGCTCCCTAAGCTCCTGAAAAATACTTACAAAAGCCGAAATATTTTAAGTTTTGTTAGCACTAATTCCAGCAGTACACCCAAATCCAAGTGAGTTCATTATTATACGGACACTTAGTATACTTTGACCAATCAATATTCAAGTTAATTAGTTTAATAGCTAATAATTAATTAGTACTAATTAGTGTTTGATAACGGATACATTTATTTTCTATGAAGAAAACATATTCACGTGGAGGAACAAAATAGATGCAGCTTATAAGTGGTTACAGAAGCAAAACATGCAACATTTTTGAAGCATTAAACTCACCCCTCATTCATTGCTTCGGTAGTGACATCATTTTTAGATACATGTGATGAAATTTTCAGTTCACAAAAGTTTTATTCCTTTTAAAATGGGGTTTTAACTTCAGGCAAAGTTGCTGTCTTGTTTAGGCCTCTCTGATTTTATTGATAATAATTTGGCTTTCCACTACTTATTGAAGAAAACTCCAGACAATGGTTTATTTCCGCTCCGGTCAACCTTCGCTGCATTGTCCTACTGCCACCAACCCTCTTCCATCTCGTACATCAAGATTTTTGAAGAAAAAAAATAATTCTGAAAAATTCTGTGTTCAAAAGAATCGGTATTATCATAAAACTAGATAATTTTTATATTTTCCCAGTTACCTCCTCAGTCTTTTTTTAGAAATAATGTAAGCAAAGAAAAACTCAGTCTCGGGTCTTTGCAAGGGCATTGACAAATGGCGGATTTTATGAATGAATATATGACGTCATAAAAGAAATACCTCAAAAACACTTTAAACGTCATTCACATTTATATCCCCCGCTAAATCTTTCAAGGAATCAAACTGAAAAACCAAAACTAACCCAAAATGCTGGCGACAGCGATTAAAAAAAAGGTTTACCGAATGTTAATCGGTGTGTGGAGTTTGGCAGTGATTATAAAAGAGGTTTACCGAATGTTAATTGCAGTGTGGAGTTTGTTATTGAAGTCAACCCAGAAATGCTTACTGCATGTATGGAAGAAATTTGATATCTATTCACCTGTCCTCCTTTTTGTCATTCGAGTCTGTTCTACAACGTTTTAGTTTACTGTATCGGATTTCCACATTTCGACCCCCTGAGCATTACTGATAAGACGTAAATTGTTGAAATGTGCACATGCGTACACTGACCAAAGTAGGTTATACAAGAATAACCCTATCCATAATTTATAACAATACTTATAATTTCATTTTCAAAACTTTTCTAATAAAAAATTGCGGGCAGAATCATTTGAGTAACTTATTTAACTCAGGAATATTTAAATGGCTGACTTCGTTGGTGACGTCACCGCACAAAAAGTAGATTTTATAAAATATAATCTAACTTGCTCAACCATTTACAACCAATAAAATTGTCTGTTACAATTCAAATGAAATTTTATGGATATATACGTAGTGTGCTTTGACTTCCCACCACTCCAGCCATCGCAAAAAAGGTCGTCTTACATGTTAGAAGAATGAGTAAAATGTTATAGAATATTTTCGTATTATGATAATTAGCATCTACAAGTAAAGGCACTTTCAGCTGTGATCTTGTACAAATGTTGTATGGAGTTTTTGAGAAATGAACACAAAATAACATGCATATAGGTTTACATAAAATATCTTAGGGTTTAGCTGTCCAATGTTTTTTTATTGTATTTTTTGTAAAGTGAGAAGACATTTTTTGTGTAGTTTTGAGGCTTTCTGGTTTGGCTGATGCACTTCAAATAAGATTACGATTGAACTCTTTCACTATCAGAAAATAACTAATTATATTCATCCTAAAATAAAATTAGATGAAATATCGGAATTAAATAGATTTGTTGCATTCCAGAATCTTGTTTTTTACTTTCAACTGGCTTCCACTGATATCTGATATTTTATGCTGAATAATCCATTTATCTTCTTCGAAATAATCACTGTATCTGCACTATAGTGCAGAGTGAGTGACTTCATATATAATTCGGGCAAACGGATAATATGTTTTTCAGTAGTGAATATTACATATCTTATACATATTATACACTATCGTATTCTCATATATTTCCTAAACCCTAATCTGTTTATCTCCTGATTAAATTTCGATTCTACGATCATTATTAAACAATTTTAACACTGAATGCATGCATCTTTCATCGGGGACCGGTTGTACGGGTCAGATATTTAGAAGACATTTTACAATTAACATTGATTGTTTTAGAATTGCGTTGATGAATTGTATCCTCCATAATTGACTAAATCGATCTAAAGCACACAGTCCAGTTGTGGACCCACAGGGTAATACTTTTAATTATATGATAAACGTGATGACTTTAATTTTCCGAAAAGACAATTTTCCTCTCTATACGATATCTTTTTGATGCATTTGACGGAATTCATGTTTCTATATTTCCGACCTCTTTCTCGCTTTATGTATTTAGTCATGTCGGTCATAGATGATGGAAGTGATAACGCTTCTACTAACAAGCAGTGATACCGATGTCACAAATTAGTTAAATTTCTAACCGAAATAACCAGTTCAGTACTAGAATAAAATTGTCACTTAAAAACCTTGTTTATTGTTTTGGAAACTAACAATTACCTCCCTGAGGCAATTGTTTTGTCATTATATATTTTTTTTTTTTGCTGGCCATTTAGATTTGATTTTACCCAACAACATTGTTGTTTTCTTTCGGACTTTCACTTTTTATGAAATGAGAATAATATACACTATACAGTGCATCGAAAGTGGTATTAAATAATTGTTATACAAGCATGAACTTTTTCTACTCAGGTTTTATTTATTACAATGTTATAAACAATGCTTAAAATATCAGATAAAACCATTTTGTCTTAATGTAAATAAACTCACTGACAATGGATTGCTGTTTAATCTTTGCATACAAAGTCATTAAAACATCATTAATTCTATTTAACGTACTATTAGTGACTTGGATTTTATCATTTGTCATTCAGTTTTTGGCACAAGGTCTTTAGCATGCATTCATCAAGTCATCTGTAGTCAATACCGTAGGATTTTTGCGATATCAAGACCCATTTTCACTGAGTTAGTTCTAAAGCTTTAATGAGCATTGCATGATACCAGTTTCGATGCACAAGATGTGTACATATCGTCGATTTCATCAGTGTGATCAAGGCCTAAAATATTGAAATCCCAAACAATAACATAAAACGTTGAAGAGTTTTTTAAATAAAAAGATAAGCTAAAAAAGACAGAGTTATGCCTGAGGGATCGAGATACTCCTTAGTTTTCAGAAATTTTTTAACATTTTTATTACATTAAATTTTAAAGTATCAATTTCAAGCTAATATCGAAATAATAGCAACTGAGCTTTAGAATTCATAATGACAAAGGTGATGATTTAGACTTTCGAACAGTGAACTTCTCCTCTCTTAGTAGTAACACACCAACATCTCCAACTTTCACATTTCATAGTTGATTCGTTACCTGTCAGACCTGTGATTCGTACGTTTACTTTCTCGACAGAACGAAGCTACTGTCACATAAGCTTCTAAGACTCTGTTAATATCATTACTCCAGAATTTTTACGGTCATCACCACAATTAACTTGAGTGACCGAAACGAACTCCCTATCTCACAAATAAGAATAGATTTCTTGAGTTGTCTTGGTCTTATTGGCCTTCCTTGGTTAATAACTAGAACATGTGTGCTTGACTGTTGTGACAACCATTGTTTGTGACATGAACTACAGTTAGGTGCAGATATAACCTCTCAACAAGTTAACTTCGAGCAGTTCTACTGACTGCTTTAGAACTGCTCTAGAATAGAATCCTGACCGATTCTGACTGCTCTAAGCTGTCATGGTCAAGAACATCTCTAACCTGTCATGGTCTAGAACAGCTCTAATCTGTCATGGTCTAGAACAGTCCTATAACATTGTTATTGAATTAATCATGTTACCCACACATTCATGGTATGGATCTAGATATTTTCTTTTTGAGTGAGAAATTATAAAAAAAACTAGAGGTAGGGGCTGTAGGAACGACAGCTATACCCGCACCCCACATTTATTTGTATTTTGTAAACAAACATTCTTAACATTTTCAGTTTCCATTGCATTACAGCTTGCATCTGTAACAAATAATCTTTTTCACAAATATATCACAACACACTTTTACTATAATTTAACTATTTGGACCCTTTTAGGGACCTATAGACCCTTAAACTGAAATTTACAAATTTCTTAAATTTTTTTTCTTTAGATAAAATTTTAGTAATTATGGTCTTTTTCTGTTTTGGCCCTTTTTGGTCCCTCCCACTCCCCTTAAAAAAATTGGAATTCCAAAACCTTATTGCGCATCTACAGTTGGTAAGCAACAATATGGCAACAATAAAAATGATTTAAATTCAAAAATGAAATAGGAGTTCGCGTCACAAGGCTCTTTGTCTATTTTGGCCCCTTTTGGTCCTTCCCAGGCCCCCTTTTAGAAATTAGGAATTCCAAAACCTTTTACCCATCTGCAGTTTGCAAGCAACAATATGACATAGTTATTTTAGTAATTATGCTTTTTTTCTGTTTCGGCCCTTTTTTGGTCCCTTCAAGCCCCCTTTTAAAAAATTTGGAATTCCAAAAACTTATTGCGCATCTACAGTTGGTAAGCAACAATATTGCAACAATAAAAATGGTTTAAATTCAAAAATTAAATAGGAGTTCACGTCATAAGGCTCTTTGTCTATTTTAGCCTTTTTTGGTTCTCCCAGGCCCCCTTTTAGAAATTTGGAATTCCAAAACCTTTGCGCATCTGCAGTTTGCAAGCAACAATATGACATACTTATTTTAGTAATTATGCTTTTTTTCTGTTTCGGCTTTTTTTGGTCCCTCCCAGACCCCCTTTTAGAAATTTGGAATTCCAAAACCTTTGTGCATCTGCAATTTGCAAGCAACAATATGACATACTTATTTTAGTAATTATGCTTTTTTTTCTGTTTCGGCCCTTATTGGTCCATCCCACCCCTTTTAAAAAATTGGAATTCCAAAACCTTATTGCGCATCTACAGTTGGTAAGCAACAATTTGACAACAATAAAAATGATTTAAATTAAAAAAATGAAATAGGAGTTCGCGTCACAAGGCCCCTTTTTCATTTTGGCCCTTTTTGGGTCCCTTCCAGGCCCCCTTTTAGAAATTTGGAATTCCAAAATATTTGCGCATCTGCAGTTTGCAAGCAACAATGTGACATAGTTATTTTAGTAATTTTGTTTTTTTTTTTCTGTTTCGGCCCTTTTTGGTCCATCCCACCCCTTTTAAAAAAATTGGAATTCCAAAACCTTATTGCGCATCTACAGTTGGTAAGCAACAATTTGACAACAATAAAAATGATTTAAATTCAAAAATGAAATAGGAGTTCACGTCACAAGGCCCTTTTCTCATTTTGGCCCTTTTTGGGTCCCTTCCAGGCCCCCTTTTAGAAAGTTGGAATTCCAAAATATTTGTGCATCTGAGTTTGCAAGCAACAATGTGACATAGTTATTTTAGTAATTATGCTTTTTTTCTGTTTCGGCCCTTTTTGGTCCATCCCACCCCTTTTAAAAAATTGGAATTCCAAAACCATAATGCGCATCTACAGTTGGTTAGCAACAATATGGCAACAATAAAAATTGTTTAAATTCAAAAATGAAAGAGGAGTTCACGTCACAAGGCTCTTTGTATAATTTGACCCTTTTTTTATCCCCCGTCCCCTTTTAAAAAATTTAAATTCCAAAACCTTATTACGCATCTACAGTTGGTAAGCAACAATATGGCATAAAAAATTGGTAAAAATTCAAAAGTGAAGGAGGAAATTGCGTCAAAAGACAGTGTGACGGACGGACGGACAAACAGACGGACAGACGGACGGACGGACGGACGACCGCAACGACAATATACCCGAACTTTCATTCGAAAGTGCGGGTATAAAAAGCAGTCGTGGATCAGGACTGCTCTAATTCTTGACCGAACTGTTCTAAAAAGCAGTCGTAGACCAGGACTGCTCTGATTCTTGGCCAGAGCTGTTCCAAAAATCAGTCGTGGACCAGGACTGCTCTAATTCTTGACCAGAGCTGTTCTACTTCCTGACTGCTCTAAGATAACTTGGACGAGAGGTTATGATTGGTCGAAACTGTAGTAAGTTAGATTGTGAGAAAATGAGCCGGAAAAGTTTCTTTGTTTTTCTTAACAAATGTAAAGAATTTGTATGTAAAATCTGAAAAATTAAAGCTCATCTCTATTGAAACGGCACGTAAAACATTAATTTTCAGTCAAACATTGGTAAAATTGCATATAGTTTTACCATTTTTCACAAAAAAATCGAAATGCTGCTTTGGTTACTCTGTTCTATGGTCAATTTCCATTTATTTTCTTGTGTTTGAAGCGTTGCCTGTATTTGGTAATTTCTGAATATATAATAATAAAATTCTTTGGTACCAATTTTGATGCACAAAATTTGCGCATTTCGTCAATTTACGACTCATCAGTTTTGTTCAAGGCTTAAAATGTTAAAAATCAAAACAACAATCAAAAACAAATTCAAAAATACTAAAATACTAAGATAAAGCCAAAACCATCTAAATATAGAGGGAGATATTCCTTAGTTTTCACAAATTTTACACTTTTGTAACAGTAAATATTAACTATCAATTTCGGGCTAATATCGAAATATCATCAACTGAGATGGGGCTACCATGTATATGAATATTATTAACTCTGAAACTGCCCCATGATCAACATTTCATTGAGGACACTAAAAACGAAAAATTTCACATCTGAATATGAACTCTAACCTATACCTGTGATGTTAATATAAGTATAGGAGTCCAATTTATACATATTGTAGATCAATTATACTTTTTATCTTGCTGTAAGGTTTGAGATTTTTGCTTACGACATTCAAGTTGAAAACACCAATGAAAGTTTTTTTATTATTATTATCATACCGTCATCTCAGTTCAAGATGGGCAGAAATTATTTCCAAGTCTTGGGTTTGGTTGTGCCTAAGAACTGAATTTTTAAATGAATCCTAAATAATCTTGACATTTGATACAGAAACCATATTGCTTGATACTAAAATAATCACAAAATTACTAATTGTATTTATTTTAAAATGAAATTAAACATATCAAAATCAAATCAGACCTGCACTCCTTAGTCTTGTTTGGTTTCCTGATATCGATGGAATTGATATCTTGTACAAAAATCTTTAGTAAGTTAATTGGTAACATGTACTGTGCAGTCTATGAAATTAGGGATAAACCTGTACCTGCAAATTAAAGTACAAAGCCGATCACTCAATATATCTTTAACACAACATATTTATTTTGTGTTATACATGTATTGATTCTTAAATTTGGTAAAGTCAAAATATTAATAATAGCCCATCTTTTCATTAGTTAAAACTACATGATTGAGAAAATTAAAGAAATAATTTTGTGGAAATGAAATGATATGGCTTTCAGTGAATAGCCTTACAGTTCATCAAAATATATTCTTTGATACCAATTTTGATGCACAAGATGTGCACATTTCGTCGTTTTATGACTCATCAGTTGTGCTCAAGGCCTAAAATATTGAAAACTAAAACAACAATTGTAAAAAAAACTGGGGCATTGCGAGGTCCGTTATACTTATTCTGTATTGGACTCTTCAGGAAATTTCATACAAAAATCTTCATCTAGAGAACCACTGAATGGATTGAAACGAAACATAGCAAGAATGTCCCTTATGACGTTCTGACCAAATGTTGTTACTTTGAAGCCGATAGGTCACGCATGATAACCTTCAGCAGAAGAATTCGTTTAACATAGGTCCCAATGAAAAGTACATACATTCTTCTTCTTCTTGAAAATTACTGAATTGATTGAATGCAGACATGACATGGATGTTAATCTCAAGGTCCCTTATCGATGAACAAATGGAAATATCATGTGAGCAATACAAGGTTTATTTACTTACGTGCGATGTTTTGCATGTCACTTTCTGCTACTGTCTTTAACTTTAGTTTTGTAAACACAGAACAAATATACTACTGTATTTCCCTTGTGCAGAGATCTGTCCTTTGATGGTTTTGGCATAACCCCTTTTAGTTATTTTGGTGATTTGAAATTGCTCAAAATTTTAGGCCTTGAATACAACTGATGAGATTTAAATCGATGAAATGTGCACAATCAAAATTCGTATAAAAGAATTGGATTTTTACCATTGGAATCGATATTCCACTGCTGGTGGACTCCAAGTCCCCGAGGATATCTTAAACTTAGTTGCTAGTATTTCGATACTAATCCGAAACTGATACTTAGAATATACTGTTACCAAAATGTAAAATTTGCAAAAACTAAGGAGTATTTCCCTCGTGTATGGCTATGTCATTAAATGTTTTTGCGTAACCCCTTTTGGTCATTTTGTTAATTTTGAATTGCTCTTCAACCTTTTGGATTTCAACATTTAGGCCTTGAGCACAACTGATGAGTCGTAAATCTAAATCACATCTTGTGTATCAAAATTGGTATCAAAGAATTATATCTCTGATGATTCATAAAGAAAGAGACAGTGACTGTTACTGTAGAATAATGTTATGTTGTACGATAGATTATCTGTCGTTGGCCTTTTCTTTTACCTGTTTTATAACAAAATATTGAACTTTATTACTTGTTCTGTCTTAACAGTTACATGAGTTATTTTAGTGAACTCATGAATAAGTGATAATGGTCAGAATGGACCATCTATACCCCATGCAAACGCAGTTTTTTTTTTTTTTTTTTTTTTTTTTTAGGAATCGTCCGTTCGTCTGTCTGTCCATGAACATTGTAAGCGCAACTCCTCCTAAACCGTTCAATGGATTTTGATGAGATTTTATACGAAGGTTGGGCATCATATGTAGATGTGCATGAAGCAATATAATATCTCCGGATGCCTGCAAAGGGAGATAATTCATCTTAAGGGTTTTACATGTTTAAAGCTTGTAAGTGCAACTCCTCCTGAACCGTTCAATGCATTTAGATGAAACTTTATATGAAGGTTGGGCATCATATGTAGATATGTAGATATGCATGAAAAAAAAAATTATCACCGGATGCTTGCAAAGGGAGATAATTCATCTTAAGGGTTTTACATGTCTAAAGCTTGTAACCACAACTCCTCCTGAACCGTTAAACTCCCAGTATTGCAAGCGGGGGCATCACTCAGTGAGGTCACTTACAGTTCTAGTTATTCATGGATTGTAACTGCTTTCATCAACCATTCAGCTTATCCATTAGTTGAATTTCTGGTTAAAGATATCCGTTCAACATAATTTCTAAATTGAATAGTATGAATGTCTCCAATTTTTTTAAATGATCAATTATTGTATTGCACAATGGTAGATTTGACATAAATTTATTATATGGCAGTTCAGTATCAGCATGAAGGTGGAACCAGTGTTTAATTATTCAGATCAGAAACCCTACTAAGACTCAAAACAAGAATAAGGCATAGGAAAATGAGGTCAGTGCGAAAAATTTAGCAGCAGCGCTGCAGATCAGCACTGCAGTCCTATGTTTATGATTGTGATGGCTTTTATGTAGTCTTTTGTCTTTGTCATTGTGTAATTATCTCACCTAGATGTAATTATTATCTCACCTGTGTTATGGCTGCTGTTGATTATATTAATCCACTGACCTAGGCTTAGGGGGAGAGTTAATTACGCATTTTAATCCTGCCATATTCTATATGTTTGAAGTCTGGAACCTGTATTTTTAATGGTTGTCCCTTGTCTACTTATTGTTATATGTTTATTGAATGAAACATATTGTTTATTTATAATTTGAGGTGATTTTTAAAAATTATTGACAGTACTGTATTCAGGGCTACTAAGTGCTTTTCTTGTGTTATGGGCTCCTTATCGAAGATCTAAAAAAATGACCCCTAGATATAATCAGTGTTTCCCATGTTCTCTCCTATGGGATACATATGCTTACCCCATTTCCTTACAATTTCATACTGAAATTATTTTAAAGCTCTTTAATCTGAAGAACTTGTTGAAACCTGTAGACTGTAGGTATTGAAACTGAAATTGTTGCAAAAGTAAATTTCTTAGTGTAACTGATAAGATAAAAAAAAAAATGAAAGCATTTCTAATGAATATTAAAATTTCCAAACATAGAATATTTATTTTATAAGAATTTATTGACATTTTGGCCTCTCCTCTTGATCTTAAGACACAAATTACAACTACCAGATTAAAAGTGCTAATATTAAACTTAATTATTTTACCACTTGATTATCTGTTTTTATTTTCATTGCGACTTCCTGTTTTGTACACAGAGGTGAAACTGAATATCTTCCTTCTGAATGTCTATGGTTTTTCTTTCATAATTTGGTTAATCTTAATTTAATACTGCAGGATACAGACTGAAGATATCTTACAAGGGATCAGATAACTATTTAAGAGAAGCCCTCATATATATATAACAAATTAGAAAAAATGTTACAATCTGCCTACAGCAGGATTCCATTTAAATACTGACTGGACATTTGTTTAAATGAAATCTGCTTTTTTAGCTCACCTGACCCAAAGGGTCAAGTGGGCTATACTCATCACTTGGCGTCCGTCGTCCATTAACCTTTTACAAAAATCTTCATGTTGAAACTGACTACTAGTCCAAATGGAACCAAACTTGGCCACAAGCATCATTACGGTATCTAGTTTAAAAAAATGTGTCCGATGACACCGCCTGCCAACCAACATGACCGACGTGGCTAAAAATAGAACATAGGGGTAAACTGAAGTTTTTGTCTTATATCTCAAAAACTAAAGCATTTAGAGCAAAACTGACTGGAGTAAAAATTTTCATCAGGTCAAGATCTACCCACCATGAAATTTTCAGACGAATCAGTCAATCCTTTGTTGGGTTATTGCACCTGAATTGTTACTTTTAAGGAAAATTTGCAGTTTTAGGTTATTATTTTGAATATCATTTTAATTAGATAAAGACAAACTGTAAACAGCAAAAATGTTCAACAAAGTAAGATCTACAAATAATTCAACATGACCAAAAAAATCATTAATTAACCCCTTATAGGAGTTTTTGCCCTTTAAAGACAAGGTCCAGCGTAAATTTTCTTTTAAAGATCTTCTCCTCTGAAACCACTGGGCCAAACTTTCATGGAATGGTCCTTGAGTGGTCCCCTTCCAAAGTTATGTCCGACATCCCCGACTTCCAACGGATATGGCTGCTGTGACTAAAAATAGAAACTAGAGGCTCACCTGGATTCAATTTGCCAATCAACAGCCATAGAAGCACCTAAGAAACAAACATCTGTATTATTGGACATAATTCTGAAAAAGGACATCTAATAACCACGGCTGCTAAGTCCTATGTTAAACTAAGTTTGGCTGTGATGGCCATCTTTTTCGATAGTCCGGGTCTTCTGACAAAATTCTGAAAGAGGACCACCAAAGGACCATTTGTGGCAAGTCTGATTTCAATTAGCTCAATGCTTTCAGATAAGAAGAATTTTTATCAATTTTCCCATAGGGTCCTATGTTAAACTAAGTTTGGCTGTGGCCGCCCTCTTGGTTGACATTCAGGGTCATCTGACACATTTCTGAAAGAGGACCACATAGGGACCACTTCTGCAAAGTTTGGTTCTAACTGGCTCAGTTGTTTCAGACAATATTTTCAAATGAATTTCCCATAGGGTCCTATGTTAAACTAAGGTGGGCTGTGACGGCAGTCTTGGTTGATCGTCCAGGTCATCAGACACAATTCTGAAAGAGGACCATCTAAAGACTATTGCTGCTAAGTTTGGTTCCAATTGGCTTAGTAGTTTCAGACAAATAGATGGGTCCTATGTCAAACTTAGTTCGGCTGTGGCGGCCATCCTTGTTGATCGTCCGGGTCATCGGACACAATTCTTAAAGAAGACCATCTAAGGACCATTGCAGCTAAGTTTAGTTCCAATTGGCTCAGTAGTTTCAGACAAGAAGATTTTTAAATGAATTTCCCATGGGGTCCTATGTTAACCTAAGTTTGGTTATGGCGGACATCTTGGTTGATCCTCCGGGTCATCGGACACAATTCTGAAAGAGGGCCATCTAAGGACCATTGCTGCCATGTCTGGTTCCAATTGGCCAAGTAGTTACAAATTCATCCCCCTTTTTTCTATTTTTAGTCACAAGTCGGTTGGAAGTCCGGGATGCTGGCCATAATTTTGGAAGGGTGCCACCCAGGGACCATTCCATCAAAGTTTGGTCCCAATTGGCTGAGTGGATTCAGAGGAGATTTTTTTTGTAATTGTGGACGGACGGACAACAGATGACGGGCGACAGACGACGGGCACAACGCAAAGTGATGGCAAAAGCTCACATGGCCTTGTAGGCCAGGTGAGCTAAAACGGGGGTGGGGGGGGAGAATTTTAAAAATATTTTTCTATTATACTATATGGCCAATTGGAACCAGACTTGGCAGCAATGGTCCTGAGGTCCTTTTTTAGAATTTTGTCTGATGACCCAGACTATCAACCAGTCTAACTAGTTTGACATAGGACCCGATGGGAAAATTCATTTAAATATCTTCTAGTCTGAAACCATTTAGACAATTGGAACTAAACTAAGGGAAAATCTTGTCTGAAAATCCTGTTCAAAGTGGAATCAAATGGTCTTTATATAGCCCTCTTTCATAATTGTGTCTGATGACCCAGACTGTCGGCCAAGATGACCGCCACAGCCGAAATTAATTATCCCCGCGCTAGCAAAGCGGCATGGATAATGTTTTGCTGTTTGCCGTACGCACGTGCCATAATGTCCAGGATTATCCCCGGAACCATAAAAGATAGAAAACTGAAACTTTGATCATTATTAGCATTGTTGATGTAGATTGTGCCGAAGGTTTCGGAATATTGGAATTTGCCCTTAGGGCATAATTATGGGCAAAAAAACGGATTTCGCAATATCCAGTAAATAGTGAAATCTTCTAAACTATTTGGACTATAATGCTGAAACTGAAACCATGACAAGTATTACTTATGGCAAATTCAAAAGTGGCATGAGAATTTTTCTGAAACCCCTGGGGGCATAGCAACAAGTGAGTTAAAAAATCCCAAAATCGATTGTCACAGAACTCCTCTTACACCCTAAGCAGTAGAAACATAAAAATTGGTGTATTACCAGCACTTTAAAAGTTGTCTGTGCCGAAGGTTTCGGGATTTTGAAATTTGCCCTTGGGGCAGAAAAAATTTTCTGGAAGAGTCTCAGACTTATTCATTTTTGAAAATTACCAATTCATCCCCCTTTTTTCTATTTTTAGTCACAAGTCGGTTGGAAGTCCGGGATGCTGGCCATAATTTTGGAAGGGTGCCACCCAGGGACCATTCCATCAAAGTTTGGTCCCAATTGGCTGAGTGGATTCAGAGGAGATTTTTTTTTGTAATTGTGGACGGACGGACAACAGATGACGGGCGACAGACGACGGGCACAACGCAAAGTGATGGCAAAAGCTCACATGGCCTTGTAGGCCAGGTGAACTAAAACGGGGGTGGGGGGGGGGGAGAATTTTTAAAATATTTTTCTATTATACTATATGGCCAATTGGAACCAGACTTGGCAGCAATGGTCCTGATGTCCTTTTTTTAGAATTTTGTCTGATGACCCAGACTATCAACCAGTCTAACTAGTTTGACATAGGACCCGATGGGAAAATTCATTTAAATATCTTCTAGTCTGAAACCATTTAGACAATTGGAACTAAACTAAGGGAAAATCTTGTCTGAAAATCCTGTTCAAAGTGGAATCAAATGGTCTTTATATAGCCATCTTTCATAATTGTGTCTGATGACCCAGACTGTCGGCCAAGATGACCGCCACAGCCGAAATTAATTATCCCCGCGCTAGCAAAGCGGCATGGATAATGTTTTGCTGTTTGCCGTATGCACGTGCCATAATGTCCAGGATTATCCCCGGAACCATAAAAGATAGAAAACTGAAACTTTGATCATTATTAGCATTGTTGATGTAGATTGTGCCGAAGGTTTCGGAATATTGGAATTTGCCCTTAGGGCATAATTATGGGCAAAAAAACGGATTTCGCAATATCCAGTAAATAGTGAAATCTTCTAAACTATTTGGACTATAATGCTGAAACTGAAACCATGACAAGTATTACTTATGGCAAATTCAAAAGTGGCATGAGAATTTTTCTGAAACCCCCTGGGGGCATAGCAACAAGTGAGTTAAAAAATCCCAAAATCGATTGTCACAGAACTCCTCTTACACCCTAAGCAGTAGAAACATAAAAATTGGTGTATTACCAGCACTTTAAAAGTTGTCTGTGCCAAAGGTTTTGGGATTTTGAAATTTGCCCTTGGGGCAGAAAAAATTTTCTGGAAGAGTCTCAGACTTATTCATTTTTGAAAATTACCAATTGACCATACTATCAGACACTAGCAGAATAATAGCTGTAAAATAGAATATTTTGATTTCAAAAAAAATAATTCCGACTTTGGTAAATTTCCTGAAAGACTCTAAGATCTTCATTTTTGGAAATGTATCTAGCAACCATGCATATTAAAAACCATTAATATCATTAGAGTTAAGGTTACCATTCAATTTCCAAAAAGTGGAATTCCAAATTTGGTTAATTTCCTGAAAGACTCTAAGACCTTCGTTTTTTGGAAAAGTACCTAGCAACCATACATATTTGTTTACAAAAAAGCAACAGCTGTATAGGGACTGATTAAATTTCCAAAATTAAATGGAATATTTGGATTTCCAAAAAAAATAACTCCAATTTTGGAAATTTCCTGAAAGACTCTTAAGATCTTCATTTTTTTGGAAATGTATCTAGTAACCATGCATATTAATACCTATTAATGTCACAAGACTTAGGCTAACCATTCAATTTCCAAAATTTGATATTCCAACTTTGGTAAATTTACACTTAATTAGTAGAACATGTCATCATAAAAACAGTTTACTACATGTATTTACATTATCAATGTATGATATCCTAATCAGTCACACTTCATTTAACATTATGACTACTATCTCACCTGTCAAATTTATTACTAAAGTTATTGTCACATCTGAGTATAATTTCCTTTAGAGCATTTAATTTTGTGATTAACACAACAATGGCATGTGGATAGGCAGCGTGGCTGGCATGTTTCATTTATCATAGGACCCTACAGGGCATTTTATTTAAAAACCTTTTTGTCAGAAACCACTGGGCCAGTTGGAACTAAAACTGTTCTTAAATGGTCCTCTTTCAGAATTGTGTCCGATGACCTGGACTGTCAACCAAGATAACCGCCACAGTAAAACTTAGTTTAACATAGGACCCTATGGAAAAACCAGCAAAACTGACTGTTACACTTGGATTTTTAGTCATGCTTAAGTTAAATCAAGGTGAGTGATACAAGCTCTTATGAGCCTCTATTTTTCTTAACCTTTCAAGTAACAAATTTTTTTGTGAACCCTTAACTAAATAAAGACTACCCAAGGTCAGTGGTTCTCTCCAGGTACTCCGGCTTCCTCCACCAATTAAAACTGGCCGCCGCGAAATAGCCAAATGTGCTGAAAACTGCATAAAATCCCAACTAAACAAACAAACAAACTAAATAAAGATGAAAACATGAAAAATCTCTAGATGGCATAAATAATTCTGTTTAAGCATTTGTCTGATCTACAAATACAATGTAGTCACTGTGCTAGCACAATTTGAATGAAAAATACATTTTCTAATCATATCTGAATAACAGTTGATTTTCAATAGAATTTCACTATGACTGTCTGTTAAACCTTTTACTTCATCTTGATACCATACAACATGCCAATAAACTATCTAGTGATAAATAATCATATTTTATTCCTTTTCAAATACATGCATATATTTCATAATTTGATTTCATCTTAGATTAGATTTACTTTCTAAAAATTGATTTTTTATGAAAATCAAATACGTACATGTATATACAGCAATTTCAATTATATATTAGTTTCCCATGTTACCCTTTTTCTTTGAAAAAGGATCACAGTCATTAAAATAAATAACAAAACAAATAATGAACTATAAACCTCATTTGAAGCCGATTGATTTGGCACTAAAAATACATGCTACAATAAACTTGTATTTTCAGGTATTAGTTTTAAAATCCATTCTTTCAACATAAGTATTTCCTTCCTGTTCATTTCATGATAAAAGTTAAATCTATGATATTCTGTAGAAATACCAAGTTCAGTTAACTGTTTATTGGTGTTTAGTCCCCATTCTGGTAATACCAGATCGTCTCTGTCGCCATGACATTGGAATAACTTTGGTAAAGTTGTTTTGTCTTGAACACTTTCTATTGCCTGAAATAGTAATGATCAATATCCCTTATTCTGAATATGAGATCATCTCCCTGGACCAATGTTGGCACAAGAACAAGGGAGATAAATCATATTTTGAATACAAATGTTGAAGAATTATCTACAGGGAAAAATCAAACCAAAGTTTTTCATATTTATCCCTGACAACCACAAAAAAAAGAAAACACCAAATTCCATAAGGACTTTTATTGCATTTTAAAATTTTAATTGATGGCTATTGCTAAATATGAACAGTACAATGATAATGGCAAGTTGATTAAACAAAATATCATTGTTCCCTTAGATTAAAATTTTCTAATTCATAGAAAATTTCATGAGCAGTTCTGATTTGTAGAAAGTTGTTCTATACATTCGGTGAACCATAAATTCTTTTTTTCTTTCTTTAAAGCCAATTGGTACACCAGTTAAAGAACTTTTAAATTTTTTTTCTTTCTTCTTTTTTTGGGGTTAATTTTATTTTAATATTATTAAGTTTAGAGCTGTAATTTTGGGTCTTCACATTTTTTTCATTTACCTGTATATATCTGTATCTTATATTCTTTATAAAGTCTTCAATATTGTAAAAGTAATAAAAAATATACACCGACTAATTAGAAATAACTTACCTTGAACACAGATGATCCATTATTAATGAAACTTGAGAGAGCAAACACTCCTGGGATCTGTGGATAATATCTGTAACCCATATGTAGTGCCATACATCCTCCCATGGAGAATCCACCTACAATGGAAATTATATGTTCTAATAATTTCCTAAAAGTGCTGTTACTTTTGATTGGACTTTCATTACAAATGTATGGAATTAGTGTCAAGAATGGGGTTACTACTGATTTCATATTCTTGTGACATGAAAAAAAAAATCAAATATCAAACCCCATTGGCAAGAAAAAGATATCTAAAAATAAAACTAAAATATGACAAACTTGATAACAAGTTTAATCCTGCCACATTGTTGTGTGAATGTTCTGTAATCATTCAGATGAATGTTTCCTTTTTCTTTTCATGTATTTTGCAGTAAAGTACAACCATAAAGCCAGTATTATTGGGCAGGTTTTGCCAAATTTTTAGTAAGCCTTTTTCCATATCTTTAAAATCAATATTTTCACTTGTCAAAACTAAGGCTTAAAACATACTGTAAAACATTGTCAATCCAACGAAAGATCTAATAGAGAAAGTGAAGTTTTGGTTTATATACCTTTGCCACAGTGTAAAATCTATTTTAAAACCTGCATATCATTTATATATGTACCACAATTTCTGAGGTACAAACTGAAAATAAAATTTATTAGAACTCATTTTTAGTACTGGCAGCCATATTTCTTAAAGAATGGCCAAAGAAAGTATCAGATTATTTTCATCTCCAATTTATACCCTCTCTCACTTCTCAAATGTGTACTCCTAACATCTCTCATAAATGTTTTACTGCTTTTTCTATCTACCTGAATATTTTTATCCTAATTTTTGCCTCTTCCCATTTTTTACTTAATTAACTTCCAAAACCCAAATAATACACCTTTATATTGTTTGGTCAACAAAACAAACCTATGATTATCCTTGATAAGGGAACACCATTTTCAACCTCTGCCTGTATCAATTGTGACAATCCTTTTGCTGTGTCGTCTAAGGTTTCATCATGTTCAGCAACAAAAGGAGATATGTTCTTTCTATCAAACCATACATAACTTTTACCACCATTGTTTGGTGTATAGGGTCTGAAAAAAGTTATACATTAATGTATCATTTTCTTCAATTCAAAATAAAGATCAGTGCAATAATTAAAAGGTGTATTTTTTGTCTCACAAATACAGTACTTTTTATGAATATAAATGGGGAATAAACTACAGGCATGCATATCAAATAGATTAAGCAAAGTGGTTAAATTTTTTACTAAAGACCTTAAGTATATTTTGGATGTCTCATTTGTATATAAAATTTCATAATTATGATGAAATCTTTTGTAAATCTTTGGCATACAAATTTCAGTTAAAACATTATATTTGTGAAAAATCTGTTCAAGAAATTAAAAAAATGAAATTGATTTTTTTTCTTTCTTATTTTAAGCAATATCCTAATAATATATATTTTAAAAAGGGAATGTTTTACTTCTTTTCTTAAAAGAGTAGTTCCCAGTTTTTTTTCAAATTATTTTTTTTGTAAATTTGGAAAACATGAGACAACCAAGCAATGACATTTTACCTGAAGAAACTATTTGTCTACATAGTCTACATATAAATTCATTCCCACAACTTATTCTACCCATATAATTATTAAATATTTCTTGGTCAGTTTTAGCTGGACACCATTTTGAAAATAAAACAATACAGTAACAATAGTTTTGTTTAAACTGGCAAATGTTGACTTCAAATTTCAACAACAAAAAAACCTTCATTTCATTTGAAATGGTCTTATATTCAATTTTGTGCATCCATATTTTTTCCCCAGTATATTCATTCTTAGATAAAGAAAATTACATCTTAATGAATTTTATCTGAAAAATTGACATTTACTTTCCTCTGCTGAGTTTAATTATAACAATGTAGATTTCAATTATCTATCTTAATAGCTTCCAAATGGTTTTAATGTATTCCTTTTAGGAGCATAGATGCACAGTAAAATAAACTAAAACATGTATTGATGTATCAATAATATAAAGCTTGATTATATATAATTTTTAAACATGCATGAATTTTAAACATGGTCTGAAGAATTGATCATAAATCAAAGTCAACATTTAACAGAAAACTAAAATGTTTATCCTCTTTTAAGCTTGTCAGCCTTCTTCATGAATCACTAGAAATATGAAGCATACTTAATATACAAATAAGCACAATTTTTTTTTGGGGGGGGGGGGGGGTGGGGAAGGGGGCATAAATAAAAAATGTTCATAATAGGCTGCAATTTTAAATTTTGGCAGCTATCGATTTGATAGTTTAATTGGTACATAAAAAACTTTACAAGTTATTAAATACGATACATTACAATTATTTTGTTCAAGACTATTTAATAGAAAGGGTGTGTTCTTAAATGTATTATTTCAAAAAACAGGTGAAATGAAATACAAGCTATATATTGAATATGCAATACATGCTATTTTGAGGGGAATTTTGCATATAACTTAAAATGAACTTGTTGGTAAATTGGGAAATTTATTATAGTGGGTGGAATTAAAATTATAAAATTGATTTCAGATGTGGCAAAAAAATAGATATCCAACGACAAATAATTTCTGTAATTTATTTCCAAATACAATAATAATTTTTTTGCAGCAAAAACTGTTTGTGGCTCTTTATGGGGTATCATTAAAGTCACTTCTCTCCCCTGCAAACTCAAGCCAAGAATATATAGAAATGAAAGATAAAGGGCAAATATAAATGAGACAAAACAAAAAAATAGAATCCTAAAACAAAATCCAAATTGTACAAAAAGGGGACCCATAGCCTACTATTTTTACATAATTTATGCTATCAGTATTCATAAGAACTAGGCACAGCACTGAGGCAAGCAAAAGAAATCTTTTAATTAAGCCTTGAGATATGATATTTAGTGTTTCTGAGATTTTGACAACTTTATAGAATTCAGTCCAACAGATAAGGAGCAGCTGAAATATATACAAAGTAAAAATTTTTTAAAAAATGGATTCTGGGTAGTTCGCAAGTTTGCAAGCAACAAAAATATATGTGGATAATAATATGATCTTTGGTGTAGTTATAATGAATTTGTACCTTAATGGTGCTGTTGGAAATACAA
Source organism: Mytilisepta virgata (assembly GCA_028015205.1). Taxonomy (NCBI): domain Eukaryota; kingdom Metazoa; phylum Mollusca; class Bivalvia; order Mytilida; family Mytilidae; genus Mytilisepta; species Mytilisepta virgata. The sequence goes on along the minus strand of CM051518.1, from coordinate 53,160,984 downwards.
CCTTAATGTGAGGAAAACTTAAGTCTTCATCAAGTAACATCCTCAACCAATCCTGTACTCCTATACCAGTGTCACCTAAGATTAAATTATGGCTATGTTATATCTAAGCTCAAGAGAGATTATGGTGTATTATGTACAATGTATTTCACTTAAAATACATGTACATGTATATGCAAATATTACAGGGGTTTTCAGAAAGAGTAGCTAGTATTATTTCAACATTCTATGACTTTACCAGTAAATATTTCTATTACCTCAAAGGTGCTGTGGGAAATATAACTCTTAGATGAGAAAAACTAAATTCTTCATTTAATACTATCCTCAACCAGTCCTGTACTCCTCTGCCAGTATCACCTAAGAAGTTAATATTGGGTATATACAGTATAATAACAAGTAGGTTTATAATCAAATTATTGCTTCTTGACTCTTGTTGTTACAAGAAGTTGCAAATTTTTAAGGATGACAGTGGTTTCAAGAAAATAATAGCATAATATTGTTTCCGTTTCTGTTTTATTCCTATCATGCTTGAAGACAATTAGAATTGTTCAAATTATTAAATTCAAATAACCTTCTTGATTTCATCATAAACATATTTATCAATCTAATTTTCACTTTTGGCAGTACACAATTTTTACAGCAAGAACTTATACCAAAGAAGAGCATGTCACATTCAATCATCTTTGTTTTTACCTGATCCATGGAGGAAGAAAACTACTCCTTTACAAACTTCCTTAGTTTGTGGAACAATTCTTGGAGCAAATGATAATGCCATGTGAAATAGGGAAGTGCTAGATTTTGACACCTGCTATTATCTCCCTTATTGATTTACTTCAATTGTCTCCCTTATTTGATTATGCACAACATTTAAAATTTCAACAGTCAAACTTTTTATATTTAAAATATAGGCTTTAGATAAACTTTGATTGAAGTTCAAGTAATGTTTTAATCAAAGGCTTTGAAAAGTTTTTAAATCAAAATTTCCCTTTATATAAATCCTTTTAAAAAATTGTCATTTTCAGATTTTTAATAGCAGTAGTACTTTTTAAATTCATAAATGGATCTGTGTTAAGTGTATTCAGTATTTAATACTTAATACACAATTCTTACATTAATAAAAATGCATGTATTTGTTACTTTTTTAAAAGCTAAAAATATCAAGGTTGAAATTTCCATAAATATGGTATAGAAAAGGCCTAGCTGACTTGTGGTAACTGAGTGCATGTTTTAAAAAAATTGAAAACTTTTTATCCTTTTTGTATGGAAAATGAAAACATATCACAAGATCAACTTAACATTAAATAAATTATCATAACTGGTCATGTTTTAATTTGTCTATATTTACCCATAACTGTCCAAAATTCTAAAATTCATCATGCAAATTTGAGTTCAGATGTTTTTATGTGAAACAAGACTAAACACAAAACCAATCTGTTGTCTACGAGGAGCAAGTAACATGTGTACATGTATTAAAAGATTACAACAAATGTTTTAAAACAGGAGCCTATAGAAGTATAGTATACTTGAATCTTGTAACATGAACAAAATCTCCATTGTATTTGCAATGTAAAAGCAATCACAACTGCAGAAGAATTTGATTCATCTTGCCAAGATGATGTTTGAGCAAATTTTGCTAGGATTCAGGATTAAGTTGAGCTTCAGTGGCATGCTGGTCATTGCCATTCAAATGAATTTTCCATGAAATCTAGTTCCATAATTACAGACTGCCATAAATATTTTTAAGCACACTTCCTGCATGGCAAACGGCTTTGTTAAACATAGTTTGGCTGGTATTGACAGGCAGGTCATTAGATAAAAAGGGCCAATTCCAACATGAAGGTGGCGAATTTTGGCATGTGATCTGGGGAAATCTTGATGTCATATTGTGAATCAGAACACAAAACAAACTTTCATTGCAAGTGAAGAAAGATTATAATATGCTACCAGACGAATATTGAGAAAAATATCCTTTCTTTGGCTAGTAAATAGGCAAGTCGCAGTATAAATTTAAATACTTGGACAAGAAAAAACTAGAGGCTCAGAGGGCTGAGCTGGCAGAAGCAAGAATTGTCCATGGCGGCCATGTTTGTCACATGATCTGGACAAAATGAGAAAAACTTTGTAAAAAACCTCCCAAAGATGCTTCTTGTCAAGTATCATTTCATTTGGAAAAGTGGTTTCAGAGAAAATTTCTTTTTATCAGCCTATCAGAAACAAGAATTGGCCATGGCAGCCTTGCTTGTCGTCCAATCAGGATAAAACAAAATCATTTCATAAAAGAGTTTCCATAGATGCTTCCTTTCAAGTTTGGCTGACAGTTTTGGCCAAGTAGTTCCAGAATTTTTTTTTTATAAATCAACCAATGAGAAACAAGAATTGCCCATCACGGGACGAAATAAGGAAAATTTGTAAAGAACCTCCCATAGATGTTTCCTGTCAAGTTTCGTTTCATTTGGAGAAGATTGTTTTATATCAACCAATCAAAAAAAAAGAACTGCCCATGGCGTCCATATCTGTAGTCCAATCGGGACGAAATGAAAGTTTTTTTATTAAAAGTCCTCCCATATATGCTTCTTATCAAACGTGGCCCAGTGATTTCAGAGATTTTTTTTATATCAGCAAATCAGAAACAAGATAAGTCCGATCGGGACAAAATGAGACTTTGTAAAGAACCTCCCATAGATGCTTCCTGTCAGGTTTCATTCCATTTGGCCAAGCAGTTCCAGAAAGAAAGAAAAATTTTAATCAATCAATCAACCAATAAGAAACAAGAATTGCCCATGATGGCCATGTTTGTTGTACAATCGGGACGAAATGAGGAAACTTTGTAAACAACCTCCAAAATATGCTTCCTGTCAAGTTTAGTTCCATTTGGCCAGAGATTTTTTATATCAGCCCAGAAACAAGAACTGCCCATGGCGGCCATGGGACAAAATGAGGAAAATTTATAAATGACCTCCCATACATGCTTCCTGTCAAGTTTTGTTCCATTTGGCCTAGCAGTTTCAGAGGCGAAGATGTTTGAAAACTCAGCCAATCAAAATCAACAATTGCCCGTGGCGGCCATGTTTGTTGTCCGATTTGGACGAAATGAGCAATTTTTTATTAAGGACCTTACATAGATGCTTCCTGCCAAATTTAATTTCATTTGGCCCAGTGGTTTCAGAGGAGAAGTTAAAAATGTGAAAAGCTAATGGATGACGGACGCCAAGTGATGACAAAAGCTCACATGGCCTTTGGCCATGTGAGCTAAAAACTGTTAATTCCTTGACTGAAAATGTTAAACTGAACCGCAATGTAGCAACTATAGGCAAGTTGGGTTGTTGGGTTGCTTGATGAAATTTTATGAAACTACTACTCCAAAACCATTCAAATACCTAATTCCCACAACTAGCAAGAAGATATAGATCAATTGTTTTAAATATAAAGCCATCCAAACTTAATCCAGCAATGTTTGGTTTAGTTTGTTAAGTCCATGATTTGGCAAAACGTTTACAATATATACAACAATGCTGAAAATGGTAATGGCTAAACCATGACTGTTTAAATTTTACTGGATACACTTCACCCACCAAAACTATCACATTTCATTCAAATGCAGAGATTTAATAAACAGCAACCTATGAATTCTAAAAAGTTATATTTTTTAATAAATATTTATATAGTACATATAATAATTAGTCGTACATTTCAAACGATTTGGCAGTTAATGATTATTCTCAAATTTAACGACTTACTCTGTCATCATAAGTGGAGTAACCAAATATACAATGTACTGAATGTTGTATAAAGTATACTGCAAAGCCTATATCCTTTAAATCAAACTGAAAAGCAAGTAAAAAGGACAGCTGCAATATACATGTACCTCTATGTTCAAAACTTAACATACATGTATAAGTCTAATAAATTCTAAAAAAAAATTTCAAATACTACTTCTTGTGGAAAATTAAATTCCAACATTCTTAATATAGTCAGTGTACACATTATTTTCAAAACCTTTATTTTTACCTTTAATCAGAAATGTTGTACCTACATGTACAATGTATTTACTCATAATATTTTGTTGTATACCAATTTTTGTTTGTTTTCATTAATCATTAATGCAACAAAAAAGCACTGAGTGAAATTTGAATTTTACTTATAATCAAAATAAACTATTACTCAACAATGAAATTTAAAATCAAATAATGTGAATTTTTCACCAAACCAGGAAAACTGATAACCACAAAAATAAATGTTTGTTTGTTTAGATGGGGTTTTACGCCATTTTCAGCACATTTGGCTATTTTGCGGCAGCCAGTTTTTATTGGTACAGGAAGCCGGAGTACCCAGAGAGAACCACCGACCTTCGGTAGGAAAATTGGCAATCCTTGTCAATTTAGATCGGGGTCGAACACACCCCGCCACAGGTGAGATTCGAACTCACAACCTCAGTTTTGACAGGCTGATGATCATTAGTAATCATGACGAACTACCTAGACCACTCGGCCACAGAGGCCCCAAAAAATAAATGAATCAATGATATATAAATAAATCTGTTAAATAATTGTGTAATAAAAGTAAATAAATTACGAAAGGTTCATATATACTTAACAAATCCAACTACTGAATTTTTTTCCAGATTCTTCTTTGAAAAATACTTGTATATCTAACAACAGTAGAAGTGAATCTATCAATACATTAATTATACATTAACACTATTAACACTTGTACTGTATTTAGGGCTATCCCAGAACTGGTAAAAGAGGGAGGGAGGGGGGGGGGTATTTTTGCTAGCTTGAAAAGATAACAAACAATGATAAAAGGGAATTAAAAATGGTGGGAGGGGAAGAGTTGACTCTAAATGTTTATTTCCAGCCCACAAATAAATAAAAATATTACACAATCAACCATAAACATTAAGTTTCACAGAGATCAAAAGAAAGTATGAAAATACATGTAGCACTGCCATGCAATTTATTTTATATGTTTACAGAACATGCATGTACATAAATAAGTCTGTTAGAATAAAACTTGTCTTAATAGCTGCCACACAGATTGCACAAATTGTGAAATGTCACTACTTTGGTCATGAATTTGTTTTTGTTGTGAGCAAAATATCAAGGTCAACAGCATCACACATTTTAATTAAGTCCTGTGTTTTGGTTGTAGGTTTCAACTGTTCCAATATGTCCTCTGACCTGTCAAATATAAAATTCTTTTTTTAGAAATACAGAATAAAATCCAGGTATATAAAAGTATTGTTATTGGTGTTACAAATCAATTTCAGCAATAATTTTGAAATATTATGATGACCCTCTTTATTAGTGGAGGAAGCTGTTGTACACGGTCAGATGGACTGACCTTAGGAAAATTTATTCCAGATCAAACAAGCCTCGAGTCCAAGACACCTTACTACAAGCTGGGTCTGAACTTAAAGCATCAATGTCATACAGCCAAGAGACAGCCACTGAAAATACATAATCCTGGCTTGAAACAGTAACATACAGAATATGGCAAGGTTAAACATGTTTGGGAGTATTCAAACTTCTATCTTAATTCTGGATCAGAGCCAGGCAGACAAACAGTAAAAATTGGTCTCAACAAGTATTTAATTCTATTAGTTTATTGTTAAGTTGGGGTTTAACGCCATTTTCAGCACATTTGGCTATTTAGCGGCGGTCAGTTTTTATTTGTGGAGGAAGCTGTAGTACCCAGAGAGAACCACCGACCTTTGGTAGGAAAATTGGCAATCCTTGTCAATTAAGATCGGAGTCAAACACACCCTGCCGCAGGTGAGATTCGAACTCAAAACCTCGGTGTTGACAAGCTAGTGATCATTAGTAGTCCTGACGAACTACCTAGACCACTCAGCCACCGAGACCCCTAATTCAATTAGCTTGATACTAGAACATGAAGCCTGTCCATATCTACACTATATGTATCTTGAAGCTGTAAAATACAAAATTTTTTAGCTTAAAAATTGTAAAGGGAATTGAGTTGAATGACAAAATTAAAATAGTGGTGTATTTATTCTATCACTAACCTTATGTTTCCCATGACAACAGTAACTTCGGGCTTTATTTGTAGTGTTCCATCAACAACACTGAACGTGAATTTTATGTTCACTTTTCTCAATGTTTTCAGAGACCATTTCTCTACTTTAATACTACAAAAAATACATACATCATTTCTTAAACTTTAAATAATACTTGCTTCAAATATCTTACGTGTGTCAAAAAATTCATTAATTTCCATTTCAAATATCCTATAAATATTATGAAGCTGTAAATGTGTTTTTTCTTTATACAGTATTTTCAGTTTGAACATGATGAATTTCATATTTTTTTTTTATTTTTTTTTAAATGAATAATGAATGAAATATGATAGAAGACCTATGGTCACTCAAAGATGCAGACTTTGATGCAAAAATATTTGTTTTATGATGTCAAAATTTACATGTTGTATGCACTAACTGGAAAATGTTCTATTGTTGAAATCTCGTTATCATACATGTATAACTGGTTAAAAATTAAAATAAGAAGGTACTGTGTGGCATAAAGCTGAACTTGTACAATAAATTATCTAGATAAAAAAATTTACGAATAACGCTGTCAATTTATATGTTATAATCATCTGTTCTTTTAGAAAATGAGAGATAAATCATCTGAAATAAATGGCTGGGCTTACTCAGTAGTTTTTTAACAAATAACATTAAAAATCAAAATTGGTTATAATACACAGTATGTACATTTTCATAAACTATGGCTTAATTCCTTTTTCTAGATAGCAGTCTCTGTGACTCAATGAAAATCTATTCTTTCGAGGATGATAATTTTTATGATTTTGTAGTTTAGTAATAATGCAATAAGAAATTTGATTGTGATATTACCAGATTAAGACACCGATGCACAGTATTTCAACAAAATCTTTTAGATAAATAGCATCAATATTACTATGTCCCAAAAAATTAAATGTTCTTCTATCTCAAAGTACTTACGAATCTTCATAAATTGTTACCAAATACTTCAAACTCAAGACAATTATCTGTCGTTTTAACTGCCTGCATTCAAGTACCAATAGTGACAAGTTCTGTAATAACTGAAAAATACATGTATTCAATATTCAATGTGTTTATGACAAAACTCACGAAAAACTGTATTGTGTCTCAAAGTAGACTATTTTTTTAAATGCCTTCCTGATATTTCATCCTCATAATCAGACCATTAAATAATTAACATAAACTGTTATCACAGAGATATGTCTGGCCTTTTTGTAATTTTGATTATGCAAATGTTGAAATCATAATATCAATACCTTAACATCTTACACAAGTTATGCAAATATTCAAAGTCAATGAACCATGACTGAGTTACATGGTTAAACAATCTCCATTTAAATGAGATGTGTGAATGCTAATACAACTGGATACCAAATACCATTGACTTATTAGAAGTCATTCCCAAACCTAAATACAAAAATTTTGTGGGAAAAATTTGGTTGATTATATAAGGAATCACTGATGACTGGAGTGGGCCCCCCTTAGGTCAGTCAGTGCCCCCCCCCCCCCCCCCATCTCTTACAAAAAGTTCTGGATCTGCCACTTTATAACAATCATAATAAAAAAAGTATTGACTAATTCCACATAATTATTACTATTATATATTAGTATATTAACAAGTTGAATCAAACTTTCGAAGTCAATAGAGCATTCGTAAGGCGGCAAGGCCAAATAATTACCATGACGATCAGATGTGCTGATATTTCCACAACTTCGAATAATCCCCATGGCAATACTTGTATAACCTACTTTGGTTGGTTAATGCTAAACATAAACCGCATAACGGTATATGAATCAGAAAGTACCTTAAAGTAAGTTACCGGTATATCGTATAACATGTTCCAAAATTTAAAAAAACATTCCTTATATTTTTACAAAATATCACAGGTATCTGTGTGTTCAAGAACATTTTTTGTGAATTGTTATTTCAACATTTTTAGCTTGATTTCTTTTGATTTTATTGAATTTTATAATATATCCCAATTTCATATGTATAAACTCTAACAAGGCCTGCAACTTGTTTATAATCCAAAAATAAAAAAAATTATGTACAGCTAGTTATCCTTCTTTTTCTCATTTCTACAGAATATTTATTCAACTGACAGCTGTAATTCTGATCAACTTTCCCCTCAGGCAGAGTACAAAAATCCAACAAGGCTATTTGTATAAATTGCAAATGCAGAGCAGATGAAAACATATGAACCATTAAATATGGCAAATATAATGCAGATTATTGAGACGAAGCTTGACTAAACATCCTAACCACCTGATATGTTGTGACTAAGTAAAACTAAGAAAAGTATGACAAAAGAAAATTATATATGGCCTTTCACTGTAAAGGACATAAAATATATTTCCTCAATGGTAGGCATGGGTTTAATAATTCCTGCAAGATAATATGAATGGAAAGGTATCCAGTTTTGTATTCTGGTAAAATAAACTTATCATATACTACCTCTGGAAGTTCTGTAATATATCTGTATTTCTCTAGCAATGAGGTATCATGTATTCTTTTTAATATAACAGAATGTATCAGTTTCTGAGCAGGTTTGGACTCACCTAAAGGCAAAAATATAAGGACAGCTGTTTTACTGAATGAACTTTTACTGACACTAAAAGACCAATTCTGCATGATTTTGTCATTTCCAACTGACACAAATGAGTGAATCCATCTGTTCTTATTAAAAATAACCAAATAGTAGACAAGGACACAACTAAAAAATTTTCACATAATGTTGCACATATTAAAAAGGCTGAAAAAGATACATTAAAGGCATGTACATTTGACTCTTGTTATCTCAAACTTGCTTGAGTCAAATTTTTTATGTGGTCCCAAATGTTTTACAGTGCAAATATATGTATTTTGATTCCTCTTTAGTCGAATTTTCAGATATCTCAATGATTTTGTCATTTCTGACTGACACAGATGAGTTAATCAGCTGCCATTATACCACTTTTCACTTGCATCTTGAAAAGTAAAATCTAAATGCAGGTTCAGACCAATTTGTATTTTTAACATAATGCATGCAACTTTAATAAAGGATCTTAGTGAGCCACCAGGATCTTTTAAAAAATTTTGATAGATGGCTTGAGATTAATTATGATCTATTTCACTGAAATATGATTCAGTTTATATTTAACCACCAACTTACTATCTAAAAATGACTGAACATGAGCTGAAGCTATCTTTTTCTGTCCATTATGTGGTTCACTATGTTTATTTATTGACAGCCGCATGGAATCATCATAGAACAGAAATGTAATGAAGTCATTTTCATAATCTTCAATGCGCCATTCTAGTAAACTGAAAAAAGAAAATAAAGTTGTAAATCCTCCAATTAAAAATGTACATGCTTGTATGATTTCTTAAAACATTGATATACTAAAAAAAAGCTTTTTACAAGTAAATGTTGAAAATGCTATATATTTTTAATCTCTGAATCAACAAAATTGTTCAGTCCAAAGTCAACTAAATGTACTGTTAGGGACGAGATCAAAAGTTCAATGTCGGATAAAAAACTTAATTCACATAGTTTTTTCACTGACCCCCCCACCCCCCTCTTAACTTAATTTGGGAAAAATTGATTGACCAATATAGGCGTATACAAAAATCGATGTCGGATAACAAAACTTCCAGTGATTTTTACCCCCCCACCCCCAAACTATTTGAATTAAGTTTTTTATCCCACATTGAACTTTTGATCTCGTCCCTTAGCAAGCATCAACGCCAAAAAATTGGGCTGGAGTTGTGCTGCCTCATACATATACATACATGTATCTTTAAATGGTGCATTACCTTTAAGTGAATGAAGTTTTACTGGAATCTATCAGACAGTTTAAGATCATGTCATACAATATGAATAAAAAAATGCCTTTGTCAAATTATGTTCCCTTCAAAATTTGACACATGAATTATTTGGCCTCAAGCACATTTTCATACGGTGCACTATCCTTGAGTGAAATTTTCTGAATTTTCATCAGAGTGTTCAAAAGTTGTGTTTTCACAAATGACAACAGGACGGAAAGGGTGGTTCCCATGCACTCCAACAAACTTCATTTATGGGGGGGGGGGGTTATAATAATAGGCATTTCAGTTTTCATTAAACTATAACAATCAAAATGCCCCAAAAAGTTGCAAACAAATCATAGAATTACTATTGGTACTCCTGTTAAGAGATCTTGAAATAGTGTTGCATAAGACAGGTACTCGCTTCACATATGTCCAGTTTATCTGAATATACTGCAATGGGAAAGAGAAATGAATTTCAAATATGTTATTACTTAAGTGAAATGATCACTACAGAAGATTTATCTAGAGTACATTTAAATTGTCACTCGTGTTTTAAATGTATTAAAACCCTACCTTTCTACTGTATCAATTTTCTCCTCTAAGTCTTGTATTTCCTTTTCAACATTTCCACTGTTATCGGTGGTGTCTTTCATATTCATAATATCATTTTCTTCTTTTTCAAGCTCAACTTTTTCTCTCTGGAGATCAGCTTTCTCTCTGTAATAAAAGGAAGTGTTATATCTAATTATAAATAAACAACTTTCTTCTCATTTTATATAATATATATATAATGTTGTATACAAACCTGAACTCAGTAAACATTTGTACATGTATGTAGAAAACAATAACCTAGCAACCTAGCAAAATTTAAAAATCTGAACCTCTCAGTGTTGTTTCAGACTTTTTCGTTTAATAGAGCGACAGTATCGGACCTGCAGCTATGAGATCCTTTGCTAGTTTTACAGTTAAAACTAGCACATTCTGACCCTGCTATCTTAATTATGTACCATCCAGTCTAGTTTTGTAGTTCAAGCCAGTGGTCACCTAGTTGGTAAGCGTAATATATTAGTTTTTATACTGCGTTTTATACCCCGGAGTGTCAGTATAGATAGGGGTGAGGTTTGGGTACTCATAAACGGTTTAACTATTCAGACTATCCTGACGCTGTTGTGTTTATGGTTGTGCTCTTTTATGTTATTTTTTTTTCCAGAGTTCTGTCAGTTGGGTTGCTTTGATTGATCGGTTTGTCATTGTTGACTTTCCTGTTATCCATTTTGTTGTTTTTTTACATTAATACTTCTGAGAGCAGTATAACATCGTTGAACTTTGAAATTAGCAATAGATATAATATTAAGTAAAACTGAAAAAAAAAACTCATATATTCCAGCGAGCAAAAATCAATTTTAATTTCTAACAAAACTTAATTAAGCCATTATAAATCCATAATTATACTGTACATCACAACAATATCAAAAGAAATACATGTAGATTCCAAATAAAACAATTCAGACATACCGTTTTAATTCATCCTGTGCACTGTTAAAATGGTCCAATTCTGAAATGATAACATGAAATGTTCAATAAACAATTAAATTCATTCCTACATTCTTATTCATCTTTTTTTTTTTAAAAACCATGGCAGAAGGGTGATTTTTTTTTAAATTACAGTAAAAATGCTACCACTATTACCATATTTTTTGGACCAAGGTTCGATGGGGACTATAGGTCAAATAGCCATTTTTATGGAAAAATTGGGGATCAGGTCTTAGATAGGTCGATTTGCTGTTTAGATCAAAGATCATTCTTGAAGGAGAAAGTGTAGTAAGTATGGTGAGTATAAGCTCTAGAAAGATCGTATATCATATAAGTATTTTAACACTTTGGAAAGTGTGTTTTAATTATGCTTTGTAAATAAAAAGTTTTTAATTGTGTTGTTGTTATTTATTTTCAACATATTTGTTTGTCCACGCTTGTTTGTGAAGGTGTGAAGTGTAAATTGAAGACTGATTGATGTCATGTATTGTAGGCATTAGGTTGTAAAAACAAAGCCATATCCTGTAAACATTTATTTAAAATTTCTTTGATGCATACAGTGAACTGGTCGATTTAAAACTGTTAACCGACAGACCGTCCCAAGCTCTAATAATCCTAATTTTAATTAACCCTTTCAACCCTAAATTAATTTTCAGAAATTGTCTGTTTTCAAGACTTTGCAAACTTTTGTTTGTAATATGTAAATGAGGCAGAATCTGTGAATGAAATTTTACCAGTGCATTATATTAGAGGTAGGGAAGATGGGGGGTGGAGGGGTAGGGTGGTTTGAAAAAAACCCTCCTCACCAGAAATATGCCTATTTTTGCTGATTTTGGGAAGTTCCCGTTGCCATGGAAACCAAAGTGAATGCCCCACATACCTAGTAATGCATGATGTGTTAAGAGTGGGAAGCCATCTTTCCATTAATTCCTATCAAGAGGTAAAACTAACTAAAATTGTGTTGTAGGATCAATGTATGGAAGTCCTTGAAGGCCAAAAGTGCAATTTTGGGCATTTTTGCACTGTTTAGGGTGCTCAAAAGTTCAAAAAAAAATTTTAAAATATTTCACAAACACTGAGGTATTAAATGACCCTTGCTGTTCTTGTACAGCTCATTAGTAAAATTTTCCCACCCTACAATATTCCATTTGGGGCCCAAAAGGCAGCCCACCCCTCCCTCTTAATTCACCCTTTGTGACTTGCAATCAAGACCCAACAAAGTGTATCCAGATATCAGTGGAGAGGATTAGGGGCATACAAATGGCTTGAAAGGGCCATGATGCATTGTGGCATCATTCGCCTGGAAAGGGTTAGAATAAAACTAGGCTTCAATATATGTGTCATGAATATAATAAATTTGTGTACCTGTCATTATCAAATCTGATGACATTATGCCATGAAAAACCCATATTATAGGCGAAAGAACCGACCGTTGATAAATGTGTATCACCATTTTTATAAAAAATAAAAAAATTCACATGTTCTGTTGCTTGTATGCATGATGCACCGTTAATAGGAGCACTTTATTTACCCGGAAGGTTAATGACTTTAGTCTGTATAACAATGTTCGCAATAAATGACTGTATTAAACATGATGATTAAGCTTACTACAGTTAAGTTTTAAATAAATGATTTTAACCCTTGTATTAAATGAAAAAATGCATTGAAAATCCGAATATTTCCGTATCCCTAGTTTTTTTTATAAGCCATAATGCACTTCCTTGAACTAAAAACAAATGTGAATTACAGATAATAAAGACAAAAAACATGCAAACAACAACATTTACTTCTTTTATTTGTACAAAAATTAAAGCAGGAACATAGCAGGTAACTGTTGATTTTCTCCCAGACAAAATCATACAAAAGAAAACTTAATATTGTCAATAGACACCAATTTTCACATGTTTTTTTTTACATACGATTTTTTCGGATTTGGGACTTAGATAGGTCGAGGCTAGGACTTTCATGGAAAATAATATCGACTTTTCGTCTAAAAAATACGGTAATAATATTGACGGGTGCATCATTAAATCTGCGAAAGATAAAAAAGGAGGTCATGAACATTGAGCTACATGTATACACCTTGATGAATGTGAAGATTAAATATGGTTGCTAAAACTTTATTGGTATTATACATGTACAACATTTAATCAATAGCAAAGATCTGTTCTATGTTTTGTAGCTCTTTATATTTTGATCCAGGTCATGTACATGAAAATATAGGTAAAGGTGGCTTAGTTTATGATGGAATCTTTATTACTACATGTAATTAAGACTTTCACACTGAAAACATCTTAACCCTCCTTGACTTACTGTTGCCTTGATCTGAAACTAAAAAATCAACTTGGGAGAAAAATAAATGAATGAACAGATAAAACACTATAACCCCTCACTCTTATGGCAACGGAATAATCATTCCTAAAATTCAAATCTCCTACATAAGTAAAGCTATTACATAGGTAGGTTTTTATCTGACATTGAAAGTGCTGTAGCTACTACCTAAATTGTGTTTACTTTTAAAAATAACATGAAACAGAATTAAACAAGATGTACTGTGAGCCATTGCTCACTAGTGATACCCCAGCTTTTCGATAAGGAAGTTGATGTCACCTTGGTCGGAAAACTTATCCCGATATGGCGTACCTATAGAAGGCTTGTGACAAAATATCAAGCAGCTGTAATGAGTAATTTTGTATTCAAAACCATAATGTCGAAAAATAAACAAAGTTGTCAAACAGGAAGTCGATGTAGCTTTGGTCTGAAAACGTAACCCACAATATGGCATATCTATAGAAGGCTTGTGACAAAATATCAATTGGCTGTAATGGCAGTTTCAGAGAAAAGTGTGACGAAAAATTTTGGACGGATGGACAAAACCACAAGGCTCAAACAGTATACCCCATATCCTTTGGAGCGGGGGTATAATAAAAGCTCATAACAAATATATACATGTAACAAGCTCTGTGTTTATAGAATTACCTTTTTGTTTCTCCTTAATTTCTTTTTCTGAACTTTTCCAGATTTCTGCATCTTCTAGTGTTGGTAAAGGTTGCTGTTCAAGTTCATATATCAGGCCATCCATCTGACTGGCAGCTGAAATCAATATGAAAATATTATAAAAAATAATAACTAAAAATCTGATATCCAAAGGGTAGTACATGTATGAGTACCAAAATACTTCTGAACTAAGATCTGATCTTCAATGACCCGTAATTTTACGAACAATAAACAGTTTTGACACAATTTATTTCTTGGGATTGGGTTTGAATTTTTCCTATTTATCTCAGTTATATAATGAATTTCATTCTGGATATATTGTATATATTTATATTATACCTTTTGATAAAGAACATATTTGTTGCTGTATTGTGTCACTGGCCTGTACAACTTGATTAACTTCCTCACTCAGCTCTTCTCTTTTCTCCTGTATAAATAAAAAACATTCAATTATATCTCCTTTTTGATCTCATAACTACTGCACCATTTCAACTTGCATTTGTTTATCTCAGGTCATTTTGCTAAGTCAGACAAACAGAATTCAATCTTAAGATACATGTATATCATGAAAAACAATTATTTAACCCTTCTTAAGTTAGCTATAGACTGTTTAGAGAAGAGCCAAATATTACTTCTACTTCATTAAACTTGTCCTTTAAAATTTAGAAAACGAGCTACTCAGACAATCAACTTATTGGTGTGAAAATAATTCCTTAAAATTGTCACCTGAGTGACATATTAAATTTACTTGGCGTGTAGTTGAGACTACAATAAAAACCTTGCTGTATATACATGTAGCATATGCTGTTTACTATCCTTCGTTGAGATTTGGTTAATCACCTGTGAAATATTTTACTACCAGAATGCATTACGTTGTACAGCTTAATGGAAAATGGCAAACAGCGCATGCTAATACTACAGTTTTATGGTAAATGCCGATCTCCACCAATAAAATTAAACTTTGGCATATGAACTGACATTTTGCAGGTATTTTTTTTGCAATAATATTAGGCATAAAGATATTTATAAATAAATAAACAGGTAAATTTTATGGTATCTTTATGCTTTCTGTCTTATAAAGCCTTATTGGTATGAAACCTTGGCTACAATACTTTCGTATGCTTTCTTTTCCAACTGAGGCCAAAATAAAAATTAACTTTGTTTCCCCTTACCCAATAAAAATCCTCTGACTGATCAATTTTTTCAAGTATTTCCCCCGTTTCATCAGATAGTCTGTAATTTAGTTTCCTTCCACTGTTCAAAATGTGAATGATACTTTTAACAAATACTTTATCGCCGGTGCACTTGTAATGAAAAATTTAAGGTCTGATGAGAACATCCTTATCAGATTAATTTAGACATTTTCTCTTTTAGCCTGTATAATTATCTTTCTATGATACATTTCCATGAAAGTCATTGTGAAAGTACATATAAAAATACCTTTATTTTCTGAAAGAATGCTTCATGACACTGTAATTTCATTTCTTTCCAAGACCTGTCTACTCTCTTAATACAACACTTTGTCAATGTCCTAAGTTTCTCTCGCATTTCATCTTTCTGAATAAAAAAATTTCAAATGGAATTTCAGTCATTTAATCTTCAATTACATTAATGCAAAAGTTAACTAAAGTTAGTCAATCCTAAGTAATTAGGTAAACTGAGGTAAATGTAAAAAAATTTTTTTAGTTAACTGGAGAAACTGTAAAACTTACTAAGATGTTATGGCCAATAAAAACCCTTCTTTTCATTCAACTTAGAATTTCAGTCCTTACCAAATTTGTTGCCTATCACAGATAAACAGAATAACTGCAATGTGTATGCTGATACTAACTCCTCATAAGGACTTATCCAATAAACAACTTCTTCATAGTAATCTGTGATAAATATTGCTACTGTTTCTGTTTTTATCCTGGGAAGATTCCGAACATTTTAAAATGGGGTCCCTAAACACCAATTCGGAAAATTTTTTCTGCAGATGTTTGCCAAGCTTAAAACAACTTGAATATGACTTCAGACTGTCACGGGTTCAATGGAATACTTTATAACAAAGATCATCTGAATGATAAAACACTGATTTAAGGATTGTAACAACGGGCAAAAAATTGTATTGACTCTTCAGGAATTTTTAATTTTCATCAAAATTAGGGCCAAAATTGTATAGTAGAATCATGCCTGTTATCATTAGTAAAATTTTGCACGAAACCAAAATAAACCACTACATGTATATGGACATGTACAAATCTATGCCCAGTAAACATTTAGGACAGGCAATAACAGAAAAGGAGGATAACCTGTTCAACTGATCCACTGACAGCAATATCAAATATCAATGGTGGTTCCTCTTTAACTTGTTCATTTAGTTCTTCTCTCTTTTCTTTGTAACTAAAAATAGAATACAGTCTTTCATAAAACATAAGTTAATCACTGAAATAAAGTTATTCCAGAAAGTCTAAAATCCATACAACATTTTAATGACAAAATAAGAAACAAATGTTTTCACTCTTGTTGGAAATACATGTAAATATTATGTCTAACAAAATGGAAGCAACTGTGCTCATAGAACACCACTTAAAAATAAGTGTGATTAAAAAATCTGTTCCATTTACTTCTTAATCTTGTTTCCCTCTCTCATACTTCAACAAAACGCACAAGTGATTCATTGGTAAAGGTTTTATAAACAGTGATACAGTTTAAGTAACAGTTTTATAATAATTATGGGCCTTAATATAAAATACAAACTAGTCACTTGGGAACATTTTGAAGCAGAAAATACAGTAATTGTTTTGTTCCTCAAACATAAAAGAGGTTTACAAAAATTAGTTTAGTAATCAAACATTTACTGCACAGAATTTTTTATGTAAGGATCAGACTCATTAAAGTAGGTTTCAGATGGTGCTTAAGGTGTCTGAATAATCTAATTTTCACAAAACAAAGGCTAACATTCTTCTAAATCATTAACTAGAGATGGCATACACTAGTGTATCTAATATACACATCTTACAGCTAGTACTCTTACCATGTTATCTTTTCTTCAGCTTGATCATTAACACAGCTGTAAACATTACAGTATGGTTCATGCACATACTTTGCTTCCAATTTACCAACCACACTATCTTTGTCCACTTTCTGAAATTTCAAATGAATGAATTAGAATGATAAAATAAACTGTTAACACTGATTAGTTGAAATAATATTAATTAGAATGATTAAATAAACTGTTAACACTGATTAGTTGAAATGATATTAATTAGAATGATTAAATAAACTGTTAACACTGATTAGTTGAAATGATATTCAATGTAGATGGAATTCTAAATCTGAATTCAACATAAAGCATAGCTGGTAAACAATATCTGGAAGTGTACACCACAATAAAATTTATCTTAGTGACTGTCTTTTCACACAAGACTTTAACATTGCAGTTTTGCCAAGTCCCTTTGACTTCAACCTAATAAGATTCAACTTTACTGTGATTTTCTAAAACCCTAAACATGTACTTGCTGTATTCGAATCTTCCATATTAATAATTTATCATGTTATCAACAAAACAGAAAAGAAAATATCACCTGACCAGCATTCAACCAATAAAATCAAGCTTTTTGACTAATATATACAATACTGTAGAATATCATAGCTAAAATTCTGGTTTACATGAAATATTGCAAAGCCACATACAATGTAATTGTTTTTATAATAAAAATACACACCAAGTTTAAGAAATTCTCTTTAGCATTTGATTTTGCCAAATTGCATTAAAAACAATTTTCACACAAAATTTCAATCTTCATAGATGGAAAACATCAACTTACGTATCTGAAAATCACATCTGCCAAACTACTGGGATGAAACCATCAGGAAAATAGTCTTCCTTTCTTTTTTTTTATGACAATAAACATTGATACATGTATTTATCAGAAAATTAAATCAAAAACATTTCAGTGATAACAATAATTATATATCTAATAAATCTTACAGATAAGGTTGAAATACTGCGTCTTGAATTAATCAACTTTCCACCCTTAAGCCAGGGTGGTAATACCATCTGAATTCTACGACAAAAACCTTCTACTGTCATAGGGCCATCACTGTCATCCATCTAAAACAAATTCACAGCTTGATTTTAAAGACTCAAATAAGCAATAATTTATCTCATGAGTATTCAACAAATAAATTTTTCTCTGAATTTTCTTTGGAAAATAGTTTATACTAATGATTGTGTGTCTGTAAGAAACAGAAATGTAGGTCATGTGAACTTATATGTTGGTCCTATTTGTTGAACTAAAGAAGATAACAGCAGTAGTAAAATATCATTTATATATACAATACCATGGATTCCTGAAATGAAATTAAATGCAAAAATTTTGTCAGTCTGTCATGCATTGATTGTAGGTCAAAGTGATCTAAATGTTGCTCATCTATGTACACTGTTATAAGGAGATTGTAGTGGTATAATGTCATTGATATATCTCAAAGGGTTTCTTAGAAATGGACCTAATCCTAAAAACTTAAGCCAGACAGACATACAGACAAGAGTAAATCTATATGCCCCTTCCACATTCATGGATGGAGCATAATTAGTTTGTATAACAGACTTCAATGTTATGACTCAAAATATAAATACCATAGATTCCTTGAGGTAGTCATCAATGTTTGGTTCTATAATAGACCTGGCACCACTACTAGTGGTGATATTCAACTGGCTTCCCAGTGTACAATCAGGCTGAATACTCATCATAGTACTGTTCGTAATCAACTCTGCAGGTATATGTTCATCTGATATTAAGGTCGGTATACTGCCAGGTAAATTTTCGGTCATTACACTGCCTATTAAATTTTCTTTCGTTAAACCTGCGATAATTTTTCCAGACAAATGTTCATTAACAATATCTGTATCAGTTATCATATTGTCAGGTAGATGTTCATCTGTTATCCCTGTAAATACACCATCAAATACACTATCATTTTGTCAAATACATCAATCTGTATTGTTTACAACTGTATATACTAGCCAAACCACCTGGTAAATGGCTATGAAATTGAAAGGACATAGAGATATTGCAATGCACTAACATCATATTAAACATATTGAATGTTCAAAGTTGAAAGGGGTCATTGTCATTACATATGTGGTCTTTGATAATGATCAGATTAATAATAAGCACTAAACTGTTCCCTAAAATGTCAAAAATTCAATATTTGTTCTGATACTAAATGTACTGTTATTTCAGTTCGGGGAAACATACGAAACTGTTTACAAATTCTTAAACCATAAAAGGCAACTTTTCTCCTTGATTTCAATGAATTTTACACAGGGGTCAATAGGAAACTTTTTAATTCAAAGATGAATTTTTTTCAACCAAGGTGAAAGTTGGTCAGAAATGATATAAGAGCACAAATAACAATATTGGACAATGCCATTTTTTGTTGTTTTATGCCTATGGATTAAAAATTGTTATGTTTACGAATTTGACAGCTCTGAATCTAGTTTCTGTTTATTAATTTGTAAACATTTTACAAATTCGCAGATTTCCCAAACTGATTTATTTTTGATATCTCTAGCATTCAAAGACATTTCAATCTTGCATGTCTTAATTGATGAATTATTTTAAATTGAGAATACTGTCTCTCGGCATAACATTAGAAAAATTCTGATAAATAAAATAAAATACTTTCAAAGCATGTATATTTTGGATTCATCGTATTTTGTTGGCTACCAAATTTTGTTTTTTTATGGGTGAAGTAGGATAAAAAATTTGATAACCATGTATCCTTTAAATACGATGCTGTCTGATTTACGGCAAACAGGATTTTCTTTCATTACTGTTGGAGCCGCAAGCCAAACGTAGCCAAAATAATAAGTAGATTTTTTATGTTGGAAAATCCAGTTAATGAATCACAAACAAATTTTATTTACAAGAAAATAAATATATTCATACTGTGTAATTGATTTAGCTTGATCTGAGATTTTTAAACTATTTACCTAATGATGGGAATACTTCATCAGGATTTCCATTCCTCTCACGGTCCTTAACCGATGCAGTGTCCGGTTCACTATTGTTCCGATCTTGTTTGTCTGAAGCTTTGTAATCGTCTGAAAATAATTCTTTTGAGCAATATAATGGATGGTGACCTTGACCTTCAGATGTTTTTTCATCTGTCTGAATACTATGGTCTGATAGCTTGACGGTGCTACCCTTGGTTTGGGAACACAGTTCTGAATGTGTTCCTAAAGATGTCCTAAACATTTTCCCTAATGGAGTTCTAGTCTGTAAACCTAAACTGCGCCGACTATTTTTATCAATTCTATTAACCATTTTATCTAAATCTTGGTCACACATCTCAGTTTTGTTGAATTCGTTGCAAGAAATGTTCGCATTACACTGCATTTGTTTGAAATCTAATTCATATTTTGTAAATAGTCCTTCTGTTGGTTCTCCTAGAACATCCTCTTCATCAACACACCCACCAATCCCAAGATCCCCACCTACACTAGGACGACTCATGTCTCTCCTTAACTTTTCTATTAAGCTTAATATTCCCCGTCTTTTCTTGCCTTTTGTTTCATTTTTCCCACTCTCCTTGGGAGATATACTGTTCACTTTTTCAGTCATCTGTTCATCATTGATTTGGCTTAATTCGTCATTTGAAATGTCTGATTCAGCTGCCTGACTTTTAAGGATACTTTGAACAAGTGCTCTGTTCCTTTTATAATTAAACTTAACAATCTCATTTTCTCTTAACTGCTTGTTTTCCTCATTAACTGATTGTTTTTTATTCACTTTCAGTTCTACAGAATCTGGCTCCCTAACAAATGCGGTCACTTGTTCCATGCCCCCGACACTCTGGCATTCTGATAATGTGCCTTTCTGTGTTACTGCTCCTATAACTAACTTCCCTGTTAATGCTTGGGTTTCCTCCATTTTATCACCATCTTTGAAATTCGTGTTCTCAATTGCCATTCCTTTGGAAGTCTTGGTTTGTTCAATTCTGTTACATTGGACAAATTCTACTTTCCCTTTTGTCTGCTCCATTTCCTGTCCATCTCTAAAATTCATTGTTTTATTACCCATGGAACCCCCATTGAATTCTACTTTTCCAGTCAGCATTTTTGTCTGCTCCATTTCTTCACCGTCTTTAAAATTCATAGTTTTATTTCCCATAGAGCCACCACTTAATTCCACTTTTCCTGTGAGCACTTTAGTTTGTTCCATTTCTTCACCATCTTTAAAATTCATAGTTTTATTACCCATGGAACCAGTACCAAATTCCACTTTTCCTGTCAGCATTTTTGTCTGCTCCATTTCTTCACCATCTTTGAAATTCATAGTTTTATTACCCATGGAACCAGTACCAAATTCCACTTTTCCTGTCAGCATTTTTGTCTGCTCCATTTCTTCACCATCTTTAAAATTCATAGTTTTATTACCCATGGAACCAGAACCAAATTCCACTTTTCCTGTCAGCATTTTTGTCTGTTCCATTTCTTCACCATCTTTGAAATTCATAGTTTTATTACCCATGTAACCAGTACCAAATTCCACTTTTCCTGTCAGCATTTTTGTCTGCTCCATTTCTTCACCATCTTTAAAATTCATAGTTTTATTTCCCATGGAACCAGTACTAAATTCCACTTTTCCTGTCAGCATTTTTGTATGCTCCATTTCTTCACCATCTCTAAACTGCAAAGTTTTATTTCCTTGAATATGAAAACCAACGTCTTGATGGAGATCCATTTCTACCTTATCTTTATTTTTAAGCATCTTTGATCCTAATTCTACCTTCCCAGTCAATGCTTTTGTTTGTTCCATTTCTTCATCTCTAAGCTGAAGGGTTTTATTACTTACCATACCAGACATTAATTCTAGTTTCCCGGTGAATGCATTTGTCTGTTCCATTTCATTTTCACTTTCAAACATCACAGTCTTATTTCTAGTGAAATCTGACTCAGTATTTAACTTTCCTGTTTCAATTTTTGTTTGTTCCATTTCTTCACCACTGTTGAAATGGATGGTTTTATTTTGCAAAACACCTTCTTTCTTTCCTGTCTTGAAATCATCCTTTTGCAAATTATGGATTATTCCCCCTTGTAATTCTGTATCAATCTTTGAAGTCAAAGCCTGGGTTTGCTCCATATCAAAGTCCTTAAATTGCAATGTTTTTTCTTCTCCTATTTCCAATTCGACTGAGTGTCTTAAATGAACATTATTTTCTTTGACCGACAAAGTATCATTTGTCAAACATGACTGATGTTCAGACTTAGATGTAAGTGTTTTATCCAAATCCTCTAACTCCAGAGCTAAGTCTATTTTTCCTGTAAAAGCTTTTGTTTCTTCCATATCATTGCCATCTCTGTATAATAATGTCCTATTGTCAGGTTTATCGTCATTGGATGATAATCCAAATTTACTTGCAAAACTTGGCAATTCAATTTTCTTCGTACGTGCTTGAGTCTCTTCCATATTTGTTCCATTGAGAAATATTTTGTAATTTTTACCAGAGTGGGGTTTACTCACAAGAGGTAACTCAATTTTATTGGTAAAAGCAGAAGTCTGTTCCATGTCATTTTCCTCTGAGGACATAAGTGTCTTGTTCTTCTTGTCAATACCAAAAGATTTCCTACCACTCAGACATCCCAACTGATTACTCAATACATTAGTCTCCTCCATGTCGTCATTCTTATACAAAACAGTCTGATTCTTCTCCAGCAGTTTACTACACTGTACTAAATCTATTTTACCATTTAACATTCCTGTTTCATCCATGATACCATTATCAAACAACCTGGTCTTTGTAGTACTCTGTGACTCAGTTATTTCCACAGATTTTAAAAGATCCAATTTCCCTGTTAGCATTTCAGTTTGTTCCATATCATTGCCCTTGTCAAAAAAAATTGTTTTTTCATCAACATTCACTAAATCTGATACCTTCCTAATCGACTGGTTAATTTTACTCACATTGTTTATGAATTCAAATTTTGATATCTCATCATGATTTAAGATGCTTTTTGAATCAGATTTTATTGAAGAAAAATGACCAAGTGTTTGATCATCTGCATTTGCTATCCTGCCTGTTAGTGATACCGTCTGTTCCATATCATTGCTTAAAAAGACTGTTCTTTCATTATCTTGCTGTTTTTCGATATTCAGTGGAGGACACAAATCAATTCTACTACCTAAAACTTCTGTGTCTTCCATATCATTATCTCTGCCAAAAAATACTGTACGTTCATTGTCTAATTTCCTAGGCACATTTAGAAAAATAGGAACTTTGACTGACTGTGGAATCAATGGCATGTCATCATCTCCATTCTTGATGACCTTAGTTATAACCTCAGTTTCTTCCATATCATTTCCATCAAATACCACTGTCTTATCCTCACACTCCTTAGTTTGGGATGGGACTGAATCAGACTTTTTAAATGACAATTTTTTCAAAAATGACAATCCATCGACTTTATTCGATGAGCTTTCCTCTATATTAGGAGCATTCAATTGCTCACTGACAATAGGTTTAAATACCAAACTTTCTCCAATACTTGTCAGAGGTCTGCGAGCAGTGGTGGATGAAGTGACATTGCCAGATGAGCACAGGCCAGCCATTGTTGTCTGACTTGCAGTAATTTGTAGATTGTACCTATTGATTGATGTGTTTACTATGGTCTTAAAATCTGTTTCTGTGTCCAGTTTATACATATTTGTATTGTCTTCATTTGAAAAAATCTTTTCTGGCATAAAAAGTGTGTCAGGAAAACTGAAAAAATAAAACAATTTACATTATCTGATAATCTTGAAGTCTGCATATAAAATATAAATACTGTTTTTTTCCTTCAACAAATATAAAAATTAGGTCAAATAAAAATATATATGTGTTTAGGATTTCCCTACCGACCCTAATTTTTTATGCCTGTAATAAAGTTTTTACATGTATTCACATTTTTGTACAATCTCCCTTAAAAAACAAAAATTCTTCCCATTAGACCAATATACATGTAAATAAATTTAGCTAAAATTTTAAAAAATACCTATCTACCTACACCAATTTTATATTAACGTATAAAACCATGAACACGCATATTTTTTTATTTGGCCTTTACTGTGACTTAAATTAATTGTAGAGTGGAAATGGATCTGCATGTGAGCTTCCATGTACATGTATATCAAAACTACACAAAGTTGGTCTGCCAATCAGATGTCTACCCGAGTCTTATAAAATAACATCTGAAATAAAGCTCAGCCTTTGTAACACGAGTATAATAATTTAATAAAAAATTGTTTTTATTTTCTTCTAAAGAAAATTTCAAAATTTATATACAAGTACCTTTCAGTAGATAACTTCTTAAAACTGGAAAGAAATGACTTTCCATCAACTTTATTATCATTTCCAAGATTGTCACCAAAATTATCTACCAATGGTATCTGTAAATTTTCCAACATTACAGATTTCTGAAGACAATCTGTCATATCCATATTTTCATCTTGTAAAATGGTGTGATTAGGACCAATCTGTATGATGGGGGCATTATCATCAGGTAGTGGTAATTCTTCAGAATCCTATAAATAACAGATCTAAATATATATTCAAAATCAAACACTAGTATTTTCATTCATATTATTGCATCATGTACATATAAATTAAGAGAGTTGGTATGAGAATTAATGTAAGAATTCAGGTAAAACAATAACTCTCCAGTTACTATAAACTAATTCCAACAAATTATGTTACTGTATGTTTCATAGGATTTTTAAAAGATTAACAGTATAGAAATTTTCCGGTGAATATCATGAATATAATGGTAGTTTGAATCCATTCAATTCTATGACATTTTAATCATACAATTTAACAAATGGGTTATCTGCTTTCAGCACCTCAAATTTCCTCCATATCTCCTGCAAACACTCTTTTGCAGGGCTGTTCAATGGTAACTGTAAACTGAAAAAGCTACATCATCCATGGAATGATTTGGAGTGAATAAGTCAAACTCACTGCCATTATCATTTATCAGCTGTTTATTTAATACTTTTTGACTTAAAAATGTCACACAAGGCTTGAAAACTGAGTCTGGGTCGGTAGATACTTGGTGCCAAATTTTAAAATTTATTTTTCCGGAAAATACCGGAATGGCTCATTTTTTTCTGGAAATATACCATATTTTACTCTATAAACGCACTTTAACTTATTAATACTGTACCAGAGGTGTAGCTATGCATAGGCATAGAAACATGGAAAGTCCCTTCAGAATTTCTTAATACTAATTACTTTAATATCAAACAGAAAAATTCTTGAAAACAAAAGTAAAAATTCCATTACCAACAAATGCATGCCATGAAATTCCAAAATCTTGTGGAGAAACAGAAACAATAAAATGAAATTTTTTATTTAGTCAGTTTGATAGATACATGTATAAGTGATGATTTCTACTTTTCCAATAACCCTTACATCTATAGCAATTCTCTAGCAAACCAGTGGTATAGAAATCAAATTTCACAATTCAGTGTTTTCTGGGAATAAATTCTAGGGACTCTGGCCACTACAATGATTTCCTGAACAGGGATTATCTGCTGATAACATTTTTTAAAAATAGATGCATGTTTTACGGGTGAAGTCGACCTAAATAGGTGCAAAATCCCAACTTGTAGTTTTATTATAATTTTATCACTGAAGACAACTTTAAACAGGACTTGATAATTAGAAGTACAATGGATTTCTTTCAACATAAAAAAAAACTGCAGTATTCTACAATGGTGCACTTTGTTCTGTTTAATTTTCTTTAACGTAACTTTTGACCACAAACACAAAAAAGAACACACATAGAATCTTGTTAAACAAGCATTCTAAGAATATTGCTGAGCAATACAATAATACAATGTCCCCTACATGCTAGAGCTGTGAGAAAACACACCAATTTAAGGCAATAATGGTCACATTAATTATCTGATCAGTATGAAACTCAAACTTGATCTGTAGCTCATCATAAGCACACATACAAAAATAAGATCAGTTTGTAAAAAAAGTCCAGAAAACTAATATTTTCACATCAATTCCTATTTCCAAGAGCAACAACTCTCACAAAAATTATCCAATCAGCATGAAACTCCACCTTTATCTGTAGCTCATCACTGTAAACTCACAAACCAAAAATAAGATCAGTTAAATAGTTAAACAGTTTCAAACTATAGTGTGACTGATAGACGAAGTGCAAATCTATAGTCCCCTTTAGTATTCCTGGAGACTTAAAAAAATCAGATTCTGACAGACATATGTGTTTCTAAACAACCCCCCTCCCCATTTTGAAACCTAGGATTTGCCATAGAAACCGTATCGGCTTCTGTGCTTCCACATCAAACAATGGTTAGTTCTGCACTTTATTTGAACACAAGAAAATAACTCTTATTTATATTATTTCATCTATTTTTTATATCCTATAAATCCTGTAATCAAATAATTAATAGCTCAGTACATGTTTATTTAGAAATGTAAAACAATGGATTAAATTGGTGTTACAAAAAAAACCTGCTAAACCTTTCCCTTAATGATCATTACAAAATACCATATAAATATTGTTACAATCATTTGATAATCCTTTTTCTCCTGATTTGTAACCTCTCACATGACTCATTCTTTTTCCAATCATTTGTGGCAGCACCTTTCAACAGTTTAAATGACCAAAGATAAAATAAATACCTCTTGTTCAGGAGATAGGTTATTCTGTATAGTCCCAGTAAGTAACTTATCTAAACCTACAATAAACAAAGAAAAATCAATGCATCTTATTCAACAAATATTACTGCTTGTGAGTTCGGAGTAAAACTTATTGGAAACATGCACACTGGATTTTGTATTTGGGTTATTCTGTATAGTCCCAGTAAGTAACTTATCTAAACCTACAATAAACAAAGAAAAATCAATGCATCTTATTTAACAAAAATTACTGCTTATGAGTTCAGAGTAAAACTTATTGGAAACATGCACACTGGATTTTGTATTTGGGGTAACATGAACACACATTTGTACCATCAAATTTTGTCTTCTTTTCTGGTCTACAAGTGACAAAATATTTCCCTGATGCAGAAGACAATATATCACTAAGAATTTTCCTTCAGAAACAACTGTTTTCAAAAATAACTTTGTTCTCAACGTATACACTTCCTTTCTGTTGTATAGCAAGGATTAATATCTGACACTGTATACTATTGTATCACTTTTAGAACAGATTTAAACAGATTAGTTCAAAGTCTTCTGATCATGTTCGTCACAGTTTATTTCTGTTCCTAATGTAATGAGAATGTTCCTCCAAGTTTATAGCAACACTATATCTATCTGATTTTATACTAGTTAAATATTTGCATCCAAGACATGATTTTAGGTAACTTTTATACATCAAAATAGACTTAATGTCAAAATCACACAGGAAAGGTTGCTCCAAAGATTGATGAGTAATGGGACTTCCCATTTTGGAAAGTGATGAGTTGCACAATTCATCATAAAAATACGCTAAGTTCATACTAAAGAAATTTCATCCTTGTAATTCTCAGGTTATAAATCTAACGTTTATAGTGAATATATATTTAATATGTAGAGAACAACAAATCCTCAAACCTTTACATAAGATGATATACCTTGAATTTCTGTCCTAGATTTATGGAGTGGCACATCAGGTAAACTGAAAATAAGATAAATGTAAAATCACTGTGCAGCTAATTTATTATTAATACATACTACTGAAAGATAATATTCTGAAAGAAAGCCAGGCAGAAACTATTTCTGTCAATAACAAACCATGGCCATTCGAGACAATTAAACATGGCATCTATGCTGGAGAACATCTAAATTGTCTTTTTCAAACAACATGTTAATAAGAAGGTCAAAGAGTTTACTGACTTCTACGAAATTTGATTCCAAATAGATAAAATGAATTCAATACATAAGCTTAAAAGAAAAAACACTCAGCTATATCAACAACTGTCTTATTTACAAAAGAAAACACACAAACCCATGAATGAAAAAAATCTTTCTTCATTAAGCATTTTATTGCAGTCAAAGATAACTTACTTAATATAGCATTGAATTTAAACTAGAGGCTCTCAAGAGCTCGTATCGCTCACCTGGATTTAACTTTCACCTTGAGCAAGACTAAAAATTTAAGTGTTGCAGTCAATTTGGCTGGTATTTCTATATTCTATGTTAAACTAAGTTTGGACGTGGCAGCAATCTTGGTTTACTGTCCGGATCACAAGACACAATTCTGAAAGAGGACCATCTTAGGACCACTGCTACCAAGTCTAGTTCTAATTGGCTTAGTGGTTTCAGACAAGAGTGAATTTGCCATAGGGTCCTATGTTAAACTAAGTTTGGCTGTGTTGGCCATCTTGGTTCACAGTCCAAGAAATCGGACATAATTCTGAAAGGACCTCCTATTGGTCAAGTGGTTTCTTCTCCCCTTTTTTCTATTTTTAGTAACAGCAGCTATGTCAGTTGGAAGTCAGGGATGCCGGACATTAGTTTGGAAGGGGGCCATCCAAGGACCATTCCACCAAAGTTTGGTCCCAATTGGCCAGTGGTTTCAAAGGAGAAGATCTTTAAAGGAAAGTTGACGCTGGACGCTGTCTTTAAAGAACAAAAACTCCCATAAAGGGTTAATCAATGATTTTGGTCATGTGACTTATTTGTAGATCTTTGTTGAACATTTTTGTTGTTTACAGTTTGTCTTTATTTATAACAATATTCAAGATAATAACCTAAAACTGCAAAATTTCCTTAAAATTAACAATTCAATGGCAATAACCCAACAAACGGTTGTCCGATTTGTCTGATAATTTCATGGTGGGTAGATCTAGACCTGATGAACATTTTTACCCCGTCAGTTTTGCTCTCAATGCTTTAGTTTTCGAGATATAAGACAAAAACTGCAGTTTACCCCTTTGTTAGCATTAGCATGTCGGCCATATTGGTTGGCAGGCGGGGTCATTTTTTTTTTATACTAGATAAACTAACAATGCTTGTGGCCATGTTTGGTTCCATTTGGTCCAGTAGTTTCAGAAAAGATTTTTGTAAAAGTTAACATACGATGAGTGATGAGAATAGCTCTCTTGACCCTTTGGGTCAGATGAGCTAAAAAAAAAAACCTGACTTTTTCTGATAAAACTTTTTGTAAAATTAATATTTGAAGATTATTCAGTTTTGTACCTACTCTTCAAGTTCTGGACTTGCATCATCTAAAAAGAGATAAAAAAATATTATTAGTAGTTAGACAGTTGTTTTCTAAAATAAATGCACCAAAACAATAATGTTTTGGAAAATAAAAAAAAAGCCTTAATGAAAGTTTCTGACTTGTTTCTTTCATTGGTGATATTTCTGGTACAGGGTTCCTCATAGGGTTTTTTCTTGGTGAGTCCTGGACTCATCACTTTTAAAATTGGCGAGTCCCACAAAATTTTCAGGAGTCCCAAATTATTTCTGCGAGTCCAGAATAGACCTCACCACATGCAGCATAATTTCATTTTTATGCACCAATTTCGTTTCCAAAAGTTTGAATCATGTTATCTGTCAGGATATGCCTGATCCTTGTTAATAATGAATTATATAAAATCAATTTTTTTCAAATTGTAGAATTTTTCAAAAATTTTTAATCACCAAAGTCCAAAGGCAATGTAAGGAATAGCATGGTTTAAGAAAATTAACATTTTTAAGTGAACATGAACAATTATGATTTCCCTCATATATCTTACTGAAGCTTAAATTTAGAGTAAAGATGTAGATCTATATAATATTTTTATTTCACCAATGCAATCAAGAAACGCTGAAACAATGTCACATGTCAATATAAGGCAGCACAAATATTAACAAGAGGCTGTCGAATGACAGCAAACCGGATTTTCCTGCATGGAAATGATGTTTGCAAATCTCGATTCCCAAACAGGATGAAGTAAAGAAATATAAATGAATTTTTGTAGGGTTTTGTAGGGTTCAGAAATGGAAAGGCAAAAATCAATCTTGACCTCCTATTTATAGTAAGTGACAAATATTGGAATTTTTGAGAGTATATAAGTACACACACATTTGTTAAGCAGGGGTTGGTAGGCAGAAATCATGAAGTCAATAATGAAAGAAATACGCCAATGAGATTATAACCTTATTTTATATGAATCCAAAGAATCTTGTGGTCACT
Organism: Mytilisepta virgata; assembly: GCA_028015205.1. Taxonomy (NCBI): domain Eukaryota; kingdom Metazoa; phylum Mollusca; class Bivalvia; order Mytilida; family Mytilidae; genus Mytilisepta; species Mytilisepta virgata. Next base: position 53,130,462 of record CM051518.1, on the reverse strand, counting down.
CCAATAACTTTCCAGATTCCCACTTTCAAACAGTTGTTGTCTTGTAATATATGTATGGTCGATGGAAGAATGATAGTCTGTGGTTTCATCGTAATGAGCTTGGCCTAAATCAAGTGCATGCATTGTACTTTCAAGTTTTTTCAACTGCTCATTTTGTTTGAACTGGTCAATATTGATATCTCCAAGAAGAACTGTGGAATAATTGGGTGTCACGACAAAACGTATTGTATCATATGAAGGGCCACGAATATGCCACAAGAAAACAACAAATGACCTTTGCATGGAAACGACGACTTGAACTGCCTTTTTTCAATTTTTTAGAACCATAACTCCTGAACGGTGAAAGTGAAAATCTTCAATATCGGAACGGTGAAAGTGGAAATCCATTTTGTCATCAGTAACAACATATTAAAATTTGAAAAGCTTTGGTTGAACAGTTCATAAGTTATCACACAGACACCACTGGAAAAGCCATTTTTCAATCTTTCAAGAACCATAACTCCTGAACGGTGAAAGTGAAAATTGTCAATATCGAACTTGACCTCCATTTTGTCATCAGTAACAACATATTAAAATTTGAAAAGCTTTGGTTGAACAGTTCATAAGTTATCACACGGACACCACTGGAAAAGCCATTTTTCAATCTTTCAAGAACCATAACTCTTGAACGGTGAAAGTGAAAATCGTCAATATCGAACTTGACCTCCATTTTGTCATCAGTAACAACATATTAAAATTTGAAAAGCTTTGGTTGAACAGTTCATAGGTTATCACACGGTTAAAAAGTAACTAAATGAAAATTGATAATTTGTTGCAGATTATCCTCTTTCCTCATTTTTTGACAGAGTCATTGTCGTAAAAACCTCGTTCGCATTTTCAATTAAGATGACTAATTTTCACAGGTAAATATTGGTTGCCACAATTTACATCGTTTACTAATGTTAGTATTCAATCGTAAGCGGACCGGAATTCGTCTACATACACGTACATGGACGCATACAGGGACACATCTGAAGTAACAGTTACGCATCCAGATTAAAAAATATGCGTACAGGACGTGTCTAGATGAGTTTTGAGTATTCCTGTGGTATATTTTGAAAACCTTGCCTTTTACTAATATTTATTTCATATAAAGTCATTAAAATTTTATCAAGATTATGAGTTATCCAAGTTTATACATCCAAACTCTTAAAAAAGCCATTTATACTTGAAATTTAGAGTATAATTGTGAATGGTTGTCCAATTTTTGAAAAATTGTGGTCAATCAAAGGACTGTTGGATGATGTAAAATGGATATACAAAATATTAATGTTAATTAATTTAAAAAGAGTATTACCAAAATAAAAGATTTAAATAAGGTATGTCAGAGTAAACACAAAGAAGAACACACTCCCGTCTTATACAACCGTATTTGTAACAAATGTATGAAATACCTTCTGGTTCTGGATCAGGCATCCATCTGTGTGGTGAATCTCTTGGAAATTCTCTGAAAATTTAAAAATTTCATATTGGCAATTTCAGGTCTGTAAAGAAGGTCGTTTTAGTTTTTCTGCCCTTTAGATTTTTGGTTTTGAGTTTAATTATGGTCAATTTTGTTTTTTGAGTTGAATTAGGATCAATTTTCCCCTTATATTTCAAAATCAATGGACAGGAGCATCATGATAAACACTACAGACAGTCGTAAAGATAACAGAGTCTTTTTCTTGAATTTTAGGGACTAAAAAGGTCTGCATATTACAAATAAATGTGTTTGTAATACACATCAGAACATATTACATAATTAGTTTCCTGAAAAGCTGTATTACCAATTTCTACATATATCTATTTGCCCACATTGAAAATGGCCAGCCAAAAGACAAAACCACTGAAATTTTGTTCATTTGGACGTGAAGTGAATTTCATATAGAAATGGCTGTCAGCTTGGTCCAAAGTAAAGATGGCAGAAAAAATATGAAAAAATAATTCTACAAAAGTTTGGTCTAATTTGGCCTAGCAGTTTCACTGGAGATTTTTTTTATATCAACACCACTTTTGGTGAAAAACTGAGGACCAATGGACATTTTTGATTATGGAACATAAGTATTATTCCTTCAAACTGTGCTCCAAATTTGATAAGTTATTTCAGGGAAGATATTTATATATCCTTTTTTAATTCCTAGTTATGTTTTCTGTATTAGTTTTGGTCATGATGGACAAAATTTTCAACCCAAGGAAAAATCTATCTGAATGAGATCTGAACTGCCACAGGAGTTGCAAATAAACCATTACTTCAATGACAAGACATTTAAGGCTAAATTGAGGTTTGTATTAAGAAAGAAATCAATCTTCATGTCATACTTCACTTGGTAAGTCTCAGCAAAACTAACTCTCCTGGATGATGAAATCCTAGCTTTTTTCCTTGGAATAACAGCATCTGTAGCCTGTAAATATAAAACAGTAATGCCTGTGTTCATATTACATTTTACAATAAACTTAATTCATGCCACATATCAAATTGTTTGCTTGTTTAGTTGGGGTTTTACGCCGTATTCAGCACATTTTGGCTATTTTGCGGCGGCCAGTTTTTATAGTGGAGGAAGCCGGAGTACCCAGAGAAAACCACCAACCTTCGGTAGGAAAATTGGCAATCTTTGTCAGTTAAGATTAGAGTTTAACACAACCTGCCACTGGTGAGATTCAAACACATAACCTCAGTGCTAGTGATCATAAGTAGTCATGACAAACTACTTAGACCACTCGGCCACCGAGACCCCCATATCAAATTGTAATAACAAGACAGCTATCAAACTGACAGCAAACCAGATTTCCTTTCTTCACTGCAGGCATAGTTAGACAAATAACAATATTTTTCCAACGGAAATACTATTAATTACTAACATTTAAATCAACAAATAAATCTTTCCAAATATAAAACAACCTGTTAATTTCTCTATTAAAGCTAAAAAAAAAGATATTTTATGTTGTAAACTATTTATCTTATAATTAATAATTGGAATCTCTAGTGAAATTTATTGAAATGTCCAACTTTACTTACAGGCTGATTGGGATCAAGATCTAATAGTGGTGTCTTGGTCTTCAGAATCTGTAATACATGAATATATACCTTGCAACACTTTCTATATTAACTATGTACACGTAAAAGAAGCTAGATATTTACTGAATTAAATGAACAGTTCATGTTTGTATTTAACTTGTGCAGAACCAAATAAAGTAGTCTGAATTAAAAACATTTTTTATAAAGTTATTAACATACTGATTTGGTTTATTGGGGTTTTATATCACTTTCAACATAAATCACTATATCAATAATGGCAACTTATTACTTGCATCCTCAATTTTAACTTACTAGTTATTATAAATATTGAATAATGTGTACAAAAATGCTGAACACTTCACTTGAAGCAGTTGTTTCTTTTTATGGTTCTACCTTATAATCATTCTGAAAAAAGCATACTCAAAAGATTTTTGGTTAAAACCAACTAAGTAAGGATGAAAAATTTTGGCCATATGGTCAGAAAAATCAGTAAAACAAGGAATTCACAACATATCCTTTTGTCAGTAATTTTTCTATATACAAGCTTACAGAAGACGAGCGTCTACCACTTGATCCTCTTCTTCGAAATCTCTTTTCTAATGTCTCCTCCTCCATTCTATTTTACAGTTTCATCAAACATCATCTGTAGGCATACAATAAGATATATATAGTATGAAATATTGAATAACTTGCCTCATTAAACTCTGGTATTACATACTTGTGTTAAATTCGATGTCACCACAAACAAAGACTTTTTGGATTTTTTTCGATCATGTTGACTTTTAAAACTTTATCATTATTTGAAATGTGTCACAAGTTTTTCATAAAAATATATGTGAAATATATGATATCACCATAAATAAATGTAAAGTTGCTAGAAAGGCTCAAGTTTTGTTTCCAAATGTTTGAACTTCATAGATTCTGATAACTAGTTGTTACTTGAAATAGTCAAAGCTTTAATTTCTTTATGAAGAAATCAGAAGCTGAGTTGTGTGACACATAGACGGACAAACATACCCAGAGCAAAGAGTTTGGTTAATCGGAGTTATACAAAATGTATGCCACTTTCAGTGCTATTGACTAATATGAATGTCAGTTTTTATTAGTGGAAGCCAGAGCAGCCAGAGAAAAATACTATCCAAGCAATTCTTGTCATTTTAGATCAGAGTTGATAGGATAGTTTAGTAGTTTTAAGACCACTAGGGCACTGAGGCCCACAAAGGAGAATGGAAATAATGACAACCACATTTTACAGTATACATGTATAGCACGCTGAATGGGAATCAAGAAGCAGATGTCCCATTAAAAAACAATACTTGTATGACACAACAGAGGATAAAAGACATTGATTTTATGACAATCCAGATTCCTCGGATGTTATCATCGACATCCATTATGAAACTTAAAAGTTTAAATGTTAATGTAACAGAAACCTACATGATATCAATATGGTCATGGCAGTAAATTTTGATAGGCTATTATAATCTCGAGAATATCACACTTGCACGAGATTTCAGATAATTAACATATATTTACATGTACAAACAAAGGAGTCACACTTTTTGGATTAAGCACAAAAGTTGGCAGAATGTGATCCAAAAACATGGAAGACCTTTTTTTATCATTCTTATTTGATACAAGGCCCCATTTTTCTTAAAATAATTTCTCATATTTATTTAAAAGTCAAATAAAATACATTAAAGGCCTAACATATCCACATAGCCAAGTCGTCTATGCAGTAGACAGTAATGTTAATAATATTTGACCACGATATATTAACCAATGGAATTATGTCTAAAAATATCAGGGGCGATCGAAAACAAGTTGGTCATATATCTGGCGTAAACAGAGCAAGGTCATTCAACCAGCAATACCAAATAAAAAAGCTACCCGTGGAGGTTATAGTTTTAAATTTCTTTTTTGAGATTTTGAGTAAACGACTAGATAAAATATATACTTGAGGATATTGGAAACCCACAACACCACTGTATATATAACTCAAAATGTACATTTCTTCTGCACCTAAATTATTTTACATTTTGTCAGAAATTTTATCACACAGTTAAAAGTTTATTTTAATTTAAATAAGTTCCTAGGAAATCCCAGAGGTTTATTAAAACATGAAAAGAATTTAAATTTTCAAGATTCAGATAAACCAATAACAGCTTCAGAAATGAAAGCACAAATAAACAAACTCAGAAATGGCAAAAGTTGTGGACCAGATTTTATTTGCTATGGAATCATTAAATACAGTAATACAGCTTTACTCACATCATTAGCTAAATTTTTCAATTTAATCTTAAATACTACCAGATATCCAGAAAAATGGAATAAATCTTATATTATACCTTTATTTAAAAATGGTGATAGCTTTAACCCTTCTAACTATAGAGGCATTTTCCTAACTAATTGTCTAAGTAAGCTTTTTAATTCTATAATAATAATAATAATAATAATCATTTATTTCAGACATAAATAGTCCATAGTTATATACAAATATGATGAAAATTTTAAATATACAAGATGAAAAATGAAGAATTAAAATACCAATAAATATAATTAGAAATTCTAATTTGATAACATGTCAGTCAAAGTTCACATAAATTTCGGTATACCATTTTCTGAGTAAAGACAAACTATACCATAAATCACTACCAAGAATAGTAAGAACAAGCTGATTATCAGACTGTTGCAAACGCTTATACAAACTATAGATAGTTTTACGTCTCATTTCCTGAAAACATCTTACATCATTTCTGACAAACATATCACTAGCACTACATCGTGAATTGAAACCCATCAATATTCTGAAAGCATTATTATAAATTGTTATATTACTATACTAAATATTAGACTATTAATTATATTTGAAAATTTAATGAGCTGTTCTCAGTTTGGCGTTAGAAAGAGCAGTCGAACTACTGACAGTCTGTTTATTGTTAAAACCTTGTTGAATAAATACATAAATCAAAAAAAGAAGAAAGTTTATGGATGTTTCACAGATCTAAAGAAAGCTTTTTGATTTAGTATGGAGAATTGGATATTCTAACAAAAGAACATTTTAGATAATAAACATGATTTTTATTTAAGTGAATGCAAATTAGAAAAAGTTTTGAAATATAAATATCTTGGGAATATCATTGAAGCATCTGGAAAATTCCATTCCACACATATAGAATTATCAAAAAAAGCTTATAAAGTTATGTTTCCATGTTTAAATATCTTAGCCCTTTAGAAAATATTAATGTCAATATTCATAAAAAAACTGTTTGAATCCTTAATATGACCTATTCTGATGTATAATTCAGAAGTGTGGTATATGGATTTTTACAAGAAAATTATTAAAGCTTCTCAGAAAGCAAAAGATAATAATGATACTAGATTTGATATAATGTCTTTAATAGACACCAGTTTATTAGAAAAAAGTAACTTAAAATTCTGTAAATATACTCTTGACCTAAGCAAACAGTCTGTTAACATGGCAGCCAGAGCTGAATTAGCCCAGTATCCAATTGTTAAATTTATTAAATTACAAGCTATTAAATATTTATGTAGATTCATGAGTGGAGATAATAATCCATTGTTAAATGATGCCTATTTATTATCAAAATCTCTTCATTCATCAGGTACTTATTCATGGTTTACATTTGTGGACAATATATATGTTAGTAATGATATAAATCAAAACGAATTTAAAAATGTTAACTATCAGCGAAGGAAAAATAATTTAACTAAAATACTTAAGAAAAACTTAAAGACAATTATGAAACATTATTTTTCAACAAAATGCATTCAATGACAGAAGATAGTAAACTCTTCTTGTACAATAAAATCAAAACTCAATATCAAATAGAAAAATGTATGAATAATTTAAATTTTGAAAATATATAGAATGTTATAAAAATGAGAATAAGTGATCATGTTTTAGAAATTGAAAGAGGAAGGTACAAAAAAATTAAAAGAAATAACAGAATATGCCAAAAATGCAATTTAAATTTAATTGAAGATGAAAAACATTTCTTTTTTGTATGTCCAATATATATTACTTTTCAACAAGAATTCTTAATAATGTTTTAACCAAACTACCAGATATAAATAACTTATCAACTTCTGAGAAACTGAAAAGAATACTTTCTCATAATGAACTTATGCAGTTTGCAGCTCCATTTATAAATCAAAGTGCATGGCACTGGTAGGGTTAGGTTGCTAGCATTTGACTTTTATTTGTACAAACATTGCTGATGATTATTTCAATGCTTTTTGTTTGTACAATGTATTGCAAAATAGGTTTTGGTATTGAATTCTTTTTATTAACAGTATTATTTACAAGGAAATATATCAATTATGAAAGTTAACGAGCTCTGCGGAAAAAGTGTCTATTATATAATAATGTTCCTGTGGGTAGGTGACTGATTTTTTTTTAAATTGACAGCATATGTATTGCTTTGGTTTCAAAATATACAGTGATTTTTTAAAACGTATATTTTCGCAACACAGTGTATCTGAGCTGAAGGTTCTACTACTCAACTTTACTGCGCATGTCTGTGGAAACAAGTCGTTTCGGCCATACTACCAGTTCGGCCATAGTCGTTTCGTCCATAGTTGTTTCGGCCATACTACCAGTTCGGCCATAGAATTAAAGTCGATTCGGCCATGGAATATTTATACAGAATCTAACAAATATTTAACAAGTTCTAAGCTCAAAATTTAAGTTTTATTTTATATATATAATAAATATTTGGAAATTAATCATGAAATTTCAGAATATTATTTATTTACTAGATGATTAATGATCAATATAAACCAGCTATTGTAGATCAATCGTAATTAATTGCAAGACAAATAAAATGTAATTATGTTCATTACTTCATGATAATTATCAATTATTTATTCTTTGATCTGACTATATCCTGCATTTTGTGATTGTTAAGCACACGAAATGGCTGCATATGGGTTATTTTTATCCAAGCTTGACCAAAGCTTACCACAAGATGATGCAATTAAACTTTTCTTGTTATGGAGAAAATTTTAAAACTTTACACGGCTTTCAAAACAAAAAGGAAATCGTCAATAAAACACACATCTTTTATTAAATAACTGGACAATTACACTTCTCGGTGTGTTTCAGTTACATTTCTATTAAAAAACAACTGCACCAGCAACAACAAATATTAGGACTATTTTACCGCGGAATGTTTATTTTCTTATATGATATTCCAATATAAACATAGTCGTAATTCGAAAAATATGGAGGTTGCTTTGCGCATGTGTCATCTCAAAATCGAGATAAAAAGCTGCTTAACTAGCCCTGCTTAAGCTTCAATCCTAGATAAGCTTGCATATTTACTCATAAAAACATAGTTTCAAAAACTTCTGGTCCAACTTTTTCCACAAAACACCAGATTTCCAAAGTTTCCTTCATTGTCTAACCAAACGACCGACGGCATAAGGGTTTTGGTTGCTTAGCAACCTAACCCTAAAAAGTCTCTCAAACTTAGGGAAGTGGACTCTAAAACTGCGTAGATTTTGTACAAGTTTGTGTATGCTATATTGATGTGACTTTATTCTACTTTGTTTATTATGTTCATTTTGTTTGCTATCAACCCCTAGGGGTATAAACATGGATTTCAAATAAAGATTATTAAACATACCTGTAAAACCGTGGCTTGTAATTGGTTGCTTCCATAGATCTGACGTTCTACTGTCAATGTCAATTGTCAAAAAAAAGTTAAATATATGCAAAAAATTATCTTGGTCTAGGACGGCATATATCTATATTTGATTCATGATGCTAGATGGGCCATAGTATACCATACAATAACAGTGCTTTTATTGAAATTCCAAAAGAAATTAAGAGAGAATATTGCAAAATTGCCATAGGAGGGTGGGCTAAAAAGGATTTTTTCCTTCCAGACGAGCCCCACAACCATCATACAGGTATCATACAGGTAGGCCTAATAGATGAGTTTTCAAATTCAACTTTCAAGTCCATAAATATTGGAATATTGGACACAGTATGAACAGTCCGTTTCATGTCCTTCTGATCGAAGTATATATGACTGCCACCTTTATATGTTAAAGTTGAATTATATGTAAGATTTTAATGACTTTTACCAGAAATATTTGTGGGTCTATCTTTTGTTTACCGTTTGGAATTTGGAAACACCCGCTCAAACAACAGCGCTACCTATATGTCAGGGGAGATTAATCTTAAGATGTGAATGCGTTAGAAAATCAGCCATGGGTATTCTTGCGGATAACTATTTCGGCGGCAACAGAGTTTCGTAATGAAAAGACTAATTCTCTATCACAGTTGGTTAAAGATTGCTATATCTATACAAAGACTTTCAGCCATTAACACCATAATTATAATTCTTTACTCCGTAAGCAAATACAGCTTATATAACATAGTTTTATAGAATATACCTGCAGCATACATTTTACTTGATACTAACTGTTATTAATTAGATAATTAGATAATAAAACGATAGAAGTACAGCCAGTTTTTACACCCATCTTATTTGTGTTTAAATAAACGAAGTGTCGAGGTAGGGGTCGGGCATATTGTTTTTACTAGTTTCTTCACTATTATTATTATTCTTCAGTCTTCAGTAGCCGCTTTGTCTGTTTGTGCGCGACTGTCGAAAGCGGCTCGATCGATTGAAACCAAACTTGGCACAAAAAGGGTACCATCTGAGGTTGTTTCTAGTCAATACAGAATATATAACACCTGGTACTTCCGCGATAAAACTGTGTGCGACCGCTGAAGTGTGGCATAGAATCCTAATAAACATACTAATCGAGAATCACAAAAAGTAACTCTGGCTGTGTTTTAAACTGTTCGAGATGAAAACAAATAAGGTAGGAGGTACCCAAACTAGCTATATTACGGATTTTTTAAGTTAAATTCTGCAGGCATGTAGCTAGAATATTTGAACATTTTATATACTTAACTTTTAATCTATATTTTTTTTCCAAAACACTTGATTTAAAATCTTAAAATTAAAGGTTGTTTACATAGCCTGATTTGATACAAAAACAGCCGAAAAAATAATTTCACTTGAAACCATCATTTATGAAAAAAATCTATCCCTAAACTTTTCTATAAAATAATACGCTATTTCTGTCCACATTTCTGTTTAAATGATACTAAATAAATATAAGATCTTTTATATTTTTGTATTAGTACAAACATGGGTGATTCTCTGCCTCTTCAATCACCAGTCATAGAATTTTAAACAGGTTGTCGCTGGGTTTGATGTATTCATTTTAATTCCCATTTTCGTCTAATTTGCATAATTATACAGCTTCTATGTGGACGTCTTACCAAGATTGACAGATTTGTTTGTGTGTTTTTTTAAGTATTAAAGTGACATACATATTTTTTATATTCAGATGCATGTTAACATGCAATTATTAGATGAATTCAAAAATTGATCAAATTCGTAGCCTATTTAGATACCTCCTATCGATCTTAAAAGATTCCATAAAAGAATGATCAACTTTTAAAATCAAATTACAGACCAGTAAGTTAGTGTCTTAACTATTTTTTCTAAAGTGTATGAAAAAGTTCAAGTTTGAAACCCAGTTATATGATTTTTTTTAATTCAATCTTTAATCCGTACTTATGTGCTTTCCGAAGGGGTCAGCGATGTCACACCACGCTGCTCATACTATGAGAAGACTGGCATCAAACCATAGATAATAACCATTATATTGCAGCTGTACTCATGGACCTTTAAAAAGCTTTTGATTGTTTACCCCATGATTTATTACTTGATAAATTATTAGCTTATGGAGTATCACCACATTCAGTTTCTCTTTTACAGTCATATCTTACCAAAAAAAAAAAAACAACAAATTCAAGTAAATGGTATTCTGAGTAGTTGGGCTGACATTCAGAAAGTTGGTCCCCAAGGATCAATTTTAGAACCGTTATTATTCAATGTTTTCAGAACTGATATTTTTTATTTTGTAAAAAAAGTTCCCTTTACAACTATGCTGACGATAATATCTGTCATTCAGCAGTTCTTATAACAGTTCACTTATATTTACTCTGGAGTTCGAAGAAAACTTATTTAAAAAATCTTAGTATTCAAATTCAAGAAAACGTTCTCTCCTTTGAGGAAACTGTCAAGTTACTTGGCATTGATACAGATTATCAATTGAATTTTGATGTTCATATCAGTAACTTGTGCAGAAAAACCTCGCAACAACTAAGTTTTCTAAAACGATTGGTTTCTATGTTATCAAAACTTAATAAACTGACAATTTTCCATACTTTTATTTTAAGTAATTTTAATTTTTGTCCACTAGCATGGCATTTCTGCACTGATACCAACTGTAAAAAAAGCTCTCCGTTTTATATATGAAGACTATTCTTCATCTTACTCAATCCTCTTAGATATGGCAAAGGTTCCAATTCTACAGGTGAGAAGAATCAGGAAAATGGCGCTTGATACTTACAAAATTATAAACAACCAAGCTGCAGTGTGCTTGAGTGACTTAGTCAACTTGAAAAATTCTAAATATAATTTCCGATATAGCAATATCCTGGACTTACCACAGGTACGAACTAGTAACTATGGTAAGAAATCATTCAGATATGCAGCAGCTTCCCTTTGGAACAGCATGCCGAACCATTTCAAAGTGGAAAATAACTTTTCACATTTAAAGAGCCTGCTTCAGTCCTGGAATGGTTCAAACTGATCGGCTTGTCGTTAAGTCCTTATATTTTATTTGACTTGTTTCTCTTATGGTGTGTTTTTCTGTATGATGACCTTGGGCGGAGACTTATTGAGACATTGCCACATGGTTGCCCATCAAGACCAGTGTTCTGTCAGCAAATCTCATATTTTAGCTCTGCCTCGCCTGCTTACCGTTTTTTGGAAACTTATTTTACTGTTTCTATTAATTTTATTTAACTTGTTTTCTTTTCATTTTTATTTTTTCCTTTCAAATTTGATTTCGACAATATTTAAGTTCCAGTTAAAAGTCAGCAAGCTGACACTTTTTATTACAATGGTATATTAAACTCAATCTAATTAAAAACCGATCTCTCATCGCTCCCGTTTTCTGATATGTCGCGCGACATATCAGAAAACGGGAGCGATGAGAGATCGGTTTTTAATTAGATTGTATTAAACTGGAATTCACTACCTAATAATATAAAAGGTATAAAAATATAAATAGTTTTAAAACCAGTGTTAAAGAACATCTAATGGAAAACTCTAGCTGTACTTCATCTCAGCCATATATATACTATTGATATTACATTTATCATTTTAAAGTTTCTATATATTTTATAGAGTGGTGATAGTAGGAAGTATATAATTATTGTATGTTTAACTTTAAGAGGTTTACATTATGGGACCCCACTGGAAATAAGCTCTTTGAGCTTTTATGGGTCATCCTAATAAGATGTCAACTTTTAATTGTTATACAGACGTATGCATATACATGTTCTATTACTGCATATTGTTTTATAGTCATATAACATGTTGATATTTTATTGAATAAATTATCCTATCCTATCCTAAATAAATTATAATTAAAATGTTAATTAATGATAAGATATTTTTCTTTTTACCATGTTTTGAATTATAGAATTTTATTTTGTTTATTAATTTTACTTCATATTCAAAATTTAATCATATGTGAATAGCAGTATATTTTTAAAAAAAAATCAACAAAACAAGCCACTTGATGTAACTATAAATGCATCACTTGATTGTTTTTTAGGTAAGTTTATATGTTTTATATATTCGGTCAAAAAGCTCTTCAGAGCTTGTGTTTGTGTATTTTATCTATGCCGAATGAAAATAAAAATTTAAAAAAAAAAAAAAAAAAAAACAGACAAAATCAAGGGATTCACTTCGAATTTGCTTACGCAGCTTATTTAGTTGAAGGAAACAAGACACCATGAAGAAAGCTGGAAAACCTTCATAAGAATAGTCTTTAGAGTTTTCCGAACGCAAAAATCCGGATTTCCTTTTCCGAGACAGGTGTGTGTTTATAATCTTTTGCATTCGGTTGCCAGTGCGCTTGTCCCGACTCGTACTTTTGTTTGGGTAAAAATTTTTGGTATTCTCTGTAAGTCTGCTCATTATTGCCGTCGTGAAAGTTTGAAACTCAATTCTTGTTAATTGCCGAAAGAAGAACACGTCCATGGTATTATTTTGATTGGTGTGTGTACTAGCATTGCTTCGAATCAGTTGGTGCCATGACAACTGACTCGAGAAAAATGTCAATATTAGTATTTTCTGTCCAAATCTCAAAGATGAATGTAATCAGTGTTTAATAATGTCTGTGCCATCAAAATCTTTTTTCAAATTTATTGGCATTCATCGACAGTAAGGCCAAACAAACATTATATCTGATATCCGATATATTTAGATCTGATCTGATCTGATCTGAAGTAGGTTGGGCCCACTTTGGGGACATTCTTTCATCAGTGGATAGCTATTAGTGATGGATAATCAGTTGAAATTACCAACCGATTATCTATTACTATCGGTTGACAGCAACCAACTGACTCGGTTATAATCAGATTATTAGAACTTGCTCTTTTTTTTATATGAAATCAAGCATTCAGCCACATTGTACATGTATTATGTATATATATATCCCATATCATTGCAGAGCTTTATTTGTTCATGTTTGATCTTTTGTTTACTTTTCATATTTTAGTTTGACATTTTCAAATTTCGTACGACTGCGCATGTAAAATGCAAACCAGAAACGGGCTGAAATAACGAAAACTTTTAAAGACAATCGATTTAACAAAATCCCAATCAATTATCAACATCGATTTCCGACTTATTCTGATCATCAGACAGAACACCACTAATAACTATTCCTCATATGGGGAACAGTTTCATTGATCAGGTCTAGTGGAACTCGCAAAACCAAGTATACTTTCAAAAGAGTTTTTCTTTCCCAGCATTTATTGTTTTTGAAATATTCTCCAATGCTGAGGCTGGAATAGTATCTCACCAGAGTTTCGTATATTCTGTAAATATACGACATTAACAATATAGATACAAAATATTTTTAAATAATTGTTATAAAGTGAAAAATAAAAAAACCACAAAAGAACTAGTGTAACATTTTGAACATCTTTAGTTTCTTATGTGGAAATGACTTCCAATTATGTATTTTCAAAAAATTAAAGCTAAAAAGCCGTAAAAAAATTCAAATTAAAACAATATATTATTTCTGTACCTTGTTTTACAGAACTTATGTCTGTTTACAGCTGTTTTATGAAAGATGAAGTCCCAAAAATAGATGAAATGTGTCTGTTAACTATGACAAAAACACCCTAAAGATTGCTCAACTTTCACCTTGAATTTCTCCCTTATTTCATGGTAGATTTTATTTCGCTTGGTAGAAATGTTAAAAAATGTACGAAGTATCTATTTGCAAAGTAACATGTATGATTGTTTACGCATTTGCATTACAGTGGAAAGAATATACAACTAGGTGAAGATACTTTCATTTGCCAGTAAATTGATGACGTCATACTCGCAAAAGTATCAGTTCACTGTTCCAATACAGGGGTCGCGCTTGCATTCAAAAACTTGTCGCCAAAAAAATCACCAAACGTCATTTTTGTCGCTAGTTTCAAAATTTGTTCACCAAGTGACCCTCCTCCCCCTTTAAAGCCTTTTTGAAACATACGTGCTTGTTCTTTTATTCATTAATATTTGAAATAACATGACCTAAAAAGTATTTTTGATGAAATAGTTTTAATGACCGTTAACTTTCATCTGAAATGACCTTTAATTTGATTGCAAGCCTAATAAAACATCGATCTTTGTGTTTGTTGATGTTAAACCGGAAGTGAATCAGAATCTTTGCAGAATGGAAATTTTATGATTTAATGCTTTTAAACACCTTTTAAAGGTGTTAAAAAGCATGCATATTTAATTTCATAACTGATGAAATTACCTAATAAAAATTTTGATAATATAAATATTACCTTGGTGTATAAATTGAATTGTCAATCAATTGAGCAGTCAAGTGTAAACGATCTCAGCAGGTGCGAGTTATTGATTATGTGTTTGTTTACTGTTGAAACACCTGCTATGTTTATTGGTCTGATGTAAACTGTTCAATTATAGATAATTATATAAAACTTACAAATGATATATGTTTCTTAGTCGCCATTTTAAAATGTTTCCACATTAAGCGCCAGATTAAAAAAAAAGCGATTGAAAAATTCTGTCGCCAGAAATATCGCCAACTATAAAATTCTGTCTCCAGAAATATCGCCAACTATAAAATTCTGTCGCCAGATTGAAAAAAAATCGCATTTTGCGACATTGACGAAGCCCAGTCCCTGCAATATACTCATGTTTTCAAGTTCGATTAGACCTTGTGATAAGGAAATCAAATTTTGAGTAAAATACCCTGTACTGAAAATGAAACATGTTCTAATTTACTAAAGAAACCTTAACTTTGATTTCCACTTCCAAAAAATTTATTTTCACATATAAATTTTGTATCTCCTAGGTGACTGCATTTGAAAATTTGAAAATGAATTTTTCCATCTCTTGGAAAAATAATTTAATTGTAATTAATTTATGGTAGTCAAAGCTCAAAAATTTAATATTTATCACTGTGAAATGGTTACTCCTATGAGAAATAAGTCAAAATAAAAATATGTTTTTAGGGTTTCCCAACAGAACCTAATTTTTATTTTTTGTACAAGCAACATTATAAACCAAACGTTCTTGCCACTGGTACAAGTTAAAACAATTTAGCAAAACAAAAAACATAACCTTCATTTTTAAACATGAAACCCTACACACATATTATTTTTTATTTGGCCTAGGATAGAATCATGTTTTCGAAGTTAATTTATTCCAACTCAAGCGTAATTCAGTTTTGTCTTCAAATTTCTTCAAAACAATATCGCAAACATTAAAAGGACTTCCGATGTATCAATCTCAAATATTCAATCAAGTAGGTTTTTAAGGTATCCGGACCATAATAGATCATGAACGAAAAGTGTATCTCTTTTTGACCGTGAATGGCTGAACCAAAAAATTTAAAGCTGGAATTTTGTATATATATTTTTCTCAAGTTGAAACACACTCTGTTGCTTATATGCAGTCTGTAAAAATAAGTTAGTTATATTGACATTTCCGAAGTTTGCCGATAATTACCGAGGTCATTTCAGTTGCGTTGTATGGAACATCCGGGAACTTTCGAATAATCACGTGGTCATTTATGGTCCGGATACCTTAAACGAGAGTATTATGGAGGATGGCAGGTAGGGTAATGCAAAAAAAATGGTGATTAACTGAACTACCACTAAATAATTTGCAAATATAGTTATTTGGTTCATTTATAGCGCAACCTCAAAATTAGTTATTCCAATAGATCTGTACAAGATAATAATTCCATGTTTTTTATTTCACTTCTTCAATTATTTAGAAGATTCCTACAACAAACATACTGTAACTAGAAATCAGAAATTTCCAGAAGATCTAGTTCATATATTCAATCAGCAACAAAATAAATGGTATAAGCTAGTATATTGTATTATGCTTTTTTTTAAACCAGAATAGACCCCTTTCCTGTTAAACATTATTACTTTCCAAATTGGACATATAATAAAAATGCCAAGATCTATCTGTACTTGACTATTAATGATATGATGTTAAAACAGTCCTTGGCAATTAATACCGGTAATCTCATGATATGGAACATTTAATGATATTTATTGTAGCAACAAACAACATGGTTTCTATATATTTTACCCATTCATAACGCTTCAAAGCTGTAGTTCCTTCGTGCCTTGAGTGCCGAAGGTCGCATATTCGATCCCAGGCTGGATTAACTAAAGACATTGAAATTGGTATTAGCTACTTCTCCGCCAAGCAAGCAGAATCTAGGAGTAAGAGCAAAGAACAGGTCAGCATGGAGTCAATGTTCACTGTTACCATGTGAGCTAGCACATCAAAAATCTGACTAAGCTTGTCAGTCTAGTACAAAGCAAGGTTCATAATCATATCATATCAACATGTTACCATCCTGATATGCATTTTATAATTGCTTCTGGACGTTCAAAGCATAAGTTAGAAATCAGGGAAGGTCATATTGTTAAATTTATACCAATTTAACTTGAAGTTGTCACCCACATGTATAGCCACTATTACTTATTATAACAAGTTTAATCTGTTTTTGTGAAAATAAAAGCCATGCAGCTATTACCAGTCCAGTTGGTCTTGTAAAAAGTTAATTATTCAGCTATGTTTTAATGTTTTAATCTAGAAATTTTCATTTTATTAGATCTAGTAAAAGTTATACCCCAAATTTTCAAAAGGTCTAACTGAAGAGAAAGTTCTTGGCATAAGACTGCTTGAAATTATATTTGAGGCATTGGTTTCTTGCATTTATCTTTTTTGATAGTTTTAATGAATTAGAATACAACAAATCTATTAATGGCAAGATATAGTTGACAACAGCTTGTGAACTATACCTGTAAATATATAAAGTTATATTGGTTATTGTAATAAAAGTAGATTCATGTTTGCAGCAGATTTTATTTTATTACCATTAGAATGTCTTTGTTAAATTAAAATCCATTTTCAAAGATAACTATTCATTAAAATCATACAAAAATCCTTTATTGCAGAATGAATGGTTAACACTGAAATTCAAGAAATGAAGTCTGAATTTTTTCACCGTTTGATGACAAGAAAACAAAAGTAAAAAGATTTTGTGAATGTAATGGAGGGATCAGAGAGATAACAAAATCATATACAAGCAACAAGATGTCTGATAATGGATCGGTAGGAACTCCATCAGAACAGAGCGAGGGTAGCGAAGTTAGTGAGAGAGATTCTGATTATGGATCAGAAGAAGAAGAGTAAGTACCTAAAATTCTACTGGATATACATTTACATGGTACTTGGCCTTTACTATACACGTACAATGTATTTCTCGCAATACTTCGAAATGATTGAAATATGTTTTTGATTATTCATTCAGTTAATCAAAATGGAAACTACACTGAATTATCCTTTGTATGGCAATTCACTATTGGTAAATACTGTCAAGTGTTATTTTATCTTCATGATGCACAATTTAGGATAGGAATTTTTTTAATATATATCTGGTTAGCAACTTTGTTCAACACAATTTCTGTACTAGGCATAAACTATATGTCTGGTAGTCTGACTTTAGTCAGAAATCAAATAGCCTGTTATAGAATTGACTGGGCCATCTGAATTCAGAATCTATAGTGTTCTGTTAAATTATTGCCATATATCTTTATGACTTTTTTTTCATTAATTATTTAATTCATTGAACTGAAATTTTATTTCAGGTATTTCAGAAGGTTTGTTTAATTCAAAGCTACCCAAAATACTAGTTTTCCCCAGGCTCTACAAGTATACTTGGGTCATCATGTTTATCTAGTTCTTGATACTTGATGGGAGGGTATTTCACAAATGAATGTGATTAAAAAATTTTTAAAAAATTTTGTAATTTTAAAGTTCCAGAGACTAAATAAATTCCAATAAGAAGAAAGTAAAATTAAGTATTTCTGTCATAAAAATGAGAAAAGATTCCAATTTCAATTTGATGTATATTACACTGTGTATTCCCCGTTTCCATTCTCTATTCTATATTGTTTCATTGACAATGTTAGCTTCACTCTGTTAGCTAAACCATATCTAATTACAAATGCATTAGAAATTTCCTAAAGGGCACATAATAATAAGTGGAGGTGCCATAAAGTAATATAGAATTAATATTTTACAAACCCAATGACTGGCATGAAATGAATTCACATTTTCAAAATATGAAAATAGCTGAACTATTTCTGCTGCCATTACATTGCTGTTTAGAATGTATTGAATTTCATAGAATTTCTTACTCATAGAGTTGTATCCCATTATTATAAGATAAATATAGCCATAATTCTGAGCTTTATTATTTTTATCACCAATAAACACAATCTTCTTGCAGATCATTTTCCAGTTAGCACTATCTTTGAACCAGATAATTTATTTCAAAAGGCCAAATATATATTTTTTTTCACTGAGGATATTGATTTGTATCAACCACATGATTAGCTATCGCAAAATATCACATTTCTACAACATTGCACAACTGTTTCAATTGTCTTGCTTTTTGTCTCCCCTGCGACGATGGTCGCAGAAGGCAAGACATGGGTGTTGCTTTTCCGGGGAAGTAAAGACAGCAACATCAACAATTTTTAAGTTGTCTGCTTAAGTCAGTTTGATAGGAACTACTTATGATTGTTCAATGATATTTTTATCATCAGTAAATCTCAGTTTGACCAACATTTAGAGGCTCTGGCCCCTAGGTTATAGTCCAGTGACTCTATTAATCAGCAATTTTCAATGTTAAGTTTTCTGCTTAAGTTAGTGTGATAGATCAAAGATATTTTCTATAAAGTTGCATTACTATCAGTACCTTTCAAGGCCCTGCCCCCTAGGTCGTTGTCCAGCAACTTTCATTCATTTAGCTATTTTCAATGTTTAGTTTTCTGCTCAAGTTTGTTTGATAGGAACTACTTATGATATATCAATGATATTTTATATAAAGTTGCATTACTATCAGTACATCTCAGTGTGAAGACCATTTCGAGGCCCTGTCCCGGCCCGGTCTAGCGAATTTCATTGAATTAGCAAAATTCAATGTTAAGTTTTCTTCTTAAGTTAGTTTAATAGGAACTACTTGTGATAGATAAATGATTTTTTCTATAAAGTTTCATTACTATTAGTATATCTCTCTTTTTTTGATTTTCTACCGACAGGCAAGACATGTCTATGTGTTATTTACATTTTTATTTTATTTTCATTAAATAATTTTATTTCTATATTACATTTTAGAAAAAAAATTCCATGTCAATCTTAGTGCATTAATATTGGTGAATATATTCCTGATCAGACTTAAAATTATATGAAGCTGCAAATTTAATGTTTCAAACTTTTGTGGACAGTATTTACCAGCATTCATGCACTTACTGTTTAAAATTCTATAGTAATAAATATTTTCCAATATTTTGATATATTTATGCAGAACATTTGACATAGAACATGATGGAATTTCTTTTTTGTTTTTTTTTTTTTTTTATCAATTAACTCTGCTATTTTTTATGTCAATCCATTTGGTATAATTCAAATTACTTTTTTTCACACAAAATCAATTTATTTCAACAACCTGATAATGTAATTTTCTGCCATTTTAATTTTTTTTTAAACATACAATGATGTAGTAAGTTTCGGCCTTACTGTAGAATGCATCAGTATTATTCCATTTTTACATGCAAGTTCAGATATTGGAAGGTTAATTTTGTTAATTAAATGGAAAATATTTATAACTGTATGTAAGATAATGAATTATCTAAATAGTAATGCATTTGTTTATTAAAATTGATTCAGGATACTGTGAATTCAGTTATTGTATTGTTGACATCAATTTTCGTTGTTTAAGAGGACATATTTCTGGTTTCTTATGGATTTCTTTCATGGATTTTCAATTTCCAAAAACAAAAAAAATTGAAATGAAAATCTGTTCAATATAATTTGTAAGAAATGTTTAAAATCAAGACATAGATAAACATATTTTGATTCAAATAGATTTTCTGCACCAGTTTGAATGTGTATAATTGTTGAATGCCAAAGGGAATCTTGTATTCTTTTAATTGACTTGAACATTTTTATATATCCTCTAAGTTAAGTTATCTGATGATTCTTATCTTGTTGGGTTCTTAATTTGTAGATTGATTGTGTTCACAAATTTCATGTAAATTGGTCTTTGATAAATAAAAAGTATTTCACAGTATATGCATTTCGCAACAGTAAATTCCATTATTAATATATAATGGTATGGTATTCAATTAAAAATGAATTATAGTTTCTAGTCATTGCAAAAATATTATATATTAAAATGTATATAATTAAAATGAATGTAAAAGCTTGTTTGATTCTCGAAATTCTTTTTCACAAAAACTACATTCTTATGTAAGGAATTTTCAAGTATTCTTTAAAAGGTTTGAATTTTAGGAGCTATTAAAAATATCTTTTTTACAAGATTAGGTTTTAATGTCTGTATGACTTTTTTTTAGAAATAAAGAACATTTAAATATACAGTGGACAGGGTATGGTAGAAAGACTCCAGTCATTACCTTTAATGCAGATGTTGTTCTTAATAAGAAGAATACACGCAGAACTGTGGGAGGTAAACATTCATTTCTATAGAAATCTGAAAACTATAATAAGCCATTGCTTTATTAAGGTATCCGGACCATAAATGACCACGTGATTATTCAAAAGTTCCCGGATGTTCCATACAACGCAAGTGAAATGACCTCGGTAATTATCGGCAAACTTCGGAAATGTCAATATAACTAACTTATTTTTACAGACTCTCCATATAAGCAACAAAGTGTGTTTCAACTTGAGAAAAATATATATACCAAATCCCAGTTTTAAATTGTTTGGTTCAGCCATCCACGGCCAAAACGAGATACAATTTTCAAACATGAACTATTATGGTCCGGATACCTTAATCATTAATGAATTCTGCTTATTGCTAATTCAGTATTTAAATTTTTTTCAATGGAAAAATATAAAGATGTTTTCAGGCTTTTTGTGGGTAACTATTCTATTATAAACCTCTCCCTCGGGAACAATTTTACTATAGTGTTGTCTGGTGGGACAAAGCCTCACCAGACAACACTATAGGAAAACTGTTCCTGAGGGAGAAGTCCTTAATAGATTTAGTACATAAAATTTAAAAATATTGGCATTAAAAAATAACATTCACTTTATATGAACATTTGTTTGTTTATCTTGAAAACGGGAGTCTATACCTAGTGATGGACACAATACGCATGTGACACATTTTTAGACTATACTGAAAGTTGATTGATTTCCCTGTGATTAGTCAAGATACTGAACGTTCTTTGTCCAATCAAATGTACAGATTTTGACATATTATTTACTAAATAATAAAGCAGATTATGACTTTCAAGTTTTTATGTCACTAACATCTTTCAACAATGGGCATAATCGTCTCCCAGTTAGCTATAAAGATGAAGTTTTCCATAGAAATGAATATAAGATATGGCCTAGTTTAAAAGGCAATATATATTTTAGATATTCTGAATTTTCACTGTTGTTGGTATTTTTCAGAGAGATATCATTTAGCATACAAGTTTGGGGGATCAGAAACCAAAGTAATCAGACAAATCTTCAATTTTCATGGATTTCATGAGGTAGGTTATTCTGTTTGATATCCTATTTACATGTAACTGTTTCATGCTGTTTACACTTGTAGGACCAGTTCCTCCAATATCACTATTGGTATGTATGTGTCTGTTGTATACCATGATATTGATAGTTTTTTTAGTTTATATTAATTGCTTTGGTCTTATTGAACAAGTAAAAAGATTAATACAATGGGCAAATCTTTCTTCTGATTTGTCAGATTTCAATAATTTCATCTCTGCAGCCATTACTTGATTAGATTATAAACATTTACGATATGGACAATATGTTTAATTAGTCAAGTTTTAAATATATTTTCTTCTGAGTGACTTTTTTGGTGGGTCTCTATAAATGGCATATGAAATAAACTGAGAAAGTGAAGAAGCATGAATACAAACATTTTTTTTCCTCTCATAGATTGCTACACTAGATCATTGAAACTTACTATAAATGAAACATTTTATATCATGAGCATCATGTTTAAAAAAAAAGGTTAAACAAAATACCAAATGAATTGATCTAGCACATTTTTTAAAACTTTACTAAAATGACCCTTGGACTTCAATTTTATTTTAAAATGATTATTTCCTCTTTATTATTCTCATTAAAAAAAAATCTGGTTGTTTGGAGCAAGGCTTCCAAAATTTCCTGACGACAGCCGGACATTTTTCAAAGAAATATTTTTGACGGTCAATGATCAGCTGGATACTTAAATGTAACTGAGAGGATGCATAAATTGATATATGTGTCTAAATAAATAAATATGCAATAAAATTATTTATAACTGTTTTGTTTTCTTCATTCTAAAAATAAATAAAATATTATCCTCGGTATTGTGTCATTTTTCTGTGTATCGTAATACAGTAACCATCATTGCATCAATCAGCTTCAGTACCTGACTGTTCTCATGTTTTTGTTTCTGTTTATATAATCTATCTTCTCTCTGTGAGTACTTAACACTTTGTAAATTAAGGCCATCTTATTTGAAACTGTTGATGTTGGCTTTAATTGCAGTACAACTTGATCATCAATACACGTGATACTTTTCTTTTTGTGTATTGATTTCCTGACCACGTGACTTTTACAACTGATGCGGTATTTATAGATAACATTGAGGAGGCCCAATGAAGGATATTGTTTTAAACCGTGTAAAATCTACTGAACAGTGATAACATTTTTCTTTGTACAATTTCCCAACCTGATTTAGAAAATAAGGAATAAATAAAAACATACTCAGTTGATAAATAATTTAATGAATAACAACATGATAATTTATGTAAGCACATTTAAAAGAAGCAGAGATCACAGCACAAGATTAGAGTTCATTGAGTCTTATTTAAGATTTTACACTCATGAGCTTGCTAAATGCATTGTTCTGATAAACATGGCGGTTACGAACGGATTGCCATTTGCGGATAGCAGGAACAGGGTCGAAGCATTTTTAGCAGAATTTGAATTATGATCGGAATCGTCACGTTTATGTTTGCCCATGATGGCAGATTTGTAAAGTTCAATTTGAAACAAAGTCTTTATAACAGTCGGAGATTGTCATGATTGGATATTCTGCTTTATGATTTCAATTATAAAAACAGTTTTTAATATGAAAACAAGAATAGAGAACGCCCCCCTTATTTATTGGACAACTCAAGCGAAGCTATTCTCGGTGTTAATTTTTTCTAATTTATAAATATCCTTATTTGAAGAATAACTTTTAAATATCAGGATACTTTTTTAAACTGAAAGCTCATTTAAAATAATATCTATAAAGCGTAATTAAATAGAATGTTGTTCCATACACGTTTACATGTTTGACCTCGTTTACCTGATCACCTTTATGTACATTGTTATGCATCATTAATTCTATTGATAAAGACAAGCTAAGGACACCTCATCAAAGGTAACAAACCTGTAATCAGTGAATGATTTATGGCTTCAATATAACTTATTGAAGGGATAATTGTTTGACAGCTTGTTGTTATTTAAATAAAAGAAAACGTGTTTTTTCTACTTTTTATTGATGTACACAAGCTAAAGACCAAGCCGTACATTTATGTTCCCAGAGGATTAGACTAACTTAGACACTTCAAAGTATCTGAAATATGCTGCATCTGTTTTATTAAACCCAATTATGACCGAAATATCTTTGTGAAATAGATTGCAACAATTATAAACTAAAATGCCCAAACGGACATGCCCAAAGCCCCAAACGGACATTTTTATCGATCGATAGTTGGTAAAAATTGAAATTACCATTTTATGAAAATGCCTTGAATAACAAAAAGTGGCAAACCAATTCTATTTGACCGTTTGAGGCTGAGAGCAGCTGGACTTTTTATGAAAGTTTCGGTCAAGTCCGGAAGCCTTGGTTTGGAGATGAATGCTGTGTGGATGGACAGTTGGCTGGAATTAATGATGAAGGAAAATCTCTGGTTAGCTGTCAGTCGAAGTATCTTCATGTTTATCTATCCTTCCAATATAAAGGTGTTTTAATTGAAGGAATTTTATTTTCTTATTAGGTTCATCCCAACAGTTCAGATTATAATTTATTGTGGACTGGTTCACATCTCAAACCATTTACATTACGAGGTCTCACAGAATTTCAGAAAATCAATCATTTTCCACGCTCATATGAAATCACAAGGAAAGACAGGTTATTTAAGAATGTTCAGCGTATGCAACAAATTAAGGTAAGAAATATTAAACTTTGACAGAGATATCAACAACACATGAATAAACATTTTGAAAAAACTGGTTATTTAAGAGCCAGGTTATATGTACACTTACAGTAAATATTCTCTATAATAATGGAATATTACTACTGGTTCATACTATAATTGACCAAAACATTTTTGTTTACAAATTGAATTTAAAATTATGTTTCAGATTAACAAAGTTAGGCTGTGGAATTTTATTATTAATGCAATGATTTTTTAGTTTATACTTTATTAATTTGATACCTTAATAATTTAATTTTGGATGTAACAATTGTTTTTGATTATTGAAGGTTTTTGTGTATATTGTTCAGTAAACAAAATTTTATCCTTGACTGTGACGTCTCATTGTCTTAAAAGTCAATTTTTGGAGACTTCACACGTTTTTTAAAATTAAATTATAAGGAATGACTTTTTTGATGTTATTTCTTCATGAACAAAAAAATAATGACAGTCATTCCTTAACTGTTTTAATGTTCATGAATTAACAGTCATACAATAACAGTAATAAGTATTTCTTATGTATTTAATGAAAGTCATTTATTGTTTGATGTTTTTAACATTATATTTCAGGGTGCCAAACATTTTGATTTCATTCCTCCAAGTTTTATACTTCCTAGTGAATATCAAGAATTTTGTGGTAAGTTCTAGAAAGGATGGTGTATGATATATATGCAATTATTGAAGGACCTCTGCTTTAATTTGCCTTGTTTAGCAAAAAGATTTTGTATAAAAGTGCATATTGTTATGATTTTGATCTTTTGAAAGATTATTTACTGTCAGTGTATTATAATATTCGTAGAAGATACACTGTAAAGTTATGAAGTAAAATATTGTGAAAGCCAAAATTAAGGTTGAACTAAAACTGTTAATCTTCATATAAAGGGGTTTCTCATCTCTTCACGATTTTAAATGATTGTTTTTGGATTTACAAACTTAATACAATAATCCACATTGTTTTCAAAGAATTTAGTATTGGAGTTTATTTCACTGAATATGGACCACGTGTTAACATAATTTAAAAATTAAAAATTTGTAAAGCTGTTTCATCCGGAAGGGTACAACATAGGAAAAAAATCAGTTTAACGGTAACCAATAATGAAAAAGTATGTCAGAATAATGTATTTTACAAGTTTCCATCTACACATTTGTAATATGTACAATTTAGTGTAGTGAAAATCCATCAATCCAGGGGATATTTCAAAATAAAGACTGGTAACAAAATATTTTCTTGTAATTTTTAATAATTATGTTAATGTGCCAAATTTCAGGTATCTAATATTTAATATTTGTTTTAATGTTTTTTCGTATAAATCTATTGATTACATTAAGTTTCAATATGAACATATACTTATGTTTTACAGCCTTTTTTCTGAGAGAGAAGGGAACTTGGATTGTTAAACCTGTTGCTTCTTCAAGAGGACGAGGGGTCTTTCTTGTGAATCACGTAAGTATATCAAATCATGTTTAGTCATAGGAATTTCTAGGACTGAAGTTAATTCATTTATGTCATGTGGAAAATATTGGAACAGTTCCAGAATTTTTGGCAGGTAGGCATGCATCCTTTGTTGGCATGTTTTGCAAGTTTTTAATGAAAATTATTTTTTTTAAATTATTTTTCATAATAAGAGTGAGAGCACCATAACTTGAGTCAACACTAAATTACTCTTGATAGTTTGGCATATTATAAGTCATTGTCAAATACCTAGAATAACTAGTGTCAGATATATACTGATAGCATATTATATTTAATGATGTCAAAATACCTGTAGCATCAAATCTACATTGAAAAATAATATAAATAGAAAAATACTATAGAACATCAAATATATTAGAAAAGAGTATAAGATATTTATTCATTTACTTTCTTTTTCAGCCTGATCAAGTTCCCCTAGATGAGAATATTATTGTTTGTAAATATTTATCCAATCCATTACTGATAGATGGTAAGTGTTTTGTAATGTAGTGTAAACTAAGTCAGAAATGCTAGTAGGTGCAGTAGGCCAGGTTTGAAAATGATATCTTTTGCTTTTAAAATGAAGATTAAATGATCTCAATATTCTGTTACCATACCTCGTTACAAAATTATTAGACTTACCTAATTAACAATATTATTTGCTTAAATATTTTGTTATCAGTTCATTATTTTTTATTTTACATTCTAGAATTTGGTGTTTATATAACATACATAGGTTTGTTAATAATTCCCATTAGGCATGATAATAATTCACGTTGTGTTCTGAAAATCCAGGACTAAATCATTTTGTGTTTTATGAGAAGGCTGTACTTTCAAGTAAGAGATTTTTATGGCAGTAACTCTTTAAAATTTAAATTGTTTTGTCCTTTAATTAGTCAGAATTATTTCATGATGAACAATATTCAATAGCAAAAAATATTTTGTATATATAAATGTATTATATAATGCAATCGGTACAAATAAATTGTTATAGCTATGCATTTTTTTCGCATATAGTTCAGAAACTTTTTTCTTGTTAGGTTTTAAATTTGATGTAAGACTGTATGTATGTGTAACATCATATGACCCACTGACCATTTATCTGTTTGAAGAAGGACTCACAAGGTAAACAAATTCTTACTCTTTTGTAAATTATATATAAGACAAAATTATTTTTGAAATGTTGACAAGAATAATTTATGTGTTGATGTTAACATCAAACAACAGAAAAGGACATACAAAAAATGGTTAAAGATTGAACGTTCACTGTTGCTGATTATAGGTGAATGAGCATTAAATGTCATATACAGACAAACCAACATTTTTGTCCAAAAAAATGTTCATGTTATGAACAAAAGTTCTGTTTAAAGGGCACCTGTCCATAAAGAAAACTTTTTGTCCTTTATAAACAGGTTTGACTAGATGAGCAACATGTGTATGAACATTTGCCTGAATCTATTTCTTGTTTAATAGTGTAGGCTTGTTTTCTGAATTACAGATTTGCCACAGTGAAGTATGAAAAAAGCAATAGACATATACGCAATCAATGTATGCATTTAACTAACTACAGTGTGAACAAGAAAAGTGAAGATTATGTCAAGTAAGATTTGATTTTTTGTAGTTTTTGTCTCACCTGTGGCGTAAATGTTTGTAAAACTTTAATAACATTGTACATGTAATATCTACAGTTATGATTTATGGTCCATAAGGTAGTTTGTCGTATAATGTTTGCTGCAGTATACTTGTCTTGTGACCCTGACCTTATTTTCATGGTTCACTGACATCATAAACATGAATTTAAAATCTGCGTCCAAGTTTCGTGGTTAAATCCATTTCTCAGTTACTGTAATACCTAGGCCAACCATATTTTGTCTATAGATAGTTTTTACTGGGTACATGCCAGTCTGACACCTGCCTTTGGACCTTGACCTCAATTTCATGCTCGAGTGACTTTGTCACTTTTTCGTGGTTAAGTCCATTTCTCAGAAACTGTAATACCTAGACCCACCATATTTGGTCAATAGATAGTTCTTGGTGGGTACATGTCAGTCTGACACCTGTCTTTTGACCTTGACCTCAATTTCATGCTTGAGAGACCTGCGTCACATTTTTGTGGTTAAGTCCATTACTCAGAAACGAGAATACCTAGGCCAACCATACTTGGTCTATAGATAGTTCTTGGTGGGTACATGCCAGTCTGACACCTGGCTTGGGACCTTGACCTCAATTTCATCTTTTGAGTGACTTTGTCACTTCTTCATGGTTAAGTCCATTTCTCAAAAACTGTAATACCTAGACCCACTGTATTTGGTCTATTGATAATTCTTGGTGGGTACATGCCAGTCTGACACTTGACTCTGGACCTTCACCTCAATTTCATGGTTGAATGACTTTCATCCAAGTTTCTTGATTAAGTCCATTTTTCAACAACTGTAATACCTAGATCTACTGTATTTGGTCTATTGACAGTTCTTGGTGGGAACATGCCAGTCTGACACTTGTCTCTGGACCTTGACCTCAATTTCATGGTTGAGTGACTTTCATCCAAATTTCTTAAGTCCTTTTTTCAGCAACTGTAATACCTAGACCCATCTGTGTTTGGTCTATAGTGGCTACATGCCAGTCTGATACCTGTCTCTGGACTTTGACCTCAATTGCATGCTTGAGTGACTGTCACATTTTTGAGATTAGGTCCATTTCTCAGCAACTTTAATACCTAGACATACCATATTTGGTCAATAGATAGTTCTTAGTGGATACATGTTGGTATGACACCTGCCTTTTGACCTTGACTTAAATTTTTTTTGCAAAAAGTCGGGTATCAGATAATCATTATTCTGTGTCCATTTACATACTCAGGCGAGACATGTAGTGTGTCCACTCTTGTTTCCTTTAGGTTTGATATAGTACATGTATCTGTAAAGTGGTTATCCTTTGTATATTAGGTTTACTGCTTGGAAATTTTCCCCATCAGACATGGTTAACAATAGGAAAGTAGTGATATGTATATTTTTTAGATTTTATGCATACCGTTATTTTCGGACTATAGGTTGATGCGGTGTATAGGCTGAATGACCAATTTTTACCAAATTACTGTAATTTTCGGACTATAGGTCAGTGGGTTGGGTTTATGAAAATAAAAAAAAAAGTTTATCTGTTTGATATATATACGAAAGATCAAACGATGATATTGCATTTTTGGAAATGACTTTGAGCTGTTTTTATTTCCTCTTTATAAAACCATTGAAAGTATATCTTTTGTTGGGTTATTAAATTGATGGATTGTCCATGAAATTTGATGTACCACAAATAATAAGTGTTTCACAGCATATGAAAAATTTGCATTTAATCAGTAAAATTTGTAAAATTGAAAGTAAAAATGTGTTGCAATAATATTAATGAAATGACAGTTAAAACCCTTGCTATGCAAATCTTCAAAAAATTGTTTTACAAGATAATTTTATTTTTATTATTGTAGAAATGATGACCCAGAAGTTGAGGATTATGGTAATAAATGGTCTCTGGGTGCTTTGTTGCGCTATCTCAGATCACATGGAAAGGATACAGCTGGTGAGTTCTGAGTTGTAAATGAGCTTAAATTTAAAAATGCAAGAATAAATTTAAAAATGCAAGAATTTTATATTCAGCATTTTATAGAAAACGCAATGTGTACAAATATTTAAAAAGCTTAATATACATGTAATGAATATATATATATATATGTAAAATAAAATGTCTGTATGGTGTTCTCTTAAGTTTGTAACTGAGGTATTTTTCAGTTACTGCACGACCGCCTCGGTGGTACTGTGGTAGCATGCTTGCCTCGAGTGCAGAAGGTCACCAGTCGATCCCCGGCCGAGTCAAACCAAGGACATTAAAATTGGTATTTGCTGCTTCTCCGTCAAGCACGCAGCACCTGGGAGTTAGAGCAAAGATCGACTGGTCAGCTTGGAGTCAGTATAATGTGTGCGAGTGGGCTGATATTTCTTCCTGCGCACAGTTACATTATGGGCTAGCACATTAAAAATCCGGATCAGCATGTCGGTCTAGTACAAAGCAGGGATCATATTCATTATCATACCAAAATGTTCTTGCCTTGATATGCACCTGGCTGCCACTGGACATTAAACAATAATTCATCCACCCATCCATCAGTTACTGCACTATCAATTAACAATTATGCAATATACAATATACAAGTGTGAACATTGAAGAGAAGTATCTTCTTTAAAAAAAAAATTTCACCCTTTTAAATTGCTATGAAATTAAAAGACATTGTACTGAAATTTAATGTTTCCATTTATCATGAGATAATATTATAAATTTATCCTACAGCTTTGATGATGAAGATAGAAGATGTTATCATTAAAACCATCATCTCAGTAGAACTTCCTATAGCCACTGCCTGTAAAATGTTTATGCCTCATAGAGGAAATTGTTTTGGTAAGTGGTACAGTATCTAACACTAATGTAGTTTGAACCAAATCAGTCTAAGTTAAATGTTTTAGTTCAAATAAAAATGAAATTTTGTACAAAAGACTTAAATAATATAAGTCCAGACTCGCATAATGGTTGATGAATTTAAGTTAATGTTACATAAGTTCCACCATTATTTACCATTTATTTTAGCCAAAAAATTATTTTAAGATCAGAATTTACTTATTGTGGTAGTGGAACACATCAAAATTATTCAATTTACAATAAAGATTGGCACACACCTTGAAAATTTCTTATGATGAGCACTGTTATCAGAGGGTAATGATAAAAAGCCAAAATGTTTAACATAACATTATTTTTCATAAAATGAAGTTTATTTACCATTTATTTTAGCCAAAAAATTATTTTAAGATCAGAATTTACTTATTGTGGTAGTGGAACACATCAAAATTATTCAATTTACAATAAAGATTGGCACACACCTTGAAAATTTCTTATGATGAGCACTGTTATCAGAGGGTAATGATAAAAAGCCAAAATGTTTAACATAACATTATTTTTCATAAAATGAAGTTTGACTGTAACCCATTTGATACTGAAAGAATAAAAGATGAACATAAAAATTTTCTGTTTCAGAACTTTATGGTTTTGATATACTTGTTGATGATAATATGAAACCATGGGTGCTAGAAGTTAATTTGTCTCCGTCCTTAGCCTGGTTAGTATTTGTAAACCATTTCAGTTAATGGCAAATGCCGCTATTGGTATATTCCATAGATGTTTATATTTTTAAGAAATTAAATATTTGATGAATTGGGCTAGTCATTGTATATTGACATTATTACAAATTTGGCTTCAAATAAAAGTCTGTACTGGTTTTTGACAACAATTAACATCAAACATCTTATTATTGCAGTTTCACTTACAAGTGTTAATCTATGATATCGGATATTACACTTTTATTTTTTTTAAATTATTATAATGCTAGAAATAATGATATGACAAAGAATGTACAATGTACACATACTTTTACTGGTATTCATTGTCAGATAAAAATTGTGTTTATAGATAACAGATTGCTTGAGATATGATTCATTTATTTTTAGTGATTCTCCATTAGATATGAAGATAAAAACAAATATGATCTCAGATTTACTGAGTTTATCAGGTGAGTAAATATATTTAATGAAAGTATCAGATAAGATTAACTTAAATTTTTAAGTTTATGATTAAGGATATTTTTACTTAATATCTGACAATACTTTGATGACTTAAATTCTCATGAAACATACCCCTCCATTTCACTTTGAGTCTTTATTCATTGAGGATTCCGAAGTTTTTTCAGCCTCTAATGCTAATACATGTTGGTAAATGTTTTTCAGATGTTAAAAACACATCTCATTTACATTGTAAAAAGTGTTTATTTCCCAGTGAAAACTGGCTGTAAATTCAAATATAGATCAACATAGTTGTATCAGAGAATGAATTAATTTGACATGGCTTTATTATTTTTCCATAACACAGGAATCATTTGTCATGATCCCATGATGAGAACCCTACAACAAAGTAGAAGAAATCAGGATATTTCAGCCAAGATGGGTGCTAGAGCTAAAGTAAGCAAACATCACATGTTTTAGATAGATTCCCAATTTTTTTTAGAATTCACACTTTATTAACTTGTTCCCAACACAGTAGAAAATGAACAGCAGTATTTATTTCACTATATTTGAAGACACATACACAAATAGCTAGTTTGAACACTATTATATTAAACTGTAAACATGAAGGGAGGGATAATTTTTATTTTTATGATAACAAACCTATGCTTCAGCTGTTAGCTGCATTGGGGGTAAGTTCTGAAATTATTTTAGTTCAGTGCTAGCAGAGCGAGGGTATAGACATTCTTATGTATAAAGCAGATTTCTAGTGTAGAAATATGAAATCCATTTTTTCCTAATTCTGTATTTTGGTTTAGGAAAACCACAGGTTTTCAATAAGTAATGTCTTTCACAAATTTTTATATGGTTAAAGACTATCACTGTTCTCGTAATAATCCATAACCAATATAATATTAAGTCTTTCTTTAGTTTTGAGCGCTATTTAACAAATTATGTTTGAATTATTAGAAGGAACGAATAGCAGGGAAAATCATGGTGAGAGGCTTATGTAGGCATTCTTTGTCTCTACATAACTATATCTCTGACTCTGAATGTAATTCAAATACATGAAGCCAATTAACTGAAAATTCAAGAACTTTGTTTCATATTTTTGCAGAAAATTGTTTGAATGCTTCATATATTTGAATTTGACAACCTATAATCAAAGTGTAATAAAGAATTTTATATGACATAGAAAATAAGCACAATTTTTACCATGCCTTATCTGTTTATTTTATTTATAATTTATCATTGCACAGTATTTTATTTAATACCGATTTAAAAAAAAATTAACAATTTTCATTTGTCCCTGGTCTCTCTATTACCATTTTTATTGGTATGATATATTCATCCATTATTCTGTGAGCAGTGACACCATCAGTGTCAGCATAAAAAAGGTGTTTTTTGTTTTCAGCTCTTATTTTCTTATGACATATTGAAATATGAAAATGTCAGTTGTAATCTTCTAATTATTGCCCTTGTTTTATGCATGTGTAGGTTGGTAGATTATTATTTTTTCTTTGCATGAAGTAATTATTATATTAAGCAGTGCTTTTCTGTTGTTGAAATTACAAAAATAGTGTTGTTTATATTTATTTTATATTTAAATGAACACGAGAGAAAAAATTTGTAATTATCTATCAAGTGGTACATTAATCAGAACATTCAGGAAAACAGCATCTGGAGCGGCGCATCTTCCCTTGAGACATTGCCAAAATAATATCCACTTTTTATGTTGGAAAATATGGTAAAATGATATAGAATTCAAACAAATAATTTATTTTTGCTCAGTATGACCTATATTGCATTTAGATACATATGTTTTGTCAGCCTGTATATACAGTAAAATTTTTTTCTTTTTTTTAATTGCACTGCTTTAACAAAATATAGTTATAATATTGTTATTTCATTCATCAGTTTTTAAAATTGTTCTGTGCATCATCCACAGAAAAAATCATTTATAATGGCTGTCATCTGCTATTTGCTATGCATTTTCACACAGTCACAATTTATTTCCAGTCAGCACGACATCGCCCTTCATCTGCAAACAATTCGGTAAGTCATCTGACCATTTCTTGTGTTTTAACATTTCACAAGGTTGTCTCTTTTGGTAACTTATTACGAAAAGAATTGCAAAGATCTTAAGCATGTACAGTGGATCGACTAGAAACCGATCTTTTCACGAAAAACAGAATTGGACTGACACAGAAAGATACTGATTCATCCAAATCATGGTACATTATCTGTCCTTGTCATGATAGATATCCTGGCTTATTCCATCCATATATTCATTTATGAATTTTACATTTGGGTAAGATTTCTACAAAAGATAGAAAAAAGACTTATTTTCAGTTTGTAATTTTAATATCCCTCGGGCTAAGTTGACCTCTGGATTTTGCTTTCAATGTTCATTTATGTATTTTATTTATTTATCATTTTTTTCTTTGTTGTTTATGTTGAGAAAGGTAAATTGTGTTTGTTTAAAAAAATGGTTTAGTGAGGTTTCACTGTACATGTTAAAAGATATTGAATGAAAACATAAGTAGGAATTTGAAACTGTCTTTCATTTTTTAATTGTAATTCAACATTGTAAACCTATATGACAGTTAACATGACTTGAGATTGAGAGAGGTTTCTTAGATTTAAAGTATCATAAATTCAAATTATAGTAGATTGATTTAAAAAAAAAAGAGACAGTCTGGATGTTAAAATGTCCAGTTAATCTCTGACACACACCTGTAACTATAATCAGGGAGTTGTTAGGAAATCTATATACAGATGGTGACAGAATAGATCTCATTACAGAGCTTCTCATGTAAACAATTCAGTATTTTTATTACTAAAGAAAAAGGTCTTTGGTTATGTTCACTAATTATTTGGCTTGGTCATTATATTTCTGATGGTTGGGTTTTTGTAAAGGATACTGGCATATGGAGTTACTTGTAAAATAGAAATATCCCAAATCAAAATCAGAGATCCTGTCTTTGTATATTATGACTTCCCTCCTTGAAAGAGTGGCCATTCCATGTATGAAAATAAGTTAGTGGTACAATGTTTTTGAAGTTTACCTAAAATTACAAATGTCACTGCATGGAACATCCAGGACATTCAGAATAATCACATGGTAAATTATGGTTGGGATAACTTTAACAGAAACCAATATAAAACTGAATTTTATACAGAGGCATTATAACACATGTGATTTTGATGAATAATATTTATTTCTTCATTCTATTCTAGAGTGTGATCAAGTTGTCTAAAAAGGTGAAAAAACTAATTTTGAATTCCTTTAAGATGTTGAAAATTTGGATGAATATTTTGTTACATTTTGTTCCAGTGTTCATAAAAGCAATAATTATAATGAAAATAATATTTTTTATAGCCTTTTGAACTGTTAGGATAGATTCTGTTTCTACTTAACATTATACACATACATTCTGTATTGAGAGTTTTGTTTGAAAATCTGTGTTCCTAACATATAAGAAAGATATAGAGTGGATTATATTATTGAATTCATATTCACATAACATTTGTAGTTCACTAAAATATATAAAACAATTTTTGATAGTACTTTTATGGTAAATAAATGGTTTTTTTTTAACAAAGGCAAATTCAAATGTTGTGAATTTCTGTGATTGGTTAATATTCTAAAATTTCCTAAACAACCATATAGCTTTCAAATGGGTGAAGTGACAACATGTTTATTCAGAAATTTGTCCTGCCAACCAAAGCAAGACATAGGAATTACATTTCCAGCATAGGTGATAGACATGGCATCAACAAATCATTACTGTTTACCTATATACTTCAGTGATATTTGGTTTAAATTCATTTAAGCATTGGTTCATCTCATTTCTGTGAACAGCATATAGAACTGCCAACTAGGACGAGGTTCATTGACTTCAAAAAGTTTGAATGTTAAAGTTTTAAATATTTTATCCTCATCTTCTTATACAAGGTTCATCAACTTAAGATTTGTGCATAGTTCCATTTGGCAAGACATACTACCTTTTGTTCCTATTCTCCAAAATGAATGGAACAATGATTAAGCTGAAGTTCTTTTCAAATATTATCTCAAGAGTGAAATCACTCGCAAATCCTTAACATGGGAAGATTTTTTCAAAAAATGGCTACAGATCTTCATTCATCACCAGTGAAATTATAAATAAATTTTTCAGGTTAATTACATTTTTATTTCTTTTAAACAACAATGTGACAATTTTGATCAAAATATTATTTGCCAGGCATTAGGTTAGATGCTATATTTGTAAAGTATATTAATATAAAAAAGATGAAGAAAAATAAATTTATTTGTTTTCAGGAGTCTTGGTATCAGTTACTAAGGGTTTGTACATTGATAGAAGTTTCATAACATCTGGGTTAATCATGTGTTTTATACCTAAGCAGATGACCATGTGGTGCCAAGTTTTAATTTGTGATCTTTCATCCTATTCTGTATTTTCTGATCATCTAAATGAAAAGAATATAATGTTACACCAAATTTATTTTGAGTTCTTTGAGTTTTCATAAAACTATATATATTTAGACGTACTTAGGTACTAATGATGTCATTACTGAGCTTGTGACGTGAAACCAGCTCATGATCAGGTATGCTGAACTCCAATCTTAATTGTCAAGTATTGCCAGTTTTTATCAAAAGTTCAGTGCTTTTCTCCATGTATTCTGTCTTCCTCTAATAACAAAAACGAAAGTGTAATAAACCAAACTTAACCTACAAACCAGTAGGAGTTCGTTATGCAGAATATTGGTAATTTGTAAAGTTACTAAAGTCAGAGGGCTGTGAAAATACTTTAACTAACTGTTCCAATTCTACCAAGCAATCTGTTGGTAGTTACAAGCTTTGCTTAAATCATGATTCTGATTATGTATTTTGATCATTTGACTGGAAAAATCCAAATCGAGATTTGGACTTTAATCAGGTTGTTTGTTGAGTTGGGTTGAAAGGGGTTACAAAACTGTTATGTCCATCACACAATGAAACCAGGCATTTAATAAATTAATTCTTCAGTCAACCAATCAGAAACAGTTAAAATATAAAAAGAAAATGTTTAAAAAATGATTTAAACATTGTTGCTGGAAAATCATTAAATACACTAAATATTAAGGATGCTCGCTGGTCATGTTTTGGTCTTTTTGTCAGATTTCCGGAATCCTAGGGTTTTATCCATTTCTTGAACGTTAAATTTTTTGCCCATGAACCCCCACTTTTTCTTTTATAATTCAATCATATATACCTTAAAATGGTATTTGACAAATTTTATGAAATCCTTTTTATTTTTTCATACATTTTTGAGAGACTGAAGTTGCCAATGCAAAGACAATGAAAAATCCAGACAAAACCTATTTCCTGCAATCTTTATAATCTTTATAGCTCTAAAATGAGCACATGAACCTATATTTTTTTCTTGCTTATTTGTTTACTATTCATATGTTCTCTCAAACTAAAACACCTATTTCAAATCCTATTTATTTCCTATTAGACCAGCGATCATTCTTAACTAAATACTAGATAAAGATATTTATATGAAATGTAGTATGTTGACTGATATTGTTAGAAATTAGTTTATATTTATAGTTAACAGATGGGTGGTGGACATTAAGTTTTTTTTTTTTTTATAAAAAATGTTCCTTCCATTTATAGACAACTGATACTGTATATCACTTTAATGCAGTATAATATTCTGCATATTATAGTATTTTTTCATTTTTATCAACAATATGTACACTTTATGAAAATTAAACAATAACATTTTTGCTTGTGATGAAATGAAAACTATTATAAAAATGTATTAAAGATGTAAAATATTTCTGCTTTCTTGTATAAAAAAAGAAAACCCTAGAACACAAAATAAATTTGGTGTTGTATGAACTTTTGTTACTTTTTGACATTTAGATCAGGTATGAGAACACAGTTTTAAGTGTTTTTATTTTGGATGATGATCAAATTATACAGATATAAAGTGTGAAGTAAACAAATTTAACAGCTTTATTGGTGACAAACCTGATTATAACTGTTTTTCAGCTTACACCTAGTGGTGGTTGTCATGTTCAAGCCAAAAGTTTAAGGAGTTTAGTTTCAGTGTATCATTTAAGGTCATAAATCCACCATTATCATGTTTTGAAAAAATCACATTTAATCACACATTTACGATTTCATGTTTTTAATTTTACCAGTGGGAATCAGTGGAGCTTAAACTGATTTTCCAGGAATCTTTTGTAGTAAAATATGTATGAAATAATTATACCCCACGCAACGAAGTTGCGGAGGGTATAATGTTTTTGACCCGTCCGTCCGTCTGTCCGTCAGTCCGTCAGTCCGTCCGTCAGTCCTGTTCTTGTCACTGCAACTCCTCTGTAACCGCTTGACGGATTGCTTTCATATTTAGTAGGATTGTTGGTTATGATGTGTATATGTGCATACTATACCACCATATTGATTGGATAATTTTTGTGGGAGTTGTGGGACTTAGACTATTTTCAGTTAAAATACCAAAGTATCATCTTGTCACTGCAACTCCTCTAAAACCGCTTAATGGATTGCTTTCATATTTGGTAGGATTGTTGGTCATGATGTGTAGATGTGCATACTTTACTGCCTTATTGATCCGATTAATTTTATTTCAGTTATTGGACTTAGACTATTTTCAGCTAAAAAAGCAAGTATCATCTTGTTTACTTTAATGTACTACTGCAACAGTTTGTCATCGCAACTCCTCTCAAACCACACTACAGAATTTCATGAAACCTTTTCAGATAATGAGGACATACTACGTAGATGTGCATATCGACAGGAAATTGCGATTCAATTTTTTTTCTAGGAGTTACGCCCCTTTGAACTTATTTACTTTAATGTACTATTGCAACAGTTTGTCATCGCAACTCCTCTCAAACCACACAACAGAATTTCATGAAACCTTTTCAGATAATAAGGACATACTACGTAGATGTGCATATCGACAGGAAATTGCAATTCAATTTTTTTTCTAGGAGTTACGTCCCTTTGAACTTATTTACTTTAATGTCCTACTGCAACAGTTTGTCATCGCTACTCCTCTCAAACCACACAACAGAATTTCATGAAACCTTTTCAGATAATAAGGACATACTACGTAGATGTGCATATCGACAGGAAATTGCAATTCAATTTTTTTTCTAGGAGTTACGCCCCTTTGAACTTATTTACTTTAATGTACTACTGCAACAGTTTGTCATCGCAACTCCTCTCAAACCACACAACAGAATTTCATGAAACCTTTTCAGATAATAAGGACATACTACGTAGATGTGCATATCGACAGGAAATTGCGATTCAATTTTTTTTCTAGGAGTTACGCCCCTTTGAACTTATTTACTTTAATGTCCTACTGCAACAGTTTGTCATCGCTACTCCTCTCAAACCACACAACAGAATTTCATGAAACCTTTTCAGATAATAAGGACATACTACGTAGATGTGCATATCGACAGGAAATTGCGATTCAATTTTTTTTCTAGGAGTTACGCCCCTTTGAACTTATTTACTTTAATGTACTACTGCAACAGTTTGTCATCGCAACTCCTCTCAAACCATACAACAGAATTTCATGAAACCTTTTCAGATAATAAGGACATACTACATAGATGTGCATATCGACAGGAAATTGCGATTCAATTTTTTTCCCAGGAGTTACGCCCCTTTGAACTTAATTGCCTCACTATACTATTACTGTTGACTCCTCTTGCTTGGAATTTAAATTTCCCAACATGCTGCCATTCAAATTAGGATAAATATGTGAAGGTAAGCATTTGATTGTGTTCATTTTACTTGTTAAGTGAGATTTTGTTTCTCCAGTGACAATATGAAGACGTGGGGTATGTGAGCGTGCTCACAAAGGTTCTTTAATTGTGTTGGTTGGTCTTAGACGCTTTTGTAGATTCTGCAAAAGCTGGTATATAAGCAGTTAGAATTGTAGTTTTAGCTTTTTATAGGAAGTAATTGCTTTGCCTGTTAGGAGCAAATTAGCCCAGGCAAAATTTCCACTTCAGAAATTAGATCAGTACTTGTGTGTAAATTATAGATTTGATTGACCTGAGCAAATTAACATGGAACAGATAATTGGGATGAGAATTATTTTTAAAGTAATTCATTGAAGAATATTCACAGATTTATTAAAGATTTGAAAAATACAGATTATTCATTTTGATAATAGAAATATGAAATTTTTGTGAAAAAATGAACTTTGTTATTATGAAATTCTGGTAGACTGCTTACATGAAAAGAGGATACTTTACATTTGAAATTAATTTTACTATTACATTTTCAGCAACGACAGCGACCACAGTCAGCCTCAAGTACTGGAGGAAGGGGTAACAGTGAAAAGAATCAAAACACCAACAGTACTAGCAGAGGAATGGCTGGACTGAATAGTGAAGAAATAAAAGTTCTCAGAAGAATGAAGGAAGAAGATCAAAGAAAAGGAGGATATGTCAGGATATTTCCTACAGCTGACTCCTGGGATCTATACTCGTAAGATTTTGTTTCATTGAGAAATATTCAAGATTTGTTATCGGTGACTTCAGTTCATGTGTATTACAACCCGTCTCCCTACAAAAAAATGCTTGAATTATTTTCTCCTACATATGGACTACTTAGTATAGAATTTTAAAATTTAGAAGACACCAATCAACTGAAATATTTGAATAATTTGATGTGCATTCTGGCTTGTCCTCCAGTATTTATCAGTGTCATGAACAACAGAGAGAAATAAATACTTCATGTAAACAATATGTCAGTAAGTTCATGACTATTGTTGTAATTATGTTGGTTAGGAACAGAATCAAACAGAATGGACAAGACATCATATTGATGGTGTTAATTGATTGTATGTCATTATTGACCTTTCCTGTTATCAATTTGGTTGTTTATAGAAAATCTGATTTCTGGGTATCATTTGTTGTTCTCATGCCTTCTCTCTAGAACTCTTACCTTTGGATGTCTGGTATTTCCCTATTAAGTACAATTTCATGTCACCAGGGTTAAACTTTGTTTTGTCTTTTTTAGGGGATTTTTACAGTTTAATACCACACATAATTTGATGGTTCATCAAAGACTTTATCCAGAAAGGTATTCTTACATATATAATTGTATTTATGTTTCATCGTAATAAAATTATGTATAATTCAATTACTTGAAATTAGTTAAGCCAATAGCAGAATTATCTACCCTCTGGAAATGAGATAAAGTGACATCATATTGTATAAATTCCTAAAAGGCTATGGCTGAGATAAGATCCAGTGTTGGGTTTTATATACAACATATATTCAATTCCACTTCCTGAAAACAACATAATGGACTTTTGTATTCATGTTTTGTATAATAACCTGTTTAAAATGAAAGGATTGACGGTATATGCCAAAATGAATTAAAACTTGAAAAAAAGTTTATAACATTTTATATTGCATACGTCATCATGTTGCTACTTCAACAATGACTGAAAACCCACACCACAAGCACAAAGTACTTTGTCTCAGTATTCTGTATGTTCTCCATAATATCAGAACATGTGATTTTTGTTTATAGACATAGAAGTATTGCTGCCAGTTCCACTAAAACAGGGTCTACATCTGTTGGTGCTAGAGCAAAGTAAGATATTTATGTTTATTGTTTGTTGGTTTTAATATGCAATTTGGATACGGAGCTTACAGAATTTTTTTTTTACATATATTGCACACTACACTTTATGATGCATTGATGCTGGATTTTAGCACTGTATTTTATTCTTCTTAAGTCAGTACTTAATGTAACATTGTACATTATTACTTTTTACATTTGACTTTCTGGGAAAATTAGTTTGCTGACTGGTACCATTGTAGCTTGGATAGACCTCTATTGTACTTTTTCTGACACAGTATGGATGTATTTTTTAAGTAGTTTAAAAATTAACTTGATAAGATATTTTGTTCAATCTCAGAAACTTCCTGCTCAATTAAATGATGTTTAAGGTCATTAATTTTTCATGTTTAAAGTTTGTTTTCTTGGTAATTAAAAAAAATTTTTAGAAGGTTCCACAAGGTTTACATAATGTAACATGGCTCCTATTGGACATTTCTCTGGAATTTTATGATTAGAACCAACTTCTAATTAACTTTCTTTATATTGCACACACTGTGGTAACACCCTACAATACTAGGGAACAAGGTTCAGGTTTTGTGTCAGTTTCGAGAAATATTATTGTCAGTGCATAATGAAATATGAAATTCTATATTTAGGTATGATCAAAGGTAATCAGTAGGAGTCAGTTTAGATAATTGGCTAGTAGCATGATTAAAAAATATCTATATTGTCAAAGTCAA
Source organism: Mytilisepta virgata (assembly GCA_028015205.1). NCBI lineage: Eukaryota > Metazoa > Mollusca > Bivalvia > Mytilida > Mytilidae > Mytilisepta > Mytilisepta virgata. The sequence continues at coordinate 53,088,061 of CM051518.1, read as the reverse complement.
CAGGAAAGTCTACCAGTTTTTAATTCATGAAAAAGTGTATTAAACCTAAATGCTTGGAAAGTTAAACTTTCAAATTTTTTAGTATAGTTAGATTAAATACTGTGGATTCAGTTAATTTTGTTGGATCCCAGTTTTCATGGGTACAACTGAATGACAAATTCAAAACTACAATTAAAAGCTTATTTCTTAATGTTTTGTTGGATGAAAATTTACAAATCATTGAAATTCAGTCTCTCAGACCAACGAATACTTACTGATAGCTGCAAAAATATATTAATTTGTAGTATTAAAAAGTCTTATATTCATATTGGTATACATTTTTGTGGTTTAATGAATGTTTCTCTGTTCAGGGTACTGAGTCTTGTGTTTTTGTAATTTTCTATCAATAACACAATATGAATTATGCTTTTCATTTGTTACAAAAATTCAACTTTATCCACAAAACTACAGAAATTTGGATACGATGAAATAGAATAACAGTATTAAGTGAAATGTGTATGTTTTCTTTTTATAATGCCTGCTTTAAGTTGTCCAAGACCAAAAAACTTACAGTTGTCATTGACAGTGTAGATATCTATATATTTTAATTAATTGATAACAGAGGAAAATTGTACTCGTTGTACATTTTTCTCTTGTGCATCATGCAAGCTTTTACTGAGTTTAAGATAGAAAAATTTGTTGTGGACATAAAAACAATTAATTCCTTGAAAGTATCATTTTAAACAAATAATAATATTTAGTTAATTGGTATTTATGATTTTATTTGCATGTGAAATTAATTTTCAGAATAACTCCCATTTTCCGCTCAAAGTAAGTAATGTAATTCCACCGCTGGTGTCTAAATTTAGAAGCATACTCACACAATATCTTCTGTTTAATTTAACTATTCACATTCTTTCAGCAATGATCGTAAACTTCTCGCATGCAATCAGTATTTGCGGTAAATATTTTCAGTTGGTAGTTTATCGTTAATTTTAGTTTTTACAGTGTATTCTGTTTACATTGTGCTTTTAGCTTGTAAGTTAGGTGTAAATATTGTAAATTGAATAATTATATGAAATAGTATGTATTACATTATACTTGTTTCACTATGTAATTTTAGATTTTGTGTAATCTTAGTGTCACTTCATGATCCGTACTAATATTTAAGTGTTTGTTATATATCACTTCTTGTTTTGATAAGGTCATCATGGTTTTTTCTGTTTTAAATATTCACAAAACTTAGGACTATTGAGGCAGTAAGTTTGGAAAAAATAGCAGATTCCATTTTATGTTAAGTAATAGTTGTCATATAATGGCAGTAGCAATTTTTACTTTTTTGTAATTGTGGCATTTTCTCAGAAAAGGAATATTGATCACTTTTCAACTAAATAAACAGCTATATTATTTTATTAATTTTATGTCCCTTTGGTAAAAAGTTAGTTTTCCTAGCTCCCCTTCTGTTTTCCATAGGTACAATATAACCCTTAGTTTAAGTTATATCACATTCAAAACAAATCAACCTGGGTAGAAGCAAATGTGTTCTTTAACAAGATATATATCTTTAATCATCAGTTTCTATCATTTTGCTCTGAATATATATATCAGTTACTATCATTTTGCTCTGAATATATATATTCAAAACAAATCAACCTGGGTAGAAGCAAATGTGTTCTTTAACAAGATATATATCTTTAATCATCAGTTACTATCATTTTGCTCTGAATATATATATCAGTTACTATCATTTTGCTCTGAATATATATATATATATATATATATATATAAAGGATATGAATTAGTTGATTAAGTTAATTTAGAATAGAGAATGGAAACGGGGAATGTGTCAAAGAGACAACAACCCGACCAATGAGCAAAAAACAGCCCAAGGCTACCAATGGGTCTTCAGTGCAGCGAGAAAATCCCAAAAATGGACGGCACAGCAAACTCCGAAACATAAAAATGAACCAAATTTTAAAAAAAAAAAACAAGACTAACAAAGGCTAGAGTTTCCTGACTTGGGACAGGTGCAAAAATTTGGCAGGGTTAAACATGTTTTGTTAGATGTCAACCCTCCCCCTATATCTCTAGCCAATATGGAACAAACAAACATGCAGCCACACACATAGCAAAACTCAGCCCAAAAGATACAAGTGAACCTACAAGTGAATCTGTGGAAAAGTTTCATTTCTTTCGCAATAAAAAGGTTGTTCTTTATGAATTAAATTTTTATTATTGATTCTGTTTTGGTAATTTCTGAGAATTAATATGTGATGTCTTTAAGTTGGGTATTCAAAATGTAATTCTAAGCTTAAAAATGTTTAAATTTAGATACATTGTACTAGACAAGTACTTGTTATGGTAGTCCCACAATAATGAAATATGCTGGAAAATGTTGACTCTTATAAATGAACTGTGTAGTGCTAGTTTAAGTAGATGCAAGCAGTTTCAGACAAATTTTGCTTGAAATCTTTGCCATATGTCTGTTATAAAGTTTAAATCTTATTTAGATATGTTTCGTTTTTATTTTGCTGGTGATAGTAAGATGATGCATAGGTGGAGTTCTATTTTTATATACTGTACTTCTATGTCTTCAGAGTTCTTCATTTGGATAGAAAAATAAGATTTTTGGCTTGGTTGCAAATATAATCTAGTATTGTAAATATCAGACAAGCAGCTTGGCAGCATGTGGTTGGACAGGCATGGATTGTACTTGTTTCCTGTAAAGTTTTTGAGCACTTCCTGTCCTGTTTAGTTAATTTTGCAAATTTAAAAAAAAAATTAAAAACTTTGTATTTATTATTTGATATATTGATGAATTAAAATTTTGAGAGTGACAAAATATTGTTTAATTTTATAAATCTTTCATTTTACAGAAGTGCATATTCTTCCCTTAGCAGTACATCTGTCAAGTCAGATTCAGAGGTGAGTTCTCCTGAATAGGGAGTAATTAATTGTAAAGAAGTTAGATTTTGCTTTATTTTAGTGTTTTTCTGTAGATTTTGTCGTGAAGATATTAAAAAAATTTCAGTTTCAGGACTACTAAATATTTTTATCTGAAATCTTCCTCTTGAATTTTTTTTCCTTTTGGCAATTTTTGATAAAGGAGAAGACATTTAATGAGATGAAACACAGAACACTAAACAATTCAGCTGTTTTTTTTTAATTTTTTGTAAGTATATCTTGAAGTTTGAAAATAATTTTCATTAAATTTTTACAGAAACTAGTGAAATAATTTTAATACAAAATTCCTTTACAATTTTAATGCAGGATATTTTGTCTGTCTATTTTTGGTTCTATCTGATATTCTATTCTAACATGTACTACAGTATGCTGAATGTTATGCCCAGGCCATACTTAGAACAAGACAGTATGAGAGGAAGTTAGGGACAGGACGACCTGGCAGGAGGAGGAGAAGAAGAGGTAATATTATTTTCTGTATATTAAATAGATTTTCATTGTAAGAAAATGCATAATTCATATACTTTTCTATTAATTTCAACTACATGTATTATGTTGAAATCTATTGACATTTTCAAGATGGTAAAAATAAAAGATTGTTGTGCAGTGTGGGCACATTTCCCATATTAACAACATTTAAACAAGCAGAGTTCTATAGGTATATTTAATTGTTGGAGGTGTCACTAAAGTCAAATTTTCCCTTAGGATATTCTTGAATGCTAGAGATTTTATTGGTAGTATTATAATCTTTAAATGGCATAAGTAGTACCTTGCAGTTTATTGTTTTTAATTTCATTACCATGCACTCTAAACTGGATGTCCAACAGAATAAATCTGGTACTTAGTTCAGAGAAGTATGACAAACAATGATGGGAAAAATCTAGTTTGCTGTTACTTAGACAGCTTCTTGTTAATATTATAAGATTATAAGATGCAATGAAAATAGCACTGATTGAAACTCTGAATGTGACTTTTAGTAAGAAAAAGGCCCAAGTTGGTACAGGGTGTGGTTGAAGATGTGGGTGAGGAAGAAGGGGAAGATGAGAAAGACGATAAGAAATCTGATGAAGAAACTGAAGAAAATGACATTGAAGTAAGGGCATCTGAGCCTAAAGATAAACCTAAGGAAGAAAGAGTGGTTGAGGTAGAGGTGGAAAAACCACAGGCCAAATCTGAACATGGTGAGGCAGGGAAACCACCTAAACCTCCAACACCAATTAAATTACAAGCCAAGAAGGAACCAGAGAAAGAAATTCCTGTAGAAGAGGAAAGACCACCAACTCCACCTAAAGAACCAAGATATAATGTTGTAGAATTATTACAGAAAGGATGTACTCTGAGGTATAAATTTTAAATAATTGAAGCAAATAATAGTTGATTTATTGTTGAATTTATGATTTCAGTTAGTTTCTATCCTTTCAGTATCGAGAGTTTTATATAACAAACTTTGTGAAGTAAGAAACACATACAAATGAAATTTATTCAAATTATCAGTTAAATTTTTTATTAAAGATAAAAAGAAACTGTAGTGATATCCATCTGTTGCCTGTAATAGACACAATTTTTACTACACCCAGTACACTACTCCATTGTTATGCCACAATATGAATACAATTTTTAGCTCAGCTGGCCAAAGGCCATGTAAGCTTTTGCCATCACTTGGCATCTGTCGTCCGTCCGGCTGTCCATCTGTCAACATTTTACGTAAAGATCTTCTCCTCTAAAACCATTTTGCCAATTTGAACCAAACTTGGCAGCAATGGTCCTTAGGTGGTCCTCTTTCAGAATTATATCTGATGACTCGATCCATTATCCAAGATGGCCATGATAGCTGAACATAGTTTAACATAGGATCCTATTGGAAAATCACTTGCAGATCTTCTCCTATGAAATGACTTGGCAAATTTAAATAAAAGTTTGCAGCAATGGTCCTTAGGTGGTCCTCTTTTAGAATTTTATCCAATAACCTGATCCGTTATCCAAGATGGCTGCCATAGCTGAACATAGTTTAACATAGGATCCTATGGGAAAATTACTTGCAGATCTTCTCCTCTGAAACCACTTGGCCAATTTAAACAAAACTTATGAGATGCTGACAAAGTGTTGTTACTTTTTTTCCTCAACCGTCATCCAAGATGGCTGCCAGCGGGAACTCAGTTTAACAAAGAACCCTATGCAAAAAACATACAAACATCTTCTTCTAGTAAACCACTGAATGGATTGAAACCACTTGGCAGAAATGATCCTTTTGAGGTCTTTTGCAAGTGTTAATTGTGGTTTAGATTTCTAAAAAAAAAACATGGCCATTTGAGTCTTTTCTAATCTCTGATTGGTTGAATCTGTTAAATACTTCTACTCAAGAAGCACTGCCTTGATTGAAACCAAACTTGATAATTGTGTTCCTAAAGATCCTTACTAAATGTTAATTTTGTACCGATTAATAATCCAAGATAGCTGTCAGCAGAATACAGGTGAGCGATACAGGCTCCTGGAGCCTCTGGTATCACATACATGTAGTAGACTTGGTGTAATTATAATAATGTTTATCATCAGCTGTGTATAACTGCCATTTCTGTTTTAATTTTATATTAGACAATGTCTGTGACAGAAATCTTTAAATCTGACAATATTATTTGACCATCATGTGTTGATTAGATAGTGTAATCTAATATATACAAACCAAAGATGACAACCACACAACCAAAATGATATAGTTTTTTACTTTTTTTCCTCATTTATGAAGAAAACATTTTATATTAAATAACAGTAATCTATTGTTATGTTAATTACATAATTTACCTGTATAGATATTTATTTAGACAAAGATATAAATTATCACCCAAAATTTGCACCTGGTAAAATGGTTAATTAACATACATAGAGACATTTGTAGCATCCCTTTATATGTTTGATTATAGACATTGCCCTCAGTAGGTAGTATTATTATTGCAGGTCTCCAACCTTAGTCAGGTACTTTAGACACACTTTTATACTGTAGAAATCGCAAGCTGACGTATTCAGATTACTTTCAAACACACATATAAGACCTTATTATATTACATCCCTTGGTCACCAAGCAAAAGCTTTATAAAAAGTATATTTGATTTCAATGTTTACAAATAGGATGTCTAGATTATATGATTGTAGAGAAGCACAGGTTAATACAATATGCTAAAAAAGAACAAAAGCTTTTAATTTTTTGCTATCAAGAGGAACTGTTTTGTTTTGAATCCAAACTATGGCTGCATACATTTCAACCAGAGCTATAAAAAATATTCTTTTGTATTTATAGTACATTTTTTCTGTTCTGTTCTATAATTATCAATGCTGTCTTTCTCATATAGAAATATATAAAATATCTTGTGCCACTTTGTTTATGATTTTTCCTTAGTCAACTTTACCTCTCAAAAATTAAAGGACAAATTATTACCTACATGTAGCAGAATTGTCAATGTATTTTAACCTAATTAGTTAATGCATTTGTAATACTTTGAATCAATTTGTTAACTGCATTGGTAATTTCCATTTCTAAGTTTACTTTTACCTACAATTTATACTGTAGTTGGATACAATATATATTTCTACACAGATCTAAGAAATAAACCTGAAATACTTTACAGATTGTAGTTATTACTTTCTTAAGAGATAATCTTTTCTTCGTTGAAAGATAAACTCGTTTACACTGATTTTTTTCAGTGTCTGCTATGCATTTTTACAGCAGAAATGTTTACATTCACCTTGCTATGCCTTTTAACACAGAACAGACTACATTTTACTCTAAAGAATTCTGTGTTTTCAGAAAACCAAAAAAGAAAGATTTCTAAAATATGGAATTCAATATTATTTACTTTTTGATGGAAAATCTTGAAATTCTGGATAGTGAAATCGGTTCAAATATTTAATGAAATGTAGAAATAAATGAAGCTCAGTGTGGAATGTTTTGAAGATCAAACTGAAATTTTTTAAGAATGTTGCCTGTTGTGAGATGTAGCTAAGGGCTATTCCAGAAAAAATGGTATGGGGGGGTTGGAAGGCATTTTTTTAGCTCACCTGGCCTGAAAGGCCATGTGAGCTTTTGTCATCACTTGGCGTCCGTCGTCTGTCCGTCCGTCCGTCCGTCTGTCCGTCCGTCCGTCCGTCCACAATTCACATTTTAATCTTCTCCTCTGAAACCACTGGACCAATTTCAACCAAACTTTGCAGGAATGGTCCTTGGGTGGTCCCCTTCCAGAATTGTATCAGGGGTCGCAATCCACCAACAAACATGGCTGCCGTTACTAAAAATAGAAAAAAGGGGGTGGTTTCTTAAAAAATCTTCTCCTCCAAAACTACTCAACCAATTTATGTCAAACTTAAGTGGAATGGTCCTTAGATGATCCTCTTTCAGAATTGTATCCGATGACTCCACCCGCCAATCAAGATGGCTGCCACAGCCGAACTTAGTTTAACATAGGACCCTATGGGAAATTCATTAAAAAATCTTTTTGTCTGGAACCACATGCTCAATTTGAATCAAACTTTGATGGAATGGTCCTTAGATGATCCTCTTTCAGAATTGTATCCAATGACCCCGCCCACCAACCAAGATGGCTGCTTCAGCCGAACTTAGTTTAACATAGGACCCTATGGGAAATTCATTAAAAAATCTTCTCGTCTGGAACTACTTGCTCAAATGGAACCAAACTTTGGTGGAATGATCATTAGGTAGGTCTCTTTCAGAATTGTATCCGATGACCCCACCCGCCAAACAAGATGAATTTTAATGTCAACTTTGGCAACTGTATGCCAGGTGAGCGATTACAGGCTCCTGGGAGCCTCTGGTTTCAGCACCCACTACCCATACAATTTAAAATAAAATTTCCTTATGCTTCCTTTAGAATTTTTTTCCAGACCCCCGACCACCCATACAATTTTATATAAAGTGCCTTCCAACCCCCCCATACATTTTTTTCCGGAATAGCCCTAAAGTATAACAACATCTGATATTTTCAGTAAAGTACAGGCCAGATCAGCTTTTGCCATGTATTTGATTAGAGTACAACAAAGATTGGTGACAGAGGGTAACCCATCTAGTCAGGATGACTCTGATGCTCTTAATGAACAAATGGTAAATCAAATATTTGAGAATGAAATGCTTATTTTTTTCTCCAAATGTATTCGTTTTCTTCTTTTCTTTGCCTTATATTTTGAGTTTCTTAGGTTTACAGAGACAGATATGTGTTGGTTTTTTACTTTTTACATAGTTTTGGTCTGGTCTTGTAAACTTTATGTACAGTAGATTCCTCCAAATTGCATATGAATAAATCATGTAATTAATAGGAGTATACTAATAAGTGGAATTCTTTAATTTCATGTAAAAACACAATATGTGTCATTTCTGTTGTCACCTGTTTTGATAATTATGTGTATTATAAACCTTGTAAACAATTTTGGTAATTAAATTGATCTTAAAAGGCCATTAAATTGTGTTTTATTAATTTCTATGAGATATTTTTACTCCATGTATTATGACTTGAATCAGATTTTGGCAAACTTTATTTTTTGTTCTTATACCTTTTGATTTTAATGATAACGATTAGTTTATCACTATACAACAGACATTTATATATCCATTGTAGGATCTTGTATTACGTTTTCTGAAGAGGGCTGCTGTTAACTTACAACAACCATTCAAAGTTGTTGTACCAAGTAGAAAACTGCCATTAAATGATAGACGGAGAATCCTAGCGAAACAGTTAGGAGATTTTGTTTATATATACAACAAGGTAGTGTATTATTAATACAGTCGCAGAAAATGATTATAGCACTTCTATTTCAAAAGAATTTTTTTTATATGCCTAACAGTCAGTTGTTCTAACAAGTGCTTGCTTCATCTTTTGCATGAAACTTTAACTTGCATGATTACTTGGACATTATAGTATCTGGTGTAGTGTTTATATTGTACTCCATGATGTTTGTTGATATTCCGTAAAGGGAATGTATTTTGGACTTCTGCTTCAATCATTAATAACTTAGCATGTAAAATTTCTGAAATTTTTAGAGTTGGTTCATAGATTTCTACATGTCTTTATTCATTGTTAACATTATGTAATTGTATAACAATTATTAAAACCCCTTCTTTAGATTGCTTTCTTGGATCTTTAACTACATTGCATGTATTTTGCAAAGTTTGGGATTTTACATGGGTTTTTCTCCAACACATTTGCTTAGAAATCTAGAATCTTTAATATCTGTGTTACAGTATGTTATTGTTTTACTCACAAACTCCTAATGCCAACACATGTGAAGAACAATTGAAAATGTGTTATAACATAATGTTTGTATATATACAGACACATACCAGACTGCCCTTTAGTTTTTTCTGTTGTAGATTTGAAAATAAGAAAGTAATGGTTTATGTTTGACGTAATCTTCAGCTTCCTCTTATCCAATATATTTTTGTGTTAAACTTGAGGGCTTTGGTACATCACTCACTGATCAATTTATTCCTCATATGTTGTATTTGATATGAATTTCAATACATTTTCATAACATAATATGCAATATAAATTTGTGCCATATGTCTTTACTCAAAGAACAAAACCCGACTTGTGTCCCATTTCTCACAGTGAGTTTTTAGTTTCAAACAGAATTTACTATTTCTGTTTTTGATGGGTTATTTTATAATACTAATTATTTTAGTGTTTTTCTGTTTTATATTTCATCAAAACTTAACAAGATAATATTTAATAAAATATTTCATGAAAAGGAGATCAATCAAGAAGAAAGGTTTGGTTGGGGAAAGAAAAAACTACAGAGATTCTCTTAGGGTTTTCAGAATCTTTAATATATGACCAAAAATCATATCAATTCATATCTTGGCTAATATAAAACTCATTTTATAATTCTGCATAGATAAATTTAATTAAAAAATTTAAAACTTCCTTTTCATTGTCTCATCACAAGTTGTCTCCCCTCTGATCTTTTTATATTCTCAATAGAAATAGAGCTTATAGCTTTCTACTATGCAACTATGCACAAGACTTTTACCTGTGTATTTCAGCTGGTCAGACAAGCTCATCAGGTATGACATGGGTTATGGTTCTTGGACATGTAACTGCTTCTTATATGTAATTTCATTGCCCTAGATACATGTATCTGTTGTAACAAATGAATTGTGCATTTTCTGTATAAGGTTTAATGAATATATTACACAAAGAATATTGAAAACGGTTTGTTTTAATATCGAGAGAGAAATACCTGCAAAATGTCAGTCCCTATTCCAAAGTTAAATTTTATTAATGGATATCGACATTTACTATAAACGGTTTGTATTAGCATGTGCTGTTTACTGTTCCATCCAGTGGAAAAAGGTAATGCCTTCTCATAGTAAAATATTTCACAGATGAGTTACCAAACCTTGACAAAAGCATAGATAGTAAACAGCATGTGTTAGATACAACAAGCCTTTTATGGTAATCTTAACTGCCTGCTAAATAATAAATTTAGTACACCACTAAGTTGAATTTTTGCAGGAATTATTTTCATGCCCATTAACCTTATTTCAGTTGCATAGTAAAAATATTATACTGAAAGGAGTGACTGTCCAACGATATTCTATTTCATTAACTAAAATATTGGAATGATAATTTTTTAAAAAGAAAGGAAATGGTTAAGTGCCAGTGAGAAATCCCAACCAACCAGTGTGAAAATAGAGATCAGAAACATGCACAATTCTATAACTGTTTATAGGTTCAGCTAGCTCTATTCCCTGCATGTACTTAGCTTATATATAGTGTGTAACAGCATGTATCAGTACATTAATAGGACAGCTTTGCAATTTTTTTTTAGTTTTGTGCTGTAAGTAACCTGTTTTAAAGTTTTGTACATATATAAGTGATGCTAATGTACTGTATTACTTACTGATGCTCAAATTACATGTGCATGTGGGAATGTGTTCTTATTTAATATTTATGTTTTGTCATGCACATTTTGGAAATGGCTGTCATTTGCTATATATTTATGCAAAGGCTACGTAATTATATTTAGAATAGTATTGGTTGTTGTACTTAACGTGTGATGCAGGTTGTAGTTAATATAAACACTTATTGTACAATATGTTTATTTTTGAGTAAAGCATGTATATTATTGTCTCGCCTTGACGGAGTCAAAAGGCGAGACATAGGTATGCTGTTTCCGGCGTCGGCGGCGGCGGCGGCGGCGGCGGCGGCGGCGGCGATGGCGTCAACAATGTATTAGTTTGTGATTAGCTCAGTTTTATGGGGATCCACTAGTGGTAGGTCAATGATAATTGGTATGCAGATGTATTACCATTGCCACATCTCATTGCCATGGAGATTATTTGGCTCCGCCCCCTCAGTCATGGTCTATTGACTTTGAATGGTTTGCTTACTTTACATGTATTAGTTTGTGATTAGGTCAGTTTATGGGGATTCACTAGTGGTAGGTCAATGATAATTGGTATGCAGATGTATTACCATTGCTACATCTCATTGCCATGGAGATTATTTGGCTCCACCCCCTCAGTCATGGTCTATTGACTTTGAATGGTTTACTTACTTTACATGTATTAGTTTGTGATTAGGTCAGTTTATGGGGATCCACTAGTGGTAGGTCAATGATAATTGGTATGCAGATGTATTACCATTGCTACATCTCATTGCCATGGAGATTATTTGGCTCCGCCCCCTCAGTCATGGTCTATTGACTTTGAATGGTTTGCTTACTTTACATGTATTAGTTTGTGATTAGGTCAGTTTATGGGGATCCACTAGTGGTAGGTCAATGATAATTGGTATGCAGATGTATTACCATTGCTACATCTCATTGCCATGGAGATTATTTGGCTCCACCCCCTCAGTCATGGTCTATTGACTTTGAATGGTTTGCTTACTTTACATATATTATGAGTCTGGTGAAGAGGAACCTTGAGGGATCCTGTACTGGAAATCAACTATAAGTAACTATAAGTAACTATAAGTAAACAAACAAAATTATATTTCATTGGACACAAAGCCAAGCAAAAAGATTTTTGTCTCGCCATGAGGTTGGGTTGAAAAGCTACACACAGGTAGGCTAATTCGTGCATATTCATTGACTGAATATTTCCATAACTTACATGTTAAAGTATTGCTATCAGTGGCGGATCCAGAACTTTTTGTAAGGGGGGGGGGGGGGGGGGGGGGGGCGCTGACTGACCTAAGGGGGGCCCACTCCAGTCACGCATCAGTGATTCCCTATATAATCAACCAAATTTTTCCCACAAAATTTTTGTATTTAGGTTTGGGAACGACATAATAAGTCAATGGTATTTGGTATCCAGTTGTATTAGCATTCACACATCTCATTTAAATGGAGATTGTTTAACCATGTAACTCAGTCATGGTTCATTGACTTTGAATATTTGCATAACTTGTGTAAGATGTTAAGGTATTGCTATTATGATTTCAACATTTGCATAATCAAAATTACAAAAAGGCGAGACATATCTCTGTGATAACAGTTTATTTTTATGAACTACTGTTTAGTCATTTTTAGCTCACCTGGCCCAAAATGTCATGTGAGTATTGCCATCACTTTGCGTCCGTCATCCTCGTTGTAAACTTTCCTTTAAAAATCTTCTCCTCTGAAACCACTGGGCTAATTGGAACAAAACTTGGGAGCAATGGTCTTTAGGTGGTCCTCTTTCCGAATTGTATCTGATGACCTGGCCCGTCATCCAAGATGGTCACCAGAGCCAAAAATAGTTTAACATAGGACCCTATGTGAAATTTACTTAAAGATCTTCTTGTGTGAAACCACTTTTGCCTATTGAATCAAAATTTAGCAGCAATGGTCCTTAGGTGGTCCTCTTTCAGAATTATATCCGATGACCCAGCTCGTCATCCAAGATGGCCACCTATGGGGAATTTAATTAAAGATCTTCTTGTCTGAAACCACTTGGCCAATTAGAACAAAACTTGGCAGCAATGGTCCTTAGGTGGTCCCCTTTCAGATTTATATCTGATGACCCAGCCCTTCATCCAAGATGGCCACCAGAGGGCCTGAGACCACAATTAATCCGCATCAACTTGTTGTCCACGAATATAGTTAATTATTTAATTTAAAACAGTTTTTTAATCAGAAGTATGTAAAAGTTGTAATTTGGTGACTGTCAAAATGACCTAATTTCAGGATGTTAGGGGCTATGTGAATGATAACTATACCCCTTGAAGACATTTTGGGGGTTTTCTTGAATTTGCAATGGTTGAATTTTCTATAATTTTGATATATTTTCCTGTTATGAGTGTACATTGAATAAAAGAAAGATTATAAAGTTTGAGCTGGTGCAATTTTTTTAGCTCACCTGACCCAAAGGGTCAAGTGAGCTTTTCTCATCACTTGGCATCCGTCGTCGTCATCCGTCATCGTCGTCCGTCCTCGTCCGTTAACTTTTACAAAAATCTTCTCCTCTGAAACTACTGGGCCAAATTGAACCAAACTTGGCCACAAGCATTATTAGGGTATCTAGTTTAAAAAATGTGTCCGATGACCCCGCCTGCCAACCAACATGGCCGACATGGCTAAAAATAGAACATAGGGGTAAACTGCAGTTTTTGTCTTATATCTCAAAAACTAAAGCAATGAGGCCAAAACTGACACGAAGTAAAAATGTTCATCAGGTCAAGATCTACCTGTCATGAAATTTTCAGACGAATCAGTCAACCCTTTATTGGGTTATTGCCCCTGAATTGTTAATTTTAAGGAAATTTTGCAGTTTTAGGTTATTATCTTGAATATTATTTTAGATAAAGACAAATTGTAAACAGCAAAAATGTTCAACAAAGTAAGATCTACAAATAAGTCTACATGACCAAAATCATTGATTGACCCCTTATAGGAGTTTTTGCCCTTTAAAGACGGCATCCAGCGTAAACTTTCCTTTAAAGATCTTTTCCTCTCAAACCACTGGGCCAATTGAGACCAAACTTTGGTGGAATGGTCCTTGGGTGGCCCCCTTCCAAAATTATGTCTGGCATCCCCGAATTCCAACAGAGTTGGCTGCTGTTACTAAAAATAGAAAAAAAAAGGGGGGTCGACTTTCAAAAATCTTCTTAGATGAAACTACAAGTCCAGTTGGAACCAAAGTTGGCAGTAATAGTTCTTAGGAGGTTCTCTTTCAGAAATATGTCCAGTGACCCGGACTGTTAACCAAGATGGCCACCACAGCCGAACTTAGTTTAACATAGGGCCCTATGGGAAAATTCATTGAAAATCTTCTTGTCTTAAACCACTTGACCAATTGAAACCACACTTGGCAGCAATGGTCCTTAGGAGGTCCTTTTTCAGAATTGTGTCTGATTTCGTGGACTGTGAACCAAGATGGCTGCCACAGCAGAACTTAGTTTAACATAGGACCCTATGGGAAATTCACTCAAAAATCTTCTCGTCTGAAACCACTAAGCCAATAAGAATTAGACTTGGAAGCAATGGTCCTTAGATGGTCCTCTTTCAGAATTTTGTGCAATGACCAGACTGTCAACCAAGATGGCCGCCACAACCGAACTTAGTTTAACATAGGGCTCTATGGAAAAATTCATTGAAAAATCTTCTTGTCTGAAACCACTTGACATATTGGAGCCAGACTTGGCAACATTGGTCCTTAGGAGGTCCTCTTTCAGAAATATGTCCGATCACCCGGATTGTCAACCAAGATGGCTGCCACACCGAACTTTGTTAAATATTGGACCCTATAGGAAAAAATTCATTTAAAAATCTTCTTGTATGAAACCGCTTAGCCAGTTGGAACAAGACTTAGCAGAAATGGTCCTTAGATTGTTCTCTTTTAGAAATGTATCCATTAACCTGGACTAAACCAAGATGACTGCCACAGCTGAAATTAGTTTAACATAGAATCCTATAGAAAAACAGCCAAATGACTGCGACACAAATCCAGGTGAGCGATACAGGCTCTTGAGAGCCTCTAGTTAATTTGACTTAATGCTGATATTGCACTATGAAATAACTGTGGTCGAACATAGTTTAACATAGGACCCTATGGGAAATTAACTTAAAGATCTTCTTGTCTGAAACCACTTGGCCAATTGGAACAAAACTTGGCAGCAATTGTCCTTAGGTGGTCCTTATTCACATTTATATCAGATGACCCGTCCCGTCATCCAAGATGGCCACCAGAACCAAGCATAGTTTAACATATGGGAGGGGCCTCGGTGGCCGAGTGGTCTAGGTAGTTCGTCATGACTACTAATGATCACTAGCCTGTCAACGCTGGGGTTGTGAGTTCGAATCTCACCTGTGGCGAGGTGTGTTCGACTCCGATCTTAATTGACAAGGATTGCCAATTTTCCTACCGAAGGTCGGTGGTTCTCTCCGGGTACTCCGGCTTCCTCCACCAATAAAAACTGGCCGCCGCGAAATGGCCAAAATGTGCTGAAAACGGCGTTAAACCCCAACTAAACAAACAAACAAACATATGGGAAATTTACTCAAAGATCTTCTTTTCTGAAACCACCTGGCTAATTGGAACAAAAGTTAGCAGCAATGGTCCTTTGGTGGTCCTCTTTCAGAAATATATCCGATGACCCACCCACCTTCCAAAATGGCTACCAGAGCCGGTCCTTAGTTGGTCCTCTTTCAGAATTATATCCCAACCGGTCATCCAAGATGGCCACCAAAGCCCAACAGTGTTTAACTTAGGACCTAAGGCCACAGTTTTTTTATTTCTTGATTTACGGATCTGCCAACCTGAATTTTCACAATTTGAGAAAAAAAATTAAAATTTGCGATATCTACGCCGACCTCAATTATTTTTGCTGTTTGAAAATAAAAAAAAATAATGGCACGGCATAGTTTGTATGGTCTTTAAATCATGTAAACTGGTAAACAAACATTTCTATTTATAACTTTCGTTTTAACTGACATCATTCGGGTCACAAGTAACAAAAGTTATATATTACAAAATCTTTTTTATGAAACGAAACATACATTAATTACCATATATGATAGATTCGTTTCATCGGATTTTACCTTAGGCCTTTTATTTTTAATTAATTGGTTTACGGATTTTTTTTTTAAAAAATAGGGTCGGTCGGTCGGGAAAAAAAAAGAAAAAAAAAAGGGCAAATCGTGTACTTTTGAACAATCTTGGTTGTATTGCCAAATATACAAAGGTTGCAAATGATCTGAAACCCAAATGTCAGAATATCTATCGTGAAAGTTGTTGTTCAGTAGACCATTCCCTTTTTAAGGGATCCGACTCGTCAACTACGATAAGATAAAATGAGTGGATTCGATATCTTACGGAATCAAGATATTCATACAAAACGAACTTAAAAGCCGCATGGATTGTTATACGAAATTCGTTTCATAAAACTTGTTTCGGAAATTGGCATCACTAACGGCTATAAATAGATTTTTTTTTAGATCATGTTTGCAAGTATTTTATTAACGGATAATCTATTTTAAGACGAATTGGAACATCATCTTTTATGAAATTTTGATGCAAAAGGTTTTAAATTTATTTTTAATTTTGGGATGGCTGATTTCAGAGGGTCGGCGGTAATAAAAAACCCAAATTTTCAATTTTATTTTTTTTCTTCAAATGGGCAAAATCGGGTCGGCGGATCCGTAAACCAACTAATTAAAAATAAATGGCCTTAGTTCGTAAGATTACGAACTTGAGCATTTTGAGAATGTCGTCGCAAACATACATGATTATAATCGTTGAAACTGTGGAAAATAAACAAGATAGACAACTTATTAAATTTTGTGATAACGAAAGCACTGTTGGAGATTTACTTGCAAATAGATTTGTTAAGAAAATCGATTCAATATGGGTTTCCAAGGAAGGACTTCCAGACCAAAAAAATGGAGTGACAATTACTGATCCTAACACCCCAATGACAGTTATACAGACTTTGTAATTTTACCTTTTTTATTTCGACCGACCAACCCTACATTTTGTGCAAGAAAATACGTAAACCAAGAAATTAAAAAACTGTGGCCTAAGTGGAAAAATCACTGAAAGATCTTCTTGTTTGAAACCAGTGAGCCAGTTGGAACCTGACAGGCTGCCAGTCAAGATTGACATAGTTCAGGTGAGCGATACAGGCTAGTTCCATTTACACAGAAGTTCAAGAAGTCTACTCTGTGATTGATTTATTGTACCCCTGCACCAAAGTATATACCAGTAGTTTACTCCTGCCGGTTCATCTTTCAGTTTTTTCTTCCTTAACAATATGTCTTTGTCCCAAATTTCTCAACTATAGGCTGTAGGTAATCCACAGATGATTTAAGGCATTACATGATGAGTTATATAGCTGGTTCCAATTGCATACCTTTGGCAAAGCTCCATCCAGTTTTCTGGTACTGTTTTACATTTTTTCACTGAATATACCAAACGAAAATTTGGTCACAGATTTCTCAGCAGGATAAGGATGCAGCTATTCCAAATGATGAGTTGAAAAATACTTTTTACATGTGAATCAACTTCTTTCTGTTTGCCAATGCTGCCTAACAATTTTCACTATATCTGTGGTATAAATTTTTTTTTGTCTTGTCACAAATTTCTTGGCAACTGTGCACTGCAGCTAATCCAAACTGTACATTTCAGCAACAATGTAAATAAACAACTGTAAGCTTAACATATTCTGTACAAGGATTCATTTTTTTCCATTTATTATAGACTAACACGAATGTTTGCTACAAAATATACCGGTATATTTTGACCAACTTAATGAGCTTAACCAACAAAATAACGTCTGATTATTACAGAATTTAGATTTTCAAAATGCAAATAATCCATTCCATGAACTCAGATTTAAATGCAGTACACCCTTAACCAATTTTATCCTACAAACATTGTCTTCCTTATTAGAGTATGTTAAATCTTATACAAGAATGATACTCATTAAAATGTTACATTGCTAAAAAAAAATGAAAATTTGATAATGTGACATATATCTTTACAGGAAACAGAACAGTTGAAGATAAAGAGGTTACAGGATAAAAAGGCAGGGAAAATAGCTGAAGCATTTCCTAATCAGAAAGAGGTTCTGTGTGAGAAAAAATTTGAAGAATTTGTCAATACTGCTAGGTATTTTATTTTCTTGAATTTAAAGACTCTATATTAAGTCCTTAGTTGTTAAAAAAGGCTTATATATTTTCAGTCTGTCATGAAAACCATTCATATAAACTATGCTCTTCACTAAGTTCATCTTCACATTTTAACTGGTAAACAAATTACTGTCAGCAAGTCAAAATTGGGGCCTCAGTGTCCGAGTGGTCTAGGTAGTTCATAATGACAACACTTAAGTTGTGAGTTCGAATCTCACCTGTGGCGGGGTGTGTTCAACTCTGATCTTAATTGACAAGGTTTGCCAATTTTCCTTCAGAAAGTCGGTGGTTCTCTCCAGATACTCCGGGTTCCTCCACCAATAAAAACTGGCTGCCTCGAAATACCCAGATGTGCTGAAAACGGCATAAAACCCCAACTAAACAAACAAACAAAGCAACTTAAAATTTTCAAAAAATTGTCACAATGTAATTGTTTTATTTCAGGGAAAGTGAACTAGAAGATGTCCTAACAACATACACTAAAATAAATAAGTCAGCCAGTATATTTTTGGGAGGGAATCCAAAGCATAGCAGTGGTGATTCAGCAAGCCCATCAAAATCAGCATCTCAAACTGTGGGATCATCAGTTGGAGTTACTGCCCCTGCTAGGAATCCACAGAATGAAGGGTCAAAACAGGTTTTATCAGGATGGGATGACATCCCTAAAGGTTTGTGTAGTCATTTGAAAGTAGAGTCTAATTAGTAGATACATGTAATAGGGATGACAGTTGATATGTTATGTAAGAACAAGAAAATCCCATGCATTAAGTGTATATTTTCATAGCATCATTTCAATGCATTTCTTTGAATATAAGGAAATGGTATGAATTTTCTACATTTTGTTCAGGTAGCTAGAATTTCTTGTATAAATTTCCATCAATTGTTTATTTTATAAATTTATTTTTATGAAAGTTGTGTATGCCAGTATAGATACTATATTTAAAACATAGTGTTTAATCCACAAAGTTGTTAATAGACATACGTTCCAAAAAGATAGTGATAGAAATATTTATCCTTAGTAATATACTAAGGCACACTAGTTTCCACCATTTAATGATGTATGTACTTATTGCTAATTAATATGCCATAGTAGTATTAATACTGGTGTCTTATTTCACAGTTCTGTGTCTAGTATATCTTTGACAATAGATTATAATATTGAAAAATTTCTAATTATAATATTTTTTAATACTACTAGCTGACTTTTAATTAATCAAAAAATGAAATGGGTGGGCACTATACATCATCAGTTGATTTTGCCAGTTGTCTCCCCTGTAGACATAATAATTTTGTGGAAAGGTATAACGCTCTTTGTTCTGAACAATTCATAGACATGTGAATATCTAAGTGGGGTAAATGTGTACTGGTATAGAATTTATTGTTATTTCATTTCCAGTCTACAGTTTGGATCATTTAAACCATATTTGATAGAAAGGTATAAATTATAAATGCATAGTATCTAGGAAAAATAGGTTGTACCTAATATGGTTAGAATTATGTCCCTTTATTATCTTGCTTATGTCTTATTTTATTACATATTTTTATATAGGAAAGATTTTTGGGGTTTCCCTCTTTAAATAACATAGTCATTTTATTTGTAATGGTGTTTGAATAAATATCTGACATGGGGAGCAGACAATGCCCAAATCTAAATTAATACCCAATGGTTAAAACTCAGCTATGAGTACTCTCTTAAATTCTCTAATTGGTATTCTTAACATTGAGACACAAGACTGTGAATAAGAATTTTGGAAGATAATTTTGTGAGCCTGTTACATCAGGAAAAAAATATATTTAAATTAAAACAGTTACAATTTGGTATCCACCATTACAAAATGCAAAAATTTTACCAAATCCATACATATTATCTTAAATAACAGGCTTGCATGTTGCTTATATAAAATTGTTTACGTTACCTTTAGTTAGTGGCACAACAGCTTCTACCAACACAAGTGGCACAGCACCAAAAACCAACGATGTAAAATATGGTTCAACTACATCATTGACCTCTGAACCTTATAGGAGCTTATCCAGTCAATATCAAAACCCTTCACAATCATCCTTTGTTCATGCTGTACATTGTTATACACAAAAACTGACAACAAACAGACCTAGATCTGCATCATCTGGTGGTCAGAGACCAGGTATATCAAATATTTTATTTATACTGCTGTATGTTGTTTAATTGTTGATAAATATAGATTATTATGCCCTTAATCCATATCAGTCCTGATATCATCATAAGGCCTTGGCAGGGTGCTGATATGTGTCAGTGGATGATATCTGGAATGATATGATGTTCCAATCCATTCAGTTATTTCCCACTTTATGGCTATTTGGCTAATTTTGAAATTGTATGGTATACACCTTGTCATCATGCTCCTCTTAAACTGCTGGGCCAATTGAGGAAAAAAAATTGGTGGAATGGTCCTTGGTTGGCCCACTTTCAGAATTGTCTCCAGCAATCCAAACTTCCAACAAATATGGCCACTGTTACTGACAATAGAAGAAAGGGGGAATTAATTTTTTAAAAATCTTGTTCAATGAAACTATATGGGTAGATGGAACCAAATTTTCCTGAAATAGTCCTTATGAAGTTAACTCTCAAAATTATGTCTGTTAACCTTTTTCTTTCTGTGCTTGACTTATTATTTTACAATCAATCAGTTTAATTTAGATGTGAATAAATAATTATGAAGTTAATTGAGTGTATTTCTTCATAAATCTACTCTCATCACCTGACAAGCATATTGTAATCTAGGCTAACGAAGTTGCTCTGTTATTGAAATTTAGAAGAGAGTTTCTTCATTAAAGTGATATAAAATCAGTTTTCATAAAAATAGTGTTTTTATTAAGTAGTTATATAAAATTACAAATCCCAAATTAGATTCTTTGGCTATTTCTGCATTGTGATACTTTGGTAGTAAATTACAATCTAGTTTTTATAGGTGGTGAAATATATGAATCAGAAAGAACCACTTGCCAGCAGAAGGAAACTTTTTAAGAATGAATTTGAATAATTGTTATCACTGACTATAAGTTCTCACCACCTAGACCATTCAGCCCACAATATTTCTATAAAGTATTTTTGAAAAAAAATGACCATTTCCTCCAAAAACAGCTTCTAGCTTCAATAATAATTCAGCCTTTAGATTTGCATGTCTTTTAGTGTACAAGAGATAATTATTTTACAGGGTCATCGGGAATGGGAGTTAATAGACCGCACATGCGCCCCATGTCTGCTGCACATGCACGACCTATTTCAGCTTATGCTACGACTGATCCAACTGTCGGTAAGAAAAGTACTTTTTGTACAAAACTTTTCTGTAGATCAGAAAGTTTTGTATGATATCTTAATTGCCAGGCAGTACTCTTATTAAAAAAATTTTCATAAGTGGTTTTCTTTTAGAAAATTTTGGTGTAATTTAAATGACAATTTATCTTCATAAAGCATTGTGGTTTCAATTTTATTGTATGAATATAACATTTTATCATTCCATCATGTGTACAGTGTATAGTAAAATGAATGACAGGAAATGTAAACAATGTTAATCAGTTAATGCCATCCAATTGACAGAAGAGAGCTTACAAAATGGTAATAAAAATTATTTTTGATTTAATTTTATTGAATTAGACATGGCATGTAGTTCTGAAAATTTTGTTACACCATAAATAATTGTGATATTTTGATTACTTTTGTTAAATGTAGTTTGTTGAAGAATGACAAATATGTTGAAGAATGACAAATAGCTATATCTATAAGTGATTCTTAAATTTGTTGATGAATCTGATGGATACTGTTCATTCTAAAATTAATTGATGTTTTTATTTATACTGAGAATATGGTACATGAATAATACAGACTTCAATTTAAATCATGCATGTAGCACATTTGTTCTATTACAAAACCTACAGAAATTAGATTAATTAAAGTCACATCATCAGCTGTCAGAGATGCACAGCAATTGCATTTTAATTGTAAAGATAAATTAACAAGTCATTTATAGCAAATAACATAGAAATATTAGATTTGATATTAATCTATATCCCTGCTGTTTATGAAAGTAATGCACATAGTAAGTTTGTAGTTATTAATAAAAAAAATTCCTGAATATTGGTCACATAGTTAAGCTTAAACACAAATAAATTATAGATATGTTACATATGACTTAACATGCCTTTTATTTTGGTGAACATTGAGTATGGTGAAATGCTGGAATTTCCTAGTGAAAGAAAATCTGATAATTCACTAGTAAACAGAAAAGTCATATTTCACTCAATGAAATGATTTAACAATATCTACATCATACAAGGTTACTGTACAAAAGTTGATGTGGAGCCTCATAAAAAAAAAAATTCACTGTATTTTCTTTTTAAATCTTCCAATTTTTTCAATGTAATAAACAGAATAATTAATCTTAAAATTGGAATACCAAAACCTACAACTCATGACCAAACAACGTGAATAATTCACTCATGTACTACCAATGTGTTGTTAGGTCACTTGTAGATTTTAGGTCTTCAAATTTCAAGATTACTTATACTGTTAGAATATAAATCTGGAAAATATAATGAAACCTATTGAAGAAAATATCTGTGTCTGTTCTATATCTTTCATAAGAGTACACTAAACAAGTGTGTACTATGACGGCTTTTCCAGTTACAAATAGATTATCCCAAACAATCCACTGGAGATAGATTTATCTTTCTTGTGTGAATAAACATTATAATCAGGGATAAATAGTAAAACTGTAATTGTGTAGAATTTTGTTTTCCAGAATAAGTTAAGACAGTTTTACCAAAAATTGTCAAAATTCATAATATACAATTGTAATTAGATAAACAGAGATTTCATGATAGGAAATTAATAAAATTCATTTTTCAATTGATTACAAGTTTTCTTGCTATTCTTATCAGTGCTTGAGTTTTTTTGGCCTACTTTTTTCTGTACTTAAGTAGGAAGAAAAGGGTTCAGTTATCAAAAAAGTTTTATCTTTTATTGTCAGATTCTTATAATGATGAAGCCATACAAAATGCCTTACAAAGACTAGCCTTACGTCAGCAAGCTCGCCAATATTCTCCGTACAATAGTACTACTATAATACCACAAGAAAATGAGGGAAAATCTCGTATGGGATCAGCCAAAGGTCAGAGGTCATCAGATATGCTACAGTATAGAAGTAATTCTGTTGAAGACAATTCATATGTTCAGACTAATGCAAATACTTATGGGATGATCGGAAAGAATGGTGAGATTGCACAACGAGCATTTACTTCAGCTGAAGACATGGCTATAAAATCTCGCCCATCATCGGCAACATATCAGAAACCAGTTCATGATCAAAATCCTGCCGTTGGGAATTATCCTGTTCAATCCAATGTGAACTTACAAAGTGCAAATGCGACATTTAATAATTTTATCGATGGAAGTAATAGTGGACATAATTTACAAACTGACCTAGCCATGGCATATAGTCAGATCACTGGTGTTGCCCCACAGAACTACCATACTGCCTCACAAACAAGTAAACAATATCAGTTGTTACAACAACAGCAAGCTCTAAAACAACAGAGCAAGATGCTGTTGGAACAGAGTAAAGCTAAACATCAGGCCATGATAGCTCAGGCCCATGCTGTGCAGAAAGCCAACCCTCCCAGACCATCGATGAAAATTGTCAATGGTGAAGTAAATATAGAGAGTGCCATACAGAAATATGCTCCAAAACCACCTATACAGCCTTCTCATTGTAGGAAACCTACAGGACAACATCGAGCACAAAGGTATGTAAAACTTAATGACGTGTGTTTATGTAGATTCTTATATATTTGGATCCTACATTCCTAAGTTGCACTTTACATTTTTTGGGCATGTATACAGATATTTATGTATTTGGAAGTAGAAATTTTCATCTAATACATATTCCTTATTCAGATTTATGGTATGCAAATATTTCAGTATTTAATTTTACGGAATTTTCATTCGTGGTCAGAATTCTTGTTTAAATAGAAAGATGTTTTATACTTTAATTTTGTTTTCTTTTTTCATAATACCATATGTTGAAATGTTGTTATATTTATAGTTTGTTCTTATATTGCATGATGTTTTGTTTGAATTATGCAAAGTTACAGCAAAGCTAGTGACATATGTCAGATAATTTCAACAAAAACTTTAGTTACAGTATAGTGATCATACTATTTATATTAAATTAATAAAATATGCATGTCACTATGTTAAATTATCCAGAGAAAATTATTTGTTTGAAATATCTGGCTATATGTTAAATTCAATTTCCATTAGAAAATCAATATATATCCAAGAAATAACTGCATTGCTAAGTACTTCAGGTTTCTATTCATTTGAATTTGTGTGCTTTAAAAAAAAATTGATGTTCATTAGTATCACTTTCCCACTACACTTCTGTCATCTGAGAGAAGATTCATATTGTATCTAGACCAGAAACCCAGATTAGAAATATTTTAAACTGAAACAGTTGTCTCTACTTTTTTGTACCTATTGTGAACATAAATCTAGACTAATTTAAAACTTAAATTATTTGACACACAATCAAAGTAGTCAATTTTCAGTCAGTGAATCTCATGTCTTCCACAAGTTTGATTGTACTTGGCATTGTCAGAGAATTGTGTTTAATATTTGCATGCAAGCACAGCCAGGAAATGTTGGAGCTTTATTGTTGAATTTAAAGATTTGTGAGGAAAAATGGGGGAGGGAAGGGAGGGGGGGGGGGGGTCATATGAGAAATTGTAAAGTACAAAGTAAAGTGCTTTAGTGATTGTTTATTCACTGTTCATTATTTGCCTCTGGGATGATGTCCTAAACTTCTACAGGTTATACAACCATAAAGTTCCACATAGATTTGTGCTCTTTGTTGTTTGCTTCACACCTGTTCACGGTGTGCTTAATATATTTTTGTTGCTAGGCAACCACTGAATGAAGAATCATTGAATTTTAATTTCTACAACAGCCTCAAGCACAATCCTAATGTTGGATCCTCACGACCATCCTCAGCATCAGGTATATGTGGTGTTTGATTGTTATGCTATTTATATTTATTGCCAAAAGTTCCTCATATGTTTCAAAAATACTTTTCCACTAAAATCTCAGTTCATAACGAGGTGAAAAAATTAAGTTTTTAGCTCACCTGACCAGAGGTTCATGTGAGCTGTTGTCATAACTTGGCATCTGTCATCTCATCTGCCGTCCATCGTCTGTTGTCAACAATTCACGTTTTAATCTTCTCAGAAACTGCTGGGCCAATTGGGGCCAAACCTTGATGGAATGGTCGTTGGGTGATCCCCTTCCAAACTTGTGTTCGGTGTCCAAGACCTTCGAACAAGATGGTGGCCAAGCTAAAAATAGAAAAAATGGGGTCAAAGTTTTAAAAATCTTCTCCTCTGAAGCTACTATGCCAATCTCAGCCAAACTTTGCTGAAATGATTCTTGGGTAGTCCCCTTCCAAATTTGTGTCCGATGGTCCCGACATCTGACCAAGATGGCCACCACAGCGGAACTTAGTTTAACATAGGACCCTATGGGAAATTCACATAAAAATCTTTTTGTCTGAAACTACTTGCCCAATTAGAACCAAATTTAGCAATGGTCCTTAGATGGTCCTCTTTCAGAATAATGTCAGATGAACCGGATGATCAACCAAGATGACCGCCACAGCCAAACTTAGTTTAACATAGGACCCTGTGGGAAATTCATTTAAAAATCTTCTTGTCTGAAACTACTGAGCCAATTGCAACCAAACTTAGCAGCAATGGTCCTTAGATGGTCCTCTTTCAGAATTATGTCCGAAGAACCGGACGATCAACCAAGATGGCCACCACAGCCAAACTTAGTTTAACATAGGACCCTGTGGGAAATTCATTGAAAAATCTTCTTGTCTGAAACTACTGAACAATTGCAACCAAACTTAGCAGCAATGGTCCTTAGATGGTCCTCTTTCAGAATTATGTCTGATGAACCAGCTGATCAACCAAGATGACCGCCACAGGCAAACTTAGTTTAACATAGGACCATATGGTAAATTTATTTAAAAATCTTCTTGTCTGAAAATACTAAGCCAATTGCAACCAAACTTAGCAGCCATGGTCCTTAGATGGTCCTCTTTCAGAATTTTGTCCAATGAACCGGGAGATCAACCGAGATGGCCATCACAGCCAAACTTAGTTTAACATAGGACCCTGTGGGAAATTCATTGAAAAATCTTCTTGTCTGAAGCTACTGAGCCAACTGCAACCAAACTTAGCAGCAATGGTTCTTAGATGGTCCTCTTTCAGAATTATGTCCGATAAACCGGACAAGCAACCAAGATAGCCACCACAGCCTAACTTAGTTTAACATAGGACCCTATGGGAAATTCATTTAAAAATCTTCTTGTCTGAAACTAGTCAATTGCAACCAAACTTAACATCAA
The DNA here is from genome assembly GCA_028015205.1 of Mytilisepta virgata. Classification (NCBI taxonomy): domain Eukaryota; kingdom Metazoa; phylum Mollusca; class Bivalvia; order Mytilida; family Mytilidae; genus Mytilisepta; species Mytilisepta virgata. The sequence continues at coordinate 53,061,566 of CM051518.1, read as the reverse complement.
TGGTCCTTAAATGGTCCTCTTTCAGAATTGTGTCCGATGAATCGGACGATCAACCAAGATGGCAACCACAGCCGAACATAGTTTAACATTGGAAACTCTTCTTGTCTGAAACTACTGAGCAAATTGGAACCGGACTTGACAGCTATGGTCCGTAGATGGTCCTCAGTCAGAAATATGTCCAATGACCTAGAATGTCAACCAAGATGGCTGCCACAGCCGAACTTACATGGGACCTTGTGGGAAAATTCATTTAAAAAATCTGATTGTGTGAAACCACTTGGCCAATTGGAACCAAACTTGACAGAAATGGTTCATAGGTGGTGCTCTTTCAGAATTGTGTCCGTTGACCCGTAAAGTCAACAAAGATGGCCGCCACAGCTGAACTAAGTTTAACATAGGACCCCATGGGAAAAACCATTAAATAATCTTCTTGTCTGAAACAACTTAGCCAATTAGAACAAGACTTGGCAGCAATGATCCTTAGATGGTCCTCTTTATGAATTGGGTCGGATGACCTGGACTGTCAACCGAGATGGCTGCCACAGCCGAACATAGTTTAACATTGGACACTATGGAAAATTCATTCAAAAATCTTCTTGTCTGAAATTACTGAGAGGTTTGAACTGTGTCCGTTGACCCAAACTATCAACCAAGATAGCCACCACAGCCGAACTTTTAACTCGGTCGGAACTGGTCGCTATATGTAATAGGCAATGCACTATCAGGTGAGTGATACAGGATCCTCGGAGCCTCTGGTTCTATATATCTTATTCGGTTCCAGCTACAGATAAAAAACTTTCCTAAAGTATGGTAACTTATGAGCAACTTTGCATGTGGCTAGAAATATATCGTTTTTCGTTATATTTTTGAATGAAATTATTTATTTAATTAAAACACTTTAATCTTTGTATCTGGGTAAACTTAAAATTTGTCAATTCAGAAATGTAAATAAAAAGGGGACCTTGTCTTGCCAGAGAGTGATATCCAATATCACTGTATAATGCCAAATCAGATTGATAAAATTCATTCATAGATTTCTTTGCATGTTGCTGCATTTCCTGCTAAGCTCGTTCTTTCTTTTTCTTCATATTTTTGTCAGATATATGAAAACAATTTCATTTCCATTATGAAATTACTCAGTCAAAATATCAGACAATTTTCACTCATGTGTACAAACAGTACATGTAGTTAAAAAATGGGACTAATTTATTGTTTTCCACAACCTTTTAACCAACTTACCATTGATATTCAACTCCAGATTCCAAAATGTTAATGAAACTTTATTATTTTTTTTTTCTATTATCAAAATTGTTTTTGGAATAGGAACACCAGAATGATGAATTATAAAATTGAAAGGTTTACTCAAGACCAAAGAATACACTGTTAGTTGTCAAGGAATCAGCTTATTTGACTTTACAAATACAGACATGTTATTGATTAGAAAACAAAACAATCGGAAAATACTTCAGTCTATTATTTGTAACAGGAACATAATTTTAAGAGCTTTAACTACGTTTGGTAACTTGATTGGTATGAATTAATGCCTTAGATACTTTATTTTTCTCCATTCTAACATTCAGCTATTTATTAGATGATCAATTAATTATGAAATTATGTTTCCATAATTGTGTAATGTAAATTTCTATTGATTCATTGTCCCATGGAGATTGATATTAAAATTCAATGATAAAAAAAAATGGTGAAACATGGTCTATTTTACAGTTGAACCATTATTTTATTTATTTATTTTTTTTTTAGAAACTTCATGCAGGAGTTCATCTTTATACATTTCCCTTGTTGAAGTCTAAAACTTGTTGGGTTTTTTAATTTTTTATTTTATATTACATCAGAAAGCTATTAAGCATTTCTAACATTATTGACAAATTGCTAGATCTATATCGAGAATAAATATTACATCATTGTATTTGTTTTGTGAAGCTTCACAGTTGTTAAATTTTTTGTTTTGGTGATTGTTAATGTTCTTTATAAAAGATCACCTGCAATTCTTTTTATTGATATATACATTAAATTAGAAAAAGTAACTTAAAGTTTTTTAAGAGGGAAAGGTGGTTTCTTGCAGGAATTTGAGTTTGGTTATCTCAAATTATCTGTATTGTTCATGAAAATTCTGAAGAGTTGTCTTTTCCAGTATTTTGATCCAAAAACCGTCACCAACCCTATTCATTTAAAAAAAAAGTCTGACCATGTGGGTCTAGGTAGTTTGTCATGACTACTAATGATCACTAGCCTGTTAACACTTAGGTTGTGAGTTCGAATCTCACCTTTGGCGGGATCAGTTCGACTCCGATCTTAATTGACAAGGATTACCAAAACGTAAAACCCCAACTAAACATACAAGCAAATGAAAATGAAGTTTGAATATTGGGTTGTTTTTATATTTATTTAATTTTTTTATTGGTGTTTATTTGATTTATAAGGTAACAGAAAGAAAAACAACAAATGGGTAAGAAATAGTACCTGTGTGAAAATACACATATAACCAATTACCTTTGTCATCCTGGTTCCAAAACCTAGTACCCTGGTCATCCTTTGATTACATAACCAGTTCTGACCTAACTTATTTCCTACAAATAATTATTCTGAAGATAGGAGGTGTGGATGATTTTTTTTCTGGTATTTGGTCATTTGAAAACAGTTAATCTAAGTGATTTTACAAAAACTTTCTGAAATTTAGGTTTAGATATTTTTGTAGCTAATGACTGGTGTATGTAAAATAGATGGCATGTTAATTGGTTAAATATTAGAAAAATTAGCTTGAAGGTGGAAATATGATAGTTTTTAGTTCGCCGCAACGCATCCATGTCGATTTCCACGTCTGCAGCCAACTCTCAGTTACTAATTGATATCAGGTCATTTATTTTTGTGTGTAGGTGCATGATGAAGAGACTGACTATGTGACGAAAGATAAAGGTCACATGACCCATATTACACGGTTGACTTGGTTTTAAGTTTTATGTCAAAAATAATAAGTTTTATCATACAAAGTAACCTACAAACATATTACTTGCTGTGAGGGTGCATCTAAGGGAGTAACACAGCCTCCCACCAAAATTAGGTCACTCTGACCTTATCGCACTTCATTGGATTAAATTAAGTTTTACATCCGAGTTTGGTTATCTTATACCAAGGGACCTACAGTGTGAGGATGTATCTCAGAGAGTAACACAGCCTCCCACTAAAATTAGGTCACTCTGACCTACTTACCACTCTTCATTGACTAAGGTTAAGTTTTAAGTCCAAGTTCAGTTCTCCGATACCAAGTGACATACAATCATATTATTTGGTGTAAGGGTGCATCTCGGGGAGTAACCCAGCCTTCCACCAAAAATAGGTGACTCTGACGTACTTGTCGCGCTTCATTGACTTAGGTTATGTTTTGTGTCTGAGTTCAGTTCTCCAATACCAAGTGACCCTCAATCATATTACTTGGTGTGAGGATTCATCTTGGGGAGTAACATAACCTCCCATCAAAATTAGGTCACTATGACCTATTAATCGCGCTTTGTTGACTTAGGTTAAGTTTTACGTCCGAGTTAATTCTCCGATACCAAGGGACCTACAGTTATATTAAATGGTTTCAGGGTGCATCTTGGGGAGTAACACAGCCTCCCACCTAAATTAGGTCACTCTAACCTACTTACTTCACTTCATTGACTTAATTTAAGTTTTACGTCCGAGTTCAGTTCTCTGATACCAAGCGACCTACAATCATATTACTTGCTGTAAGGGTGCATCTTGGGGAGCTACACAGCCACACACCAAAATTTAGTTGGGGAATGAGGTGAAATTTGTAATTGTAGATTTCTGGTTGTATTTGTTTTCAGATATGGTAAGATTTTTATGCCCCGCCACCAATGTGGCCGGGGCATATAGATTTACCCTTGTCCGTCTGTCCCAATTTAGTTAAGTTTAGCGTTTAGCTCCATTTCTCAGAAACATATAGTAATATATCAATGATATTTCACCACTACAGTCCTCTTGTATAGTACAATGCAGTTCAGCAACACTTGGGTCGCTATGACCTACATTTCATGCTTCGGTGACTTTGGTTAAGTTTTACGTTTAGGTTCATTTCTTTGTAAACTTCATCAGTGGATGTGCCTTTGGTAGTACTGAGCAGTCGTATGATATTTGGGTCATTACGACCTACATTTTATGTTTGAACGACTCTGGTTAAGTTTTACATTTATGTTCATTTATTTGGAACTAGGCATAGTGTATCAACGAAACTTAATCAGATTGTGCCTTGGGTAGTACTGAGCAGTCATACAATATTTTGGTCATTATGACCTTCATTTTATGCTTGAGTGTCTCTGGTTAAGTTTTGCGTTTAGGTTCATTTTTTGGAACTAAGCATAGTGTATCTATGAAACTTCATCAGGTGATGTGCCTTGGATAGTAATGAGCAGTCATACAATAATTGGGTCATTATGACCTACATTTTATGCTTGAGTGACTCTGGTTAAGTTTAATGTTTAGGTTCATTTCTTTGGAACTAGGCATAGTGTATCAATGAAACTTGATCAGTGGATGTGCCTTTGGTAGTACTGAGCAGTCATACAATAATTGGGTCATTATGATGTAAATTTTATGCTCAAGTGACTCTGGTTTAGTTTTGCGTTTAGGTTCATTTCTTTGGAACTAGGCATAATTTCTAGTTTTAAAAATATTACTGTTGATCAAAATAAAAAAGTGCATAACATAATTAATAATTAAATATTATTAAAACATCGCTGTAACATAGAGAATGATTATAGATTTTATGTATTAATGTTGATTTTTATTATGACAACACATAGTTTAAATATCATCTGTTGATTTGTTTATTCCTTTATTTGTAGGGTGGTAACAAGTCACCCGTTGGAGACAATGCTTGAGTTCTACTAGTATTACAGGGAATGACAGTCCGTCCATACAGAGGAATTTATATTATTTTTGAGATTGTTTTGTGATTAAACAATAATATATTCCTAAAAAGCAGGTTAATCTGCTGTATTTCCATTAATTTATTTTATATTTTATTATATTTTAGTTCCCATATTTTATGATTTTTACATTATTTACAGATTTTTATTTCAGGAAAAATCGATTTTAAAACAAATATTTATCATATTATTTGCTTCTCTATGATAACACATGTACCGGTATATGCATTTGAGGTCCACATTCAAACATTTTGATATGCTCTTTCTTTATGTATTGAGGGAATGCCAATTGACGAAGAAGTTTTTATATAATAAATGTCTTTGCATGTTTTACTCAATACAAAGTGGGATTGGTAATATGATTGTTAGCATTGTTGTACAATGAATTACTGAAGTCAAATAAAATATCAAATATGTTTAAAATTTAGGTAAAAATTTCTCATACTGTTTTGTATCATCAGAGACTTGAGTGATCAGTTACTATGATATAAAAAAAAGTGTAAAGTGCATTTTTCTTGCTTAGAGCTTTGAAATGTCTGTGTAGGGAATTAGTATCATAATTTCATCTTTTTTGTTAAACAAATGCATACTATGACAAAGTAAAAGCATGTCAACTGTAACGATGCATATATCTCATACAGTTATTTTGTTTTTAGATACAACAGACTGTCTGCATTTTATCCCTTTTATAAAATTTAGTAGCTATGAATTTTAATATGCTAGTCAACATTTAGATATAACTGTTCTGGGATTTGAAATTTTAATCTGTAGCAACACATTCCATTTTATTTAAAATATAATATTCAACTCAATAATAATTAAAATAAATGTTAGCCAGAGAGGGACCATTATTATCAGATAGGACTATATTTTATGATTCCATTTACATGTTTATTATTCATATTACAAGTGTAATATTTTAATATAGATGCAATGTGATTTCAGCAGCTAGTAGTAGGTAACTTCATTATTTTTTCATATTCCTGACTATGATTTCTAGTATCTGTCTTGTTTTTGGATTTTCTGTTTTTATTTTCTGTCTCAACATTTATTTTTTTCTGGTTTGATACTAATGTTAATTTATTTTTATTTTACATCAATGTTTGTTTTACCTTCATATTTCAACTCTGTCTATCAACAAATTGTAAAATAAATACAATTGACTGTCTCTCAGCTAATTGTAAAATAAACACACTTGACTTTCATTATTTTCAATTACAAGTGACCTATGATGGAGCAAAATCATTAAAATTGTGTTCTAGTATAATATATAGTCCGCTATAGTTCATTAAGGCCTGGTCATGTTTTTAAAAAGAAATACTGTTGTTTAGACGGCAGAGGCAGAGGAGTATAAAAGCATGAATTATCAGTTTACAGTGAATTAGTAACATTGTTTTGAATGGTTGAAAAATGAAGGTGAAATGGAGTGCATGAGGTTTGGTCTTGTTTGATGAATTGGATTAGGGGATTGGTTTACATTTTCAGCATTATTTAGGGGGAATGATCCGATTGTTACATTTCTCTGTAAAATATATCCTATTAATAAATTATGAAATCATAACCATACCAAAACTTTTGATATAAATGTTTATTATGGAATACGTCTACATTAACACCAAAGCAAAAGTAAATAAATTTGTATCACAAAAGTCATGACATTTGTGTTTATTTTGGGTTATTTTGATTGGAATGTGATATTACTTTCTGGACAGAAAAAAATTGTTTAAAACAATCCTGTATATTTGAGAAGCCATTGTAGTTTGATGTATTATGTTATTTTATTATTTGTTATGACACTGTTGATCTGTGATAGTGTTATTGTAGAACAATTTAAAACTCATCAAATGTCCATGTTAATTTATAATAAATTATATAAAACTAAAGGTTATTATTTTTTTCTCCAATGGACCTCTTTGATTCAGCTTAAATTGCATTTATCTTAAATGATGTATTTGTTTTATTTACTGTCTACAAACGTTCTGAGATATCTCAAATTGTTTCCTTAATATCCATTGGCAAATGTTTCATGCTTCTTGAGACAATGTTTGTCTGAATTTTGTTGGAGATTACAATCCTGTGTTGGATTCTTTATCAATAAATATTATCTTATCTTATTTTATCTTGAGGACGAGAACCAGTTCAACAATTTATCAAACACAATTCAAATAGGGGTGAGACAAGACACAAAGGGCAACCGATTTCTGTAGTGGCCATTAGCTTACTTTTTTCGAAAAGTACAGAAAGGGTCTTTAGCACCCAGTGAGCGTGGCATTCTCAAAATACGTTACCCACTATGATCCGCGGTCAGGCTTTCCGTATTATGACCTGGCAACCCCCAATGTCTCCCCTATGCACCAACTGTGTGTGACTCGATTGGCAGATATGTGGGTTGAGCTTACATGATCCATCAGGAGAAAGAAAGAAAATTGTCCTTAGATTGTTCTGGGACTATTATAACTATAATATAGTTATAATAGTCCCAGGATTGTTATACAGTATTCGGTTTTGGATTGGAGTCAGATTTCCATATTTCAGACTTGACAACTGCTGATAAGATATAAATTGTTCATATGTGCAGTGTCTCAAAATTCACCAAAATTGGTATCAGTCAATGTTTATTCTGACGTCAGAGGAATCTAAAATTCTGCCTGTCCAAATATTACAGAAAACCTTGTGTAATAGAGATAGGAATTTTTGGCATAGACTTCTGGACGAAACGCCCAGGAATTATTTGGACGTATTATAGATTTAAACTAATCTTCCCAGTTAAAAGTTTGGTATAATTGTTCTTAATAGTTGAAATTTTTCACTTGATATTAAGGATACTGGTAAATTGTCTTTAGATATCATATAATATGTATAAATCTAAATCGCGTGTTTTATTTGATTTAGAAAATTTTCTCTGTTAGTATTTCTCAGTGTTTCACTGTTGTCTTGTGTTTTAATAAAAAATATGGATTAACTAGTGAATTGTTGTCAAAGTAAGATAAAGTCAGTTCTACATCATGTATGGATAATCTTTCCAAATTCAAAGGTTAATTACTAATTTATATTTAAACATCGTAAATCAACAACTGGTGTATTGTCATGCAGTTCCAATCAACAATAACCAAATCATAAAACCAGCCCAAAATCAATCGTCTACTGTTAATCAACCTCGTGTCTGACAATGACTGAAGATACTTCGAAGTGATTACGGTGGGTGTTTCCAAGGACGCATTCATGCTCAGCAATTACCCATTTCCGATAAACGTGCTTAGAACCGAGTTCCGATAATGTCATTTACGATATTCATTTCTGAATTCACTCATGCGATGAGATAAGAAACAATTTCGAATTAAAATTTTGAAATGTATACGGATGATGGATTGGAGTTTGGTTAGATAAAAAATGATAAATGGTTGGGAAACAAACCAACTAGAACATTTCGAATTACACAGTAGTGCCTAATTTCATTTATTTCTCCAGAATTTACAAAAAAAGATGTTAACAGACAGGAAACTATGTTGATGTTGTTATTTTGAAACAAACTTCAAGTCAGAATGCCGGAAACCTCGGAAAAACACCGCCCTTCAATATCGTCAGTAAGACGAAACACGGAAGGAAAACTTAAAATTTCCAGATCGAAATCAAAATTTATAAATCCTGACACAAAAGAAAAATCGGAAAGTAGATCTCTTAATGGGTTGAAGAAAACACAGTTAAACAAAAGTGATACGGAAAAAGAATCAAACCAAAATATTACTGAAAATGTACTAGAAATCAAAGATGAGACAACCAATTCAGATGTAATAAAGGACTTAAAGCAGACTCCAAAGAGTGAACATTCTGATAAAAAATCAAATGGGATCGTAGCTAGTGTGTCAGATAAACCACTGTCTAAAACAACTTCTGTCCAAGAAGAAACAATAGAAATTAAACGAGCTACGAAGAAGGATTCGGAAAAGCTAGTTGTTCTTCCCAGAGATTTGACAAACATTTCACTCGATACCCCATCGGAGGTGATAGCTGATGGTCAAATTCAACCGACTTCTGTGTTGACACCAACAGACAGACCGCGATCAGTGATTGCCCACAATGATTCTTTTATACGATCTGTGATTCCTTATCTTCCGCTTGGCCTGGCTATCGTTTTTCTGATATTAAATATTATAATTCCAGGTTCAGGTAAGATTAAAAATTAAAAGTTTTGATATCTTGGCTAAACTTTAGGGCGGTGATTAAATACTATCTATTTACTCACCCAAGCACAACTATAATCATTTTGTAACTAAAGTCGTCATCAGATTTCAAAGGATTGGGGATTTCGTGTTTTAGGCCAAACTGATGTCCGTTCATCTGATCTTCCATCCTCTCAGGTCAGGGATTCTGAGTCCACGTCGTTCCAACATGACTGCCAGGGTGAATCATCCACTCTGATTGGCTGGAATTTCCAAAACCTCTTCTCTGAAACTACAAAAGCGATTGAATTGTTATATTGCAGGAATGATCCTTACACGGTCCTCTACAAAGTTTATATTTTTCGTGCCGATCTGATATCAAAGATGGCCACCACCGCGGTAACATTTAACATGGGATCTTATGGGAAATACATAGAAACAGCTTCTTGTCTGAAACCGTTTGACAGATGGAAGTAATATTATGCCTGAATGATCCCCGTGGTCCTTTACAAAGTTTATATTTTTCATGTCAATAAGAAATCCAAGATGTCTGAAACTACAGAGCCAGTTAGAACCAAAATTGGCAGAAATGGTCCTTAGATGGTCCTCTATAAGAATTGTGTCCGATGGCCAAGATGGCCACCACAGCTGAACTTAGTTAAACAAAGGACCCTATGGGAAAATTCATTAAAAATCTTATTGTCCGAAACCACTACTAGTAATCGATTGGAACCAAACTTGGCAGAAATGGTCATTAGGGGGTCCTCTTTCAGAATTATGTCCGATAACCCAGAATGTCAACAAAGATGGCGTCACAGCTGAACTTAGTTTGGGAAAATTCATTTAAAATCTTCTTGTCTGAAACCACTGAGCCAATTGGGACCAACCTTTCAGCAATGGTCCTTAGATGGTCCTCTTTTAGAATTGTGTCCGATGACCAGGACAGTCAACCAAAATGGCTGCCACAACCGAACTTAGTTCAGCATAGGACCCTATGGGAAAATTCCTTTAAAAATCTTCTGATCTGAGACCAATTGTCCAATTGGGACCAAACTTGGCTGCAATGGTCATTAGATGCCCTGCCCCCTCCCTTTCGTAATTGTGTCCGCTGACCTGGCCTGTCAATCAAGATGGCCACCAAAGCTGAACTTAGTTTAACATATGACCCTATGGGAAAATTTAATTTGCAGATCATCATACCTTAAACTTGGAACCAAACTGATGCCAGCAATGGTCTTCTTTCAGAATTGTGTTTGATAACCTTGAATGTCAACTAAGATGGCTACCACACCCAAACTTTGTTTAACATTGAACCTATGGGAAAACTATCCAAGATAAATGCTACACTTAAATTTTCAGTCCTGCTGAAAGTGGACAAGTTAAATCCAGGTGAGCGATACAGGCTTTTGGGAGTCTCTAGTTAGATATTATCTTTAAAAAGAGAAACTGTAAAAATATATGCCGATTGATTTTTTTTTATTTAGAAATAATGTACTTCATAGTATATAATAATTCTGTTTTTTTTTGTTGTTGTTTTTTTTTATAAATAATTTCGATTTTATACTAACATAAATCTAATACCGTTTTGGTGGGTTCTAAAATTGTGAAGGAGTAAGACCTCTTTCTCCTGTATTTCTTTCAATCATAACTATGATTTTATACAAAATTCAAATAACTACCCATTTCCAGCGTCAACGATGGTGTTTAATGTGCTGGGATGTAAACAAACAGAACAAAAACCATTTTATTGTCGAAAGAAAGCGATATATATATATATATATAGGTACTCACTTACAGCGAAAAATTTGTTTTGGTTCTGGATGTTCTTCATACTGTACAGCTATCTCAAAGATCTCAATTATCAAATGTGTTAAAACTTTATCCCAGTGCAATAAAAACTTAGCTATATACGATATTCTGCATTAACTAATTTGATATTCTTTATAGGAAACATACCAGGCTTTGTCCTGTTAGATTTAGACGACCGTGATTTTGACTGATAGGGCCCCAGAAGTGAACAAATATCAGGGGAAAATGCCCCTACGAATTATCTATGGCCGTCCCATAACCCCATTTAGCTAATTCTAAAACAGGCCGCGCGACGACCCCGTCTTACTCTAAAATAGGCTGTTTGACTTTAGAGGAACCACGGACTATCAAATAGCTCTTCAGATTTAACTTAATTTAATTATGAAAATTTTGTAACAATTGCCTAGAAGTTGAAGTTCAAAAAACGACGAAAAGCAAATTAAAACCAAATAACTTCATACAGAGCTATGCTTGTGACAGAAACTGAAGGTTAAAGTGAGCTATTGCCATCACTTTGCGTCCGTCCGTTGTTTGCCCATTATAATTTTACAAAAATCAAGTTGTATTCTGAAACCGCTGGGCCAATTTGAACCCTGCTTGGTCACATTCATCCTTTTGGTGTTTAGTTTCAAAAATGTATCCAACGGCACCGCCGACCAAACCACATATGACTGCCATTGCTATTTATAAATAGAAAATAGTGGTAAAAATGCAAAACTGTAATTTTTTATGGCTTTCACTGTAAATATTTACCTGAATTGTACTATGTAGTTGTAAAATAAGTAGTAAAGATTACGTATGAGTTTTGTTGAACTACTTTTGACTTTATTAAGGTCTTTGAATTTCATGAAAATAAAAAATAGAGGCTACTAGGAGCCGGTATCGCTCGCCTTATATTTCCATTTGTTTATTGCTTGAGTTTAACATCTATGCCATGTTTGGTTTCAATCCATTCAGTAATTTCTAAGAAGAAGCCGTTTGTATGTAATTCCCATAAGGTCCTATGTTAAACTAAATCTTCCGTGTACGGCCATCACAGATGGCAGATCGGCACCAAAGTAACAACACTTGGTCAGAACGTCGTAAGCAACATTCATGCTATGTTTGGTTTCAATCCATTCAGTGGTTCTCTAGAAGAAAATGTTTGTATGTATTTCCAATAGGGTTCTATGTTAAACTAATTCCCCCGCCAGCCAACTTGGATGATGTATCGGCAACAAAGTAACAGCACTTGATCAGCACCTAATAAGGAATATTCATGCTATGTTTGGTTTCAATCCATTCAGCGGTTCTCTAGAAGAAGATTTTTGTATGTATTTCCCATAGGGTCCTATGTTACACTGAGTCGCTGGCGGCCATCTTGGATGACGGATGGGTAACAAAGTAACAACACTTGCTCAGCACCTCATAGGGAACATTAATGCTATGTTTGGTTTCAATCAATTCATCGGTTCTCTAGAAGAAGATTTTTTTTATGTATTTCCCATATGGTTATATGTTAAACTAAGTGCCCCGCTGGTGGCCATCTTTGATAATGGATGGGTCAGCACCTTGTAAGGAACATTTGTGCTATGTTTCGTTTCAATCCATTCAGTTTTTCTCTAGAAGAAGTTCAAAATGTGAAATGTTGACGGAAGGATGGACTGACGACGGACCAAATGTGATAACTATATTTCAATCATCTTCTCTGAAAACATGGACAATTGACAGAAATGACAGTGGTCCTTGATCATCGATTGAGCATTTTCCAAAATTGTATCCAATGACCTGGACCGCTTACCATAATGGCCGTCATAGCAAAATGTGGCTTAAAGTGGCAGTCAATATAAAGATCTTCTTGTTTCAAACCATTAAGACGATTGAAACCAACCTTGACAGCAATGGTCCTAAGTGGCCATCTTTTAGAGATGTACCCGATGACCCTTACTGTTAACAAAGATGGCCGACACAGCCGAAATTTAGGTAGCTTTCTTTCGTGTAACTTAGTGTAACATATTGCTCTGTGGAAATTTTTACTTAAATCTCTTCGTGTGTGAAACTTCGGAACCAGTTGGCAGCAATGGTCTTTATATATGTGGTCTTCATTCAGAATTGTAGCAAACCAAGATAGCTTCCACGACCAATCTTGCTTAACATAATTACTTTATGGGACATTTGATTTAAAGATATTTTTGTCTCAAACCAATGACCAATAGGAACAACAACTGCAGCAATGGTCCTCTCCCTTTAGAACTATATTCAATGACCCAGACTGCCAACCAAACTGAAAGCCACAGGTGAGCATAATTTAACATAGGATACTATGGTAAATTTCTCTTAAAGATCTTTTTGTCTTAAACCTAAACATGTTGGAGTAAAAGTTGGCAGCAATCGTCTTTGGGAGATCAGAATACCTTGACTGCCAACCAAGATGTCCACCACAGCCAATTTTAGTTTAACATAGGAACCTATGTGAAAACTCATTTCAAAATCTTCTTTTCTAAAAGTAGAGTCAGTTGGATCCAAACTGGGCCGCAATGGTCCACAGATAGCCTCTTTCAGAATTGTATCCTATCATCTGAATGGCTACCAAAGCTAAACTTTGTTTAACATAAGATCTTGAAAATTCCCTTAGAGATCTAATCCCCTCCCCCACCCATTTGAATTCAGGATTTTGCAGCAATTATCCTTAGTTTGTCTTACAAGTACTCAAACACCAAACCAAGAGGGCTGGCAGAGCAAAACTTAGTTTAACATAGGACCTAATAGGAAATTCACTACAAGATCCGCTTGTCTGAAATCAAATTGTATTTCCAGATGCATACCAGTACTTTCAGAAATTTATCAGTTTACATTATATATTATCTGAAGATGACTGTTAGAATGAAACATTTTGTCATTTTTGTGTGCGATACAGGCACCATGGAACCTCTAGTTATAATTCCACTTTAGTGCCGAAGAATACTAACAACCGATAACTCTAAGTTCACCTACTGGTGGTCGTATATCCTTTAATACAAAATTTTTTTTTTCCGTAATATTTGGTTTCCTTAGTTTGTATTTGTTGATTATATGTATATGTAAATTTTATTTGTATTAACTGCTGTTATTAGTCCCCTACCGGCGAAACCGAAAGCGACTTTAGGTTTACACTCCTCCCGTCCGTCAGTCAGGCAAAGCACTTTTCCTCACTTTTTTCGTCGTGCTTAAAGATATTGATTTGATATTTGGTTTATAGTTTTACCATGACTAGTTACAGATCATGTTCGAATTTCGTTCCGTTCTGATGATTTTTTTTTGCAGAGTTATGGTTCGCGGACTTTAGAAAATTCACGCAAATAATCAGTTTTCCGCACCTTAATTTTCGTCATGCTTGAAGATATTGATTTGATATTTGGTATATAGTTTGACCATGAGAAGTTACAGATCAAGTTCATATATCGTTCCTTTCCGATGATTTTTTTTTGCAGTTTGAACCTCAGTTTTGGCGTTGAATCTTAAAGAAGTTAAATCGGAGTATTATTGTGAGAGTTATTGCCCTTGGAAATAGGAATTATTGTCAAAATAATAGTTTTCCGGACCTTTTTTTGCAAATCCTTTTACCAAGTGATATTATTGGTATGTGACCTTATAATGATAAGCTACAGAGCATGCTGATCGGGTAATTATTATTTACCCCTTGCAAACATAATTTCAGGATTTTTAGAAGTCACTCTGTCCTTGCGTCTTCGTCCGATTCGCTTACCTAAGGAGATTTTGCGAGTTTTCTCAGAGCTCAAGCCGGTATGGGACATTGTATTGCCCAGCAATACTTTCAGAATGCTTGTTATTGTATGTATGTATGTATGTATGTCTGTATGTATGTATGTATGTGTCGTCTTGTACTCCTGTGTGTCTGAGAATGTTCAATAAAGTATTTCCTGTCTTTAGTGGATCCAGTCCAAGCCAGTTTCTGATAGACCTCTAATCCAGACTTCAAATAAATTAAGATATCTGGATATAAGGTTGTAGTTCAAATGAGCGGCCATGACTCTTATGTGTTTTCTTGTTCTGCTTATTTATTCTATCTAAAGATACGTGTATTTAATCTATAAAATGGAAATAAATGAATAAAAATTGACTAACAAAAAGAAATAATTGAAAAAAAAATCCTACAAATTTATTTGTCGGAAAACTTGTCAGTTATTACTTTCTAAATTTAATAAAACCGTATGATATGACATCCCAAGCTATGCATCAGTTGTCTAAATTAGTGAAAACTCATCAAAATTCAATCGTCAGTTATTGTAAAATTGTTTCTGTGACAAGATAAAATGTTTATTAGGACAATCTGACATTGATTTCCAATTTTTTCCTTTTCCTTGAACATTTCTTTATTGCTCTAATTCAATAATTTTTGCATATCGACGAGGACACATTGATCAAACTAACAAATAAAACTTTTCATTCCTGACGGTTTTTGGTCAATTATAGTAATATCCAGTGTCTTCTTTCCTGTACCAAGTATCTCTTTCTCATTCAAATAATTGTAGTTTGCAATGATATAATGTCTTGTAGTGCTCATTTAGTTTGTCTCTCTTTGGTCTAGAAATCATGAATGGATGGTATTCAATAGAGTATTGACGTATAGACTTATAATGCATAATTACAAAATAACTAATTAGATGCACCACATGGTTCAAAACAAACCTTTTAAGCGAAACAGCAGTTAATTAAAAAACTACTAGACATTAACGAGAAACAACTTAACTGATACAAATCCATCTAAGGAAAATACTTGCAACAGGGAATGAATAGTTTTAAATAATTTTGTTGACCAGGGCAATAACAGGGTACCATAAAATTTCGCTATTCTAATTGGCGGGAAACACATGTATGAAGTTTTCACCTGGGCTACAAAATCTTTTAATTTTGTTTGCTTCTATAAAAATAAATTCAAAGATACTAATATTAGATATAGTAAATTTATACTATGCTATATACGACGCATTTCAGCATCAGCAGCATTAAAACCGAAATATTTGGAAGACCAAAAACCACACTTATTTTAAACAAGATGTACTGATAACCAAAAATACCGAAATAGGAAGCCAAATTTCAGCTAAGGAGATCTACCATGTGCAATACAAGGAATGAACCCTTAGTATTTCTATTATTTTTTAATTTTGCTAAATACTGGTAATTTCTGTAACAAATCAATGAATAATGATAAAACCGAAACATTGGAAGACCAAAAACCAATTTAATTATTTTAAACAAGAAGTACTCATAACCAAAAATACCGAAATAGGAAGCCAAATTTCAGCTAAGGAGATCTACCATGTGCAATACAAGGAATGAACCCTTAGTATTTCTATTATTTTTGAATTTTGTTAAATACTGGTAATTTCAGTAACAAATCAATGAATAATCATGTCAGACAAGTCTGACGACTGGGTTCACGAATACCCTCGGGGACCTAGGGTCCACCATGCAGAGGCATCATGATGTCTTGGATACTAGCATCAATGCAACATTTTTATATGTACTTTAAGATTCAGTAGTTTGTAAAAAAATAATAAATCTTTTCTTTTATATTATTTTAATTCTAAGCCATTTTTTCAGGTACCATCTTAAGTGGGTTCTCTATACTGTGTTGTGGCAAATGTCGAGTTCAGACAAAAGACGACCAAAGACTTGTGACATTGTGTGTTAACGTGTGTGTTGGTGTGTCACAGTTATTCACGGTTACTTTTTTATTGGTTGGTTGGTTTTGGAGCATTGCATGGGGAGTCACCATGGTAACTCTTGCAGGTAATGATGCATGGATTATATTTACATAAAGGAAGTAATTTTTATAAACGAATATAAAACTATACATGTTTAGTTTACATATGGCTACGTTGTTGAAATTTCAAATCACACTATAATGATCGCCCTTTGACACCAATTTCACCAAAACGAATGGTCACTGTAATGCTTAAGAAGATGGGATATAGTCAATTATACCCAAACCGAGAAACTGTGCTATCATTGGTGTTCTTCGTCTTAAAATCATAATGACACATCCAACACTAAGAAAAATCCAGCTACCCGTTGCAAGTTCGAGTCAACCCGTATCTCCAGTTTGACGGGAAGCCTGAAGATGAAATTACAAACATGTTAGATTTTCTCATAGACAACATATATGTTGAATTTGGCGGTCGAATTTTTCAACAAACAATCGGCATTCCAATGGGAACAAACAGTGGTCCTCCCCTCGCCGATCTGTTTCTGTACTCATATGAAGCGGACTTCATTCAACGGCTTCTACGTGAAAAACAAAAAAGAAACTAGACCAATCCTTTAATTTCACTTTTCGTTATAAATGACGTGTTGTTGATAAATTCCAATACTTTCTACATCTCATCTACCCCAGTGAACTTGAAATTAAGGATACTACAGATACATCAAAGTCCGCTTCATATTTGGATTTGTTTCTTGAAATAGACAATGAGGGACATTGAAGACAAAATTTTATGACAAACGTGATGACTTCGACTTTCCTTATTGTAAACTTTCCCTTCTTGAGTAGCATTATACCAGCATCGCCTGCACATGGTGTCTACGTTTCTCAGCTTATCCGATATTCAAGGGCATGCATGAGTTACCATGACTTTCGGCAAAGAGAATTACTGCTGTCACAAAAGCTTCTTAACCAGGGTTTTATCAGAGATAAGTTGATGTCATCAATTAGGAAATTTTACGGTCGTCATCGCGAATTGATTGACCGTTACAGGGTTCCAATATCTAAGATGATGTTGGACCGTTTCCCACTGTCGTAACATTTCATGTACCTCCACCGATGTGTGACCGATGATTGACTTTGTTGAACTTCACGACGGGTGCCATATGCGGAGCAGGAACTGCTTACCCTTTCGGAGAACCTGATGTTACGCCTGGTTTTTATAGGAGTTCGTGTGGTTCATTGTTTTTTAATTTGCAGTGTTTATTTGTTGTGTTTGTGGTTGTTCATTTGTCTTCCCGGGTTTTGTCTGTCTAATGGATTGCGGTTTTTTTTTTTTTTTTTTTTTTTTTTTTTTTTTTTTTTTTTTTGATTGCTCCTTAGGTATATTTGTCTTCTTTACGTCCCGTTATCGAAGTATACATACTCATGGCCACTAAAACAAATTATTCTCAGTATCAGTTTAGTCAAGGGAATTTTAACTTACCCGACCATCACACATCGCATCAGGCACATCAAGATACATGTTAGATAACTAGTCTGCTAACAATCACGTTTTGAGTTTAAACTCAGCTAAAGGCAAGGTAATACGCATGATCCAAAATTTAATCAGAAAGGAATTCTTGTTTAACACCAACGTCACAAGTGCACATTTTGACAAACCATGTGTTCAGTGATGCTCAAGACAATTGAGTTCCCCAACGAGTTTTGCTTTTCAACGTTTTGGTCATTACATTGCAATAGACAGTACATATCACTAAGCTACTGCTCATACAACATTTAACATTTCGGTGCTTCTTCCTACAATAGGATCTAATAAATACATTCACTTACTTTTACTGACGATATGTATACATGATGAAAATATGCAGATTTCAAATATATGCATGGCTGTATGGTACATAAGTTGATGTTGGTGAACATTTTTACATTATCATACCTTTTTCAGTTGATTTGAGAAGACAAAAGAAACAACAAAGAGAACGTGAATTACAAACAACAGTTCTGAATGCGTTTGGAAACCCAGCACAAGTTAGATCATTGTTTACCGGACTCAAATGATACTATTTTACTATTGTAATTTTACATTTGCACAGTTTAGTTGAGCTGTTATATATATACTACATGAACAATGACATTTTATTATGTTTATTAAAGACGCGCATTCTAAGCATCCTTTATCGTTTGTTACTTCCACAGGAATCTGTACTACACACACGAAAGCTTTTATCATACGCATTGACCCTGTTTTTTTTTCATTGAGTTTGTTTGTTTTAGATTTTAAAGGAAAAACAAAATCATTTGCGACATAAGTGATGTATATATATAGTCTATCTGTGATTTTTTTCTTACTGTTGGAATTATCACTACAAAATCTTCAATCTTGGTGTTCACCAGTGGAAGTCAATACACAGAGAAGAAGAAGGATAAAGTTAATCCGTCATATTTTAATAAAATCATCAACTGTACTCGTCAGCTTCTATTATTATGTAACTTCTTACACCGAGTCGATGCTCCTGCTGGTGTATTAAAGTCTCTGAGTGTTTAGCCTGCCTATTTGTTGCTAGTATTTTGCTAAAGGTGAGGAAAATTACATTCAAAAGGTGATAGTGTTATAAAATGATTTTTTAAAACTAAAAACCATCTCCCTAATGCATGGTTATGTCCTGGATTGTTTTTGTTTTTGCCCTTTTTTGGTCTTCTGGGATTTGAATCTGCTTTACGGCGATTTGGTTTGTCCTTAATTTAACATTTTCATCATTGAACACATCTTCACTAGCCAAGGGTTATGATTCGATTCTCGAGGAGAGACCTTGGCTAGCGAAGATGCCTTAAGTACTGCTGATGAGACAAATTTTGAATGCAACAAAACTGGTAGCAGAATGTTTATTGGAAAAAAACTGTAAATACGACAATCCAACTGGATGAAAAAAAAATATACGAATACTAAACGGGCCTATTAAACTACTAATTTATAGATAGTAAATATTACAAAATGAGTGATAGTACAACTCTTCTTGGACTTGAGCATCAGCTTTGATACGTAGAAAATATTTAATTCACCATATACAGCCCAGAAAAAAAACATAATCTAGTGCAGGACTACGTGTATCAAAATTAGGATCTTCATCATGTTAATTTGCATTTGTGGAAAACTTCTGTTTGAGGATATTAGAGTAGATATTCAGTTTATTCAGAAAAAAAAATATTGCTTTTTTAAATATGGCATTCACTCTGCGTACCATTATGTTGATATTTATGGACCTCATACAGATTATTTAGATTTCTCCTGGAAATACGGTAAAACAATAAAGTATTTCAAGTTTTTAGTATTACCGTTCGGATTAAGTTCGGCTTGTTACATTTTTACAAAATTAACCAGACATTTAATAAACAAATGGCACGGGGACGGTAAACAGGTATGATGTAATTAGATCAGTGGCGGTGTCGGTACTCATTCATATTTTAAAAAATGTTCAGGGATAGCTTTACAAGTAAAACATGATCTTATTTGTAGTAGATTTGTACCAAAGATTGAAAATCTGTGGAATCCGGGGAAAACATTAACATTCTTAGGTTATTTTATTTATTCGATATTATATTTTCGAATCAGAGTTGAGATAAAAATTAAATTTTGGAAAGATAATATAAAGTCTGTTAATTATAAGATTTTTGTGACTGTTTATTCGTGTCATACATTTGTTTACAATGATGTTATTAACACTGGTTATGATGGGTAAATTTTAGAAAATCCTAAGTCTGTTGCTCATGGTATGTGGGATAGGTTGTTCTCACATTTCTATGTGTTTGGGACAGTTACAGCGTGAACAGCGAGCGCTATAGGAGCATTTTCTACATATTGGTCATTTGGAAAAGTCGTTGTTTATTAGGGGCAGCCATATTGTGCTACATACTAAGGCTAGAAAAAGTTTCGTTCGTCGGAAACGGGCAAGTAAAGTAAGGAGAGGGTGGAAAGGGTATTGGGAGGCAGGGAGAAAGGGGGCGGGAGAAAGGAGAAAGGGGGCGGGAGAAAGGAGAGAGGGGGCGGGAGAAAGGAGAGAAAGGGCGGGAGAAAGGAGGGAGAACTATCAAAGGGAGACGAACTTTAATGTTGAAAAAAATAAAGACGTAAAAAAAACGAAAAAACTGGATACTAAATGTTCTAATAAATGGACAAATCTTTGAAAAAAGGCAACATTTATATTTCCCAAACCATTTTTGCCATTTCCGATCATTTGAAGAAATCAACCTTTCAAAACGGAATTATCTCTCCGTTACGTTTTCCTTTTTAGCTCACCTGGCCGAAGGCCATGTGAGCTATTGCCATCACTTGGCGTCCGTCGTCGTCTGTCGTCGTCCGTCATCGTCGTCCGTCGTCGTCGTCGTCCGTTGTCGTTGTTAAAAATTTTTCAAAACCCTTCTCCTCTGAAACTACTTGACCAATTGGAACCACACTTGGTATGAATATTCTTTGGGGTATCCTGCATAGAACTGATGTGGGGATTTTTGATTCGTCGAAAAACATGGCCGCTGTTACTAAAAATAGAACATAGGGGTCAAACAACAGTTTTTCGCAAATGTCTCAAAAATCATTAGATTACGGCAAATTCTGGCAGGTTGAAAGTGCTCAGCATGATGAGAGCTACCTGTGTGTTGATTTTCGTGAAAATCTGTCAACTGATGTTAGAGTTATTGCCCTTTTTTGACATTTTTGGCTTTTTTTATGTTATTATTTCAAAAATCTTCTTCTCTGAAACTACTATTCAAAATCAAATGAAACTTGGTAAGATTGTTCCTTAGGGTATCCTGCAAAAAGTTAATGCTGGGATTTTTGATTGGTCGAAAAACATGTCCGCCCTTACTAAAAATAGAACATAGGGGTCAAAATGCTGTTTTTTGCTATTTTTTCCTGAATTATAGAAAGAAAATGAAGACGAAAGCTACTTTCAGATAAACATGGTATCCCGAGTCGAATGGTGATGATGAAAGTTTGTTTCGGACGGCCATTTTTAAAATGGCTGCCATTTTCCCCGCCATTTTTTACACTTGCTCGGATTTCAACAATATTTGGTTTTTAAAGTAAACATGGTATCCTTAGTGTATGGTGATGATGAGAATGTTGTATAACAATGATTAAACTTCATAATATGTGAGCTTTTAATTGCTATCACTTGGTGTCCGTCATCATTGTTGTTAACAAATTTTCAAACATCTTCTCCTCTGAAACTATTAGGGGGATTTGGATGAAACTCTACAAAATGACAGATGAGTTAAGCATGGTTTATTGGATAAAAACCAACAGCTTAGTCAATATGATCAAAGATCAAGCATAATAGAAAATAAAAAGCCTTAACCCACAATTTTTACATAATTTTAAAACGAAGACAACATATAGACCAAAAGATTTATACTTTTATTTGAAGATGAATTAAAGCTTGTATTTTGTATAGTGAATCATCAGATTGACCGTGACTGTATCTTAATCAAGCGTAGGGAGAACTCATGCCCATTTCTTTCCAGAGGTTCTTGAAAGGCTTTTAAAGGTATTTTTTAGCATTTTACATGACCTTTAATACTCAGTTTAATTTACAACAAACATTAATATATTAATTTAGTTTATAGTGAATTGTTTACCAGGTGAGCGATTCAGGCTCTTGAGAGCCTCTTGTTAAAATGCCCCCATCATTTCCGGTTTGCCTTCACATGTGGGTATCTGTTTCCTCTAAGTATTTGGCGATCTTCTACAAATTTAAAAATAAGGGATGCTGACAATGTCAGAGAGATACACTCCCTCCTCTAAACAATATTACATGTACTTAACGCGTTTCTCAGGTCACCTTAAAATATTTACGTTATCCACTTGACCATACAAAGTAAGGTGTTCTCGAGGACAGGGAAAAATAGAGATGACACAATAAAAAACTATGTCTAATTTCATGATCCTCATACATGACCATACATATCAAAAATGAGTTTCTTGACATTGGGGCATGCACAATGCACCATTGACAACATTCCAACAATGTGTATTAATTTGCGTACGAGTCGGAGGCAGGCCTTGTTCGTAAAATCAGTATATGCTTTAATAAAGACCTATGCCACATATATATGGTCATATATTAATTCAAATTTGCATTAAAATCGATTGATCTGAAAAAAGACGGTTGTTAAGGTGGGAGATGGCAGCAGAGGGGCGGGAGAAAGGAGAGAGGGGGCGGGAGAAAGGAGAGAGGGGGCGGGAGAAAGGAGACGAGGGGCGGGAGAAAGGAGAAAGGTACCCCCCTTTCCACCCCCTCAGTAAGGCAAATAACTTGCTTCAAATTTTATTTTTAGAGTCAGAATCGTGATACTGGAAATGAGTTTTCTGGAAAGGCCTATTGCTGTGCTCGCATCATTGCCGACGCCAACAGCATATAATACCATGTGACAGTGTGAGACACCGGTGTGAGATTCATGCATCTCACATCACATGACCTACCTTGACGTAACAATGCAAAAGAAACGCCACGTCACAATGCTAGAACGTCAGAAAACACACAACTTCGCACAAATGGTACCATGTCATAATTATGTTAGGTAACTCTGTTTAGACTTATTGACTGGTTACCCAATTATCTTGTACTGGTCCTGTTCATGCCAGACATTTATCGTACTTCGTTAACTCTGTATTGATTATAGCACGCACCCCTCGTCTTCACTTTGAAATGCTTTTCATTTGAAATATGGTGTAACATTTCACATGGATTGAAAATAACAAAGATACTAATATTAGATATAGTAAATTTATACTATGTTGTATACGACCCATTTCAAGGAGTTACCTCTCATCAGCAGCATTAACACCAAAACATTTGGAAGACCAAAAACCAAATTGTGACAATAATTTATAATATGAAATTTATCACCAATTATACAAACTGACAAAAGTACATAATAACACGTAATAAAGGGTTATGGTGCAAGTTTTTTCCATTTTTTTAAGCTCCAAAAAAGTAATTTTTTTGGGGGGGGGGTGCGGATTTGATTTTATTTTTATCTGAGTAATTTTAATTACATGTAAAGATATTTGTTCTCCGCAATTAACATGGTGTGTTTCAGGTAATTATAACTAATTAACGATTTGACATGTATATTCTACCTTGACTGTCCGGATCTTTATTGTTCCAACACACGGGTACATTGTATGTATACAGGTAAACCGTTTGCTGACCAAAAACAGCGTGATTTCATATTTCTACATTTTTTGATAATTAATGCGGCATTTTAATAAAGAGGCGTGTGTATAAGTGGGGATCACAAATTTGAATGCATAGATGAAATATAATTTCAAATGTCAGATAATTAACATTATCATCACACAAACATTCTATAATAATATCCTCGATTGAAAAGAAATTATGTCTGTATGAAATGATCCGTCATCTGTGTTAGTTTTCATTCGTTAATAGTATTAAATACTGGCAAAGGTGCGATTTGTTTATAATCTATATCCACCCTTGATGAGGATTAGTTAATATGCAGTACAATTGGAAACTATACACTTATTGATAAGTTATGTATATTTCAAACATAATCGTTTGTTTCCGATGCAAATATGACATTGAAAATCATTAAATGTTTGTATTTTCGCACCTAGTGCCATTTCGGTAAAAAATTTCCGGTCACCGTTGCCATCTTGAAAAATAATAACAGATTTTCCGAAAAAAGCTAATTTTCAAATCAATTTGGAAGGAATATAATAAAAAATTAAACTGTTGCATTTACGATATTTCAAAAATTTATAAATGTATTAAGTAAAGTCAAGAAATACCAAAGGGATATTCGAAGGAGAGAAAAATCGTAACAACTGACAACTCCGGAGAACAACGAAGACAAGACCAAAACAATACATGCACTACAATTAAAAACTAAAAACATATGAACAACATGGACCCCACCAAAAAACCGGGGGTAGACTCAGGTGCTCAGGAAGAGTAAGCAGTCTCTGCTTCCTGCAGGACACCCGCCATGCTGCCCATGTCAATCCGGTATGAGGAAGGGATAATATCAATGGAACAGGTCCATTTTCATTTGGGGAACGGTTTTTTTCATACCTGTTAACCAAGTCATGATGACGCCCATAAAACTTTAATAAGGATGACTTCAGCTTAGGAGAATCGCACCCCTGTCTGAGCAACTTTTTTTCAGGAGCCGGGCTCTGTCCAGGAAGTCAATGTAATGTCACAAGCTCTGGAATAACGTATGAGTTGTGAAATATATACTCCATACGCCGGAGCTTCTAGAATATTGCCGCTCAAAAATGGAAAGTTGACGATTGGAAAGTCAAAGTCATCCCGTTTGTCGTAAAGTTTTGTATTCAACCTTCCTCTGGTATCAATTTCGAGGTGAAGGTCAAGATAAGATGCAGACTTGGCAGTGTCTGTGGTATTCTTAATTTCCAGCTCATTAGGATAGATGAGATAAGAAATTCCCAAAACGTGAATTGTTGAGTGATAAAACAATATCAATGTAGCGGAAGCTGAAATTAAAGGTACGGACTAACTTTGTTTTTCCTTTAGAAGCCTGTCAAGGAAGTCTGCCTCATACGAGTAACGGAACAAGGCACAATTAGTATCCATAGGAATGCCAGTTGTCTGTTGGAAAACACCAAATTGAACAAATATGTTGTCGATCAAAACTTCAATCAGGACAATTTTTTGTTAGATTTAGAGTGGTTTTTAACAAAGTATGATTTATCTCTACTAATGACAAGGTATGTGTATCTGTTGTTGCCATTTTTATTTTGAAAGCATCGATGGATTAGATCTTTCAACTTCTCCTTCAGCTGTGAATGAGGAATGTTGGTATAGAGGGTAGAGAAATCAAATGTTTTTATCCTGTTAAAGACTGAAATGGACCGAGATCGTAAAATATCCTTTAAGTCTTTGGAGTTCTTTAATATCCACATTTGATTGATACCACTTCTTGAATAGCTTGTCTCACAATAACTTTGGAGGCCCGTTTTGACAGCTGTTAAAATAGAAGTTAGAAGTTAAGACAATGGTTTGGTGGAACACTTGGCAGATCCAGCTATAAAGCGTTGTTTGTATGGACACTTATGTAACTTTGGTATCCAGTACAAGGTAGGAATATCATAATCATCATCTTTGATGGAAATACCAAATGACGATAAGACCAATCTATGACTGTCGGTTATTTCTTCCTTTGAAAGTGTAGTAGCTTTATAGGTATGGTTGCCAAGTGAACTAGCAATCCCTAGCTTATTAATCAAGAATTGAATATAGTAGCTTTTGCATACAAAAACGATGTTATTAGGGGCCTTGTCTACAGGAACAAAAACATATTTGTCATGAATGGCGGACAATGTCTTGGGAGCATCGGGGTTGCTGAAGACTGATGTTCCTTTTTTACTCATAGAACACACTCTGAAAGTGAATCTAGTGGCTCTTGTTCACGTTCTGGCAACTCCTCCTACAGTTTTCCACCCACATCCTTGAAACTTCATACAATGTTTCTATATATCCATCAGTAGTTTGAAATTATATTTCCAATTTATGGATAAGGGTTCGCGATACTTAGGACCTTTTGCAAGGACATCACGAAGAGACTCATTGTCTATGATATTTAAGTCTCCGGTGATGACATGGCCAGCAGGACTATATATGAATGGAGAACTGTTGCATGAACAATCAGGTGGCTTAGCTTTGAGATCGTCGATTTTGAGGTCCTGCAATGCACGTTTGTGATTGAATATTTTTGAAGCAATGGGTGTAGTATAGGTCTAAGAAATAATGGGAACGGACTGATCTTTGAAATAAGGCGGAACTGTTAATCTGACCGATTTGTGGTGAAGGATATTGCCAAGATTTACGGCATCTAAACCTTTGTTGGCAAAAAAGAGTGGAAGAAAAGAACGGTTGTATTGTTCAATTTCATGGGTACCAACTGGTTTGAAAAGCCGGAGACTTCCTATATCCAACACAACAGAGGTCAGTTTGTATTCCGGTGAATTCGAATCAGTAAGTCTACTGTCTAAGCAGGCTTGATATAAAGTGTGTAGCTTTCAGAGGGGTAAAGAATATAATTTTGTGCGAATGTGATGAAGATCTAATGGTTGTTGTATGAAAGGGAGAAGGCCTTTGATAGAAAAATTTTGTATAATGTCTATTGCCATGACTCCGTTTACGTCGTTGATGATTAGGAAAAAGCTTCATCACATTCACATCACTTGATCTAGGACTTGATAGAATACCTACACTATCGATTTTTGTCATTGCATCCATATGGTATTGCAGTCCCCACGGTGCGAATCCAGTATTCCTCTTTTTGTCTACGTAAGTATGTACTTGAATTAGGATTATTGGTTGGATGGTAAATTTTCTCAATAATCCGGACTTTCATTGAAAGAATAGAATGGTCAAGTTGGTTGAAGTGCTGGTAGACTTCAGGAAAATCGCTGCTGTTTATACTTGAGCGACATAATTAGCACATAGCACCAAAATTTTTCCATCAGTTTTGTTTAAATCGCAGTTTTATGTTAAAAACGACGAAGAAGCCAATTTATCGGAGTTACATGATTTAACAGTATGGACTTAACGAGAAAATAAGACAAAATTTTCAAAAGCATTTGAAAGGGATAAGACCAAAATTTAAGCTTTTTCAAATAACATAAATATATTTCTAAATATATGAGGAAGTACTATATAGCACCAAAATTTTTTGAGCATGAACTAAAAGTAGTTTATTTTATCGATTCCTGATCGCCCAAGTGCATTTCTATACAATTTACTTGGGCATGGTATAGGTGATGTGTGACGTCACCAAAGTCACGTGATGACTTTTATAGTTGGATATGGTAAACGTCGAAATTAACATCGCTTCAATTTGAAAACCACGGACAATCAAATGTAGTGTCAATATAGTCCAGAATGGTAGTATAAAACGTCATTTACAGGACATAACAATAAACATTAGCAACCTCGTACGCAGAATGAAATTGCAGAATACATACGTCGCATTGTTGACTCTGATGATTGGGAAGTTGCAAACACTATTTTTCTTTATTTAGACTCTATTTATGGTCCTCACGAGTTGACCTGGTTCGCCAGCTATTACAACGCCAAATTACCTGTTTTTTATTCAAAGTTTTTGGAATGATCCTTCAATGGGTATTGATGCTTTTACTGTTAATTGGGAGGGCATAAATGGTTGGTTTGTCCCCTCAGTTTGTATTTTATTTAAGGTTTTCAAGTAATTGAAACTTTGTCACAGCATTTGGCACTGTTGTACCGTTGTGGAGATCGGCTAATTATTGGCCCCTCTTGTCTCCCTCTGGTGGTAGGTTCATTGCTTAGGTGGTTGGCTGTATCGAGTGACTCTGGTTAAGTTTTGCGTTTAGGTCCAGTTCTAAGACACTGTAAGTCATATACTAGTAGGTATAATATTTCACCAGCGTATGCATCTTGGAAAATAACGATGGTTCCTATAAAATCACCCTGACTACATTTTATACATGAGTGACTCTGGTTTTGCGTTGAGGTCCAGTTCTAAGACACTATAAGTCATATAGGTATAATATTTCACCAGTGGGTGAGTCTTGAAAAATAATTATAGGATAACTAATTCAAGAATTTGAATATCGCAAAATATTCAACGAGTGACCGATAAACACCTTAATTCACGAATGAGCGCATCGCATGAGGGAATTATTAGTGTTTTCCGGTTTATTACATTGATAAAATAGATAAAAAATGCTTCAAAAGTGTCATATTTTCCTAAGATATTTTCCTGAATCTTTCGATGTTAGTAACGCCGTTGACGGCCTTAAATAAAAACCGATCTTTCACTGAGTGAAAATATCGAATTTATTTTCACTGGAAATTACGATAAATCACCATCATCAATGTAATAATGAATTATATGTTGTATTGTAAAATGCCTAAGCCTTATGTTTAAAACAATTGAAAATACGCGGGAGAGGGAATTTTAGCTGTGGTTTACGTCTACCCCAATCATTTAATCCGAAAATAATACCAGGAAACATTATTATGGATTTATGCGCTATAAAAGGTGGACTAAATGGCATTATGAAAGATGACATTTTCCCAACTAAACCTATATACACGTCTTTGCATCTAGCATCGTTAGTTCAGTCAAGTATGACGCCCAGTCCTGTAATAGATGCATTTTATAGCATTAAGTGACAATGCCGTATCTCCAACTGTTTATTATTTTTTTTGTAAAATATGTTTTTAAAGAGCCAAGATCCCATAACTTCTGACTTACTACAAACAATATATGATAAGCTGTTTTGTGTTAATAATGCTTATTCGCAGCGTACAAATTGTGCCTGTTAGTTGACTTATGCTGGTGTTCTGCGTGTTTGAGAGTTGTTTAATATTAAGGGTAAAGATAACATACTTTATTTATCGCATATTTCTATTTTCGCTAATTCGCGTTGTGTTTTAGAATTTAATTATAAGTACCAAAGTAATGCCAAAGTTGTTGCAGAAAAGGAACTCGGTGGAATCTATGGATTCTGGGGTCTAATTTAGACTGAAATTAGTTGTACAAGAGAGGTGGCAGTAATGACGGCTCGTACACGTGGAGAGTGGTATTCTCTCCACCGCTGCAACTCCGTAACAACTGACTGACTGGAAAGTTTTTAACGTCCTTGAATACCTATTTAGGTCTCGCACGGACGATTTATTTTAATATGATTTATTTTATATTAATTAACATAAGTTATGAATATAATTTCCGAAAGTGGTAATTGAACCAAAAAAAATAGAATTAGCGAGACAGCTTTTAGAATTTAGTGTCGGTGGCCTAAATATATTCCAAACTGATGACAAACGAAATTTGATGAGTTGTAAGCCAAAAGTGTGTACGGATTTTAGAATTTGAGATGTATCTGAATAAGCATCAAAGCTGATGTGGAGCGGAATTTTGAATTTAGGAACGGTGGTATAAAAGGTATTCCAAAGATATGAATGGATATACGACGTTAACGGCTATGTCTATGATGAACAGCTAAGCAACGGCATCTTTGGTTCTGTTGACAATGGTGTGGTCTGAAACCCTGAAATTCTAACTAGTCAGCAACCTAGCAGCTTTTTGGATATAATTTTGTTATTTTTAATACAAATTTAGTTGTTTTGTTTTATTAGTTATATTTTATAGAAGACACCAAAGTAAATTCTAGGAAAAATAATACAAAATTGAGGCAAGAGTAAAAAATAGAAAATGAAAAATTATGGACTTAATTTAACTGGAATGTATGTTATTAAAAAAAAAAAAAAAAAAAAAAAAAAAAACTCTGTCATTTGTCATTAAATGGAATTTAGGGGCATTGGGCACTAGTCCCACTCACACAGTTGAGTGCTAAGGATCCCGCACGGCTTTAATTAGTTTTACATTTACTTTTTAGTTTTTTTTTTCTTTTAATTGACTAGTATTATTTTAGGGGTGTTATAAGGGAGCGCGTATGGAATGTATGTTATTGAAAAAGCAGTTAACGATCGTCCGATTGCTCTGTCATTTGTCATTAGATGAAATTTAGGGGCAGTCGGCAGTAGACCCACTCACACGGTTGAGTGCAAATAAGACCGCTGGACTGTTAACTGATGAAACAAGTAAAGTATTAAGCAAGACAATTTTAAGGGAGATGGACCGGCAGCAGCCCCACTCCAACTGAATCTCAATGTGAAACCTAGATGTATTTATCGTAATCTATTTCTGTAATAAAGTTTACCAGCTGTGTATAGACGTATTGCTGATTATTCTTTTCAGGATTAAGTAATATTTGGATGTTAAGGTTGTCTATATTAATTTGATACAGGGCTTCACTAAGTTTTTGTTTAGCTGGATTGTGCGCTGTACAGTGCAGCAGAAGATGTTCTATGTTTTCTGTTACGCCACATGTTGTACATAATGGTGACACCTGCCGTATATATTGTCCTATTTGCCCAGCCAAAAGGGTGTGTCCTAGTCTTAATCGTGTGATAGTTTTTGTGTGATATCTACCACCTTTATAAAAAGATTTTTTTTTATTAATATTAGGATTAAGTTTATAATACCAGGAGTCTTTAAACTTGTCCCACATATTTTGCCATTTGTTATTATATATCTGTTTGACTAGTGCGTTAAATTCGCCCGAGTTTAGTGAAATATTGATGTTTACTCTATCATTTTAAAGTGCTAATTTGGCAAATTTATCTGTTATTTCATTGCCTAGGATACCTACATGGGCTGGTATCCATTCTATTATGACGTTTATATTTTTTTGCTTGAGATTAAAAGCTAAAATTTGGATTGATTCCAGTATGTCTGGACTACTTGATTTATTATTTTGTATAGAGTAAACGGCACTTAAAGAGTCTGTCAAGATTACAATTTTATCGTATTTGTGGTCATTGTTGTGGACCCATTTTAATGCCTGAAAAATTGCTACCATTTCTGTTGTGTACACAGATACATTATCGGTTATTCTTTTATGAAATTTTACCTTTTCTTTTGGTATTATATAGGCTGCTCCAGTTTTACCCGAGTTAGGATCTTTTGAACCATCAGTATATATTTTTAAATGATCTTGATATTTAGTGTCAAGATGTTGTAAAGTAAGATTCTTGATTATATTAGGATCGTCTTTTTTGTCTATATAATTTTTAAGTTCACATGAGGCTTTAGCTGTTTTGATTACCCAAGGAGGATAAAGTGGAGCTTCATGTTTAACTATATTTATATCATTTAATTGATTATCCTTTAGTTCTTTGGATACTCGGTAACCATATGGGACAGTGTGTTCGTTCCATTTATGAGCTTTAGCCCTGTATTCAACACAATCGTTAAGCAGTTCATTGGCAGGATTTTTAGGATTTCGTTTACATCTAGCGTAATATTTAAAGGAGAGTTCATCCCGTCTTAGTTGGAGTGGTTTTTCGCCAGCTTCTATTAGCAGGTATTCGGTCGGGGTAGATGGTAATGCCCCGAGGGCTATTTTTAGACCTTGGGCTTGCATTATATCTAGTTTATTTTTTGTTGTTTTGCAAGCTGAATTGTACACCTGGGACCCATAATTTATTATTGAACGTAGTAATGCCCTATAGAGTGTGAGTAGTGTTTCAGTGCCCATTCCAAAATTATTGGCTTTAACATATCTCATTAGATTTAATACAGGCTTACACCTTTCTTGAATATGTTGAATGTGTTTATTCCAGGTCAGTTTACGATCGAAGATTAATCCTAAGAATCTGACCTCACTTTTGAAGGTTGTTGGTTTATTATTTAATGTGAGTTTAACCGTACTTGGTAACCTATCACCAAAGACAACTCCTACTGTTTAAGCGTCTGAGATTTTGAACCCCCACTTTTTGGACCATTTACTTATGCAATTTGGAGTTTCCTGCATTCTATTAGTTAATAGTTTTATTCGATTGCCCCTTTACCATAATGCACTGTCGTCTGCAAATTGAGACATTTCTGCCGGTTTTTTTGCTTGGTCTGCAAGATTGTTAATCATGATGCTAAAAAGCGTAGGACTTATAACGCTGCCCTGTGGTGTACCATTCTGCAAGTCACAGAGATCAGATGTTTCTTGATTAATTCTTACTTGAGTTTTACGATCTTTTAAAAAGTCTTGAATAAAGTTAAACATGTGGCCATTTATACCATAGTTTTTAATTTTATGGAGGAGTCCATTACTCCAGACCGAATCGAAAGCTTTTTCGATGTCGAGGAATACTGCAAGTAAATACTGTTTACGTACCTTAGCCTTTTTAATTTGAGTAGCTGGTCGATTGTTGAGCGACCCTCTCTGAACCCAGACTGTGTATTTTTTTTAATTATATTTTGTTTTTCCAAATTGTACTTAAGTCTTTCATTTACCATACTTTCCATAAGTTTACAAAAGTTGGATGTCAATGAGATTGGTCTATATGATTTTGGGTCTGATTTAGGTTTATTAGGTTTTAGTATTGGGATGACAATGGCTTGTTTCCAGGAAGGTGGTAGATTACCTGTTTCCCATACTTTATTTATTAGATTTATTACAATGTCGATTGCATTAGTTGGAATATGTTTAAACATTTCATAAGTTATTCTGTCATCTCCTGGAGATGTATTTTTTTTTGTTTTTTTTTAAGACTTTATGCAATTCGTCTGCTGTGAATGGAATATTTATAGCCTTTTTATTATGCTCCCGGTTTTGATCTTTACGTGCCGGGTTTTCGACCTCAAATTGATCTTTTTGCTTTTTAAAACTTGGGTCTAAGTTATCATCACTACTGGCTTTAGAAAAAGTTTGTGCCAGCAAGTTGGCCTTATCTTTATTTGTTACAGCTGTGAAGTTATTTGATTGAAGGGTAGGGAGATTGTTTATTCTAGCACTCTTCATACTTTTAACAGTATTCCAAACTTTTCTAACGTCACTTTTATGATTTAGTTTAGAACAAAAGTTTTCCCAATATTCTCGTTTGGCAGTATCTGTTACTTTTTTAAATTCTTTTAAAGCTAACTTATATAACTCATGATCTTCTGGCAGTTTAGTTCTATGTAAACGTCTTTGTTTATTACTTTTATCTTTTTTAGATTCTGTACACTGGTTATTCCACCAAGGACAGTTGTTCCTTGTGTGGGTGTTACCTGATGTTTTAGGAATGGTGGCATCTGCTATTTCGGTTATTTTATTACATAAATTCTGATTAAATATATTAACATCTTGATGTTCGATGTCTTTTAATGTTAATGATCGACATAGTTTTGAAAGTTTATGCCAATCTGCTTTTTCATAGATCCACCTTTGTGGCGTACAAATTTTGTTTGTTATGGGTTTAGCATTTAATTTAAGGCGGTAAGTATAGGTAGATGATCTGAACCTAATGAGTGGTCTAAAACTGCCCATTGACTGTCTTTAGCCAAATTTTTTGAAATTAAAGTGAGGTCTAGTACTGAAAGGTTACCGTTATTATTTATATGGGTGCCTGTCCCGTCATTTAAAAGTATATTTTTTTTTATCTATTAATTGCTCTAATAGTTGACCATTTTTATCAGTTGTGGCTGACCCCCAAAGAGGGGATTTGCTGTTAAAATCTCCTAGCAAAACTATGTTATCAGAAAATTGATCTACTATATCTTTATAATCTTGCAGTGTTGCAATTTTATATGGGGGTCTATACATGTTTATTATGTTTATTTCTTTATCTTGGCAGTTTATTTTAGCACCTACAGTTTCGATTTTATCGGATTTAAATTGAAATTCGGAATAGGAAAGAGTATTTAATATATATATTGCAACCCCTCCTCCTTTTTCTTTAATTTTATTCTTATTTTTACCTTTGTCGTGCACTCGTAAGTTTCTATTTTTTACTATTGGTGTATGGTAGCCATTTAGTTTTACGTATTTATTGCCCTTAAAGTGTGTTTCTTGAATACATATTACATCGGGCCTTTCATGAATGTCTAAAAATTGTTTAAGAAAATTTGCGTTACTGTAGAGCGAACGCGCATTCCATTGTACAATGTTTAATCCCATTATTTACGGTAACTGTTTAATATTTAATTAAAGTTACATGAAGAAAGGGGTTTAGTCCGCCTTGACATTTTTATTTATCATTCGGTGAAACGTGTCTATCACCCGTTTAAAAATTGCTGATTTTTTCTGTTTATTGTGCAGACCTGTTTGACAGATGTCCAAAACTACGTCTATAAATTGGTAAATTTCTGATAAACCTTCATTTGTTTTGATTTCAGATGAACTTTTGCTGATTTTACTAAGACTTTTTGGCGGATGTGAAACTAGGGGATTAAGAGTGTCTTGTATTTGGATACTTTGATCATCGATGTCACATGTGGTGTATCAACGTTAAGATAAAAAAACTTATGACTTTCTCAGATAAATTTAAAGATAAGGTATTGAAGACATTTTGAATAAACGAATATTCATGAAATATTACACAGAAATCATAGTTAAATACTTTAGCAGTTACACAAATTAAGCTTCTTTATATTTTAGTGTGTTTAAATCGAATTAAACTTAAAATAAACATTTAATTAAGAAAACATTCAGTAATCTGAACCTAAAAAGGGAGACTAATCAAGTCCCCATCCATTACAATGGTATTTGATTTGCTCTGCCTTACTAAGGCGTCTTTAATTGGAAAAATAAATAAATTATATTCTGTTCTGTCCTTGGGTCCGGATCTTTGACCGACATTACATTTATTTAGATTAAAGGTCCGTTGATCTTTCATGTCTTGTTGCTTTTACTCGCCGTTGGTTATTAGTAAAAACCTGAATTTACCAGAAACATCTGTAACCTTAATTTTAATTGGTCAATTTATTTATTATTATACAACAAATTTATTTTTAGAAATTTACAGCTCACATGTTTCGGAATTAGTGACTGTGGTAATACCTTAGCTAAATCAAGTTTGTGGTCTTCTTTCTTCTTTTCTTTACATGAAACATACATGCCTACGCAAATAAACGGTGCTCAGTGTCCACTGGCCTAATGTGACATGTAATGAGGCTTGTTGAATTTAAAAATTACACAAGGTTACTCACTAAGTTACTGTATCCTTTTTTCCAGTTTTACGGGTGTTCACAAATTTTTTTCTCTACTCTTGTTGCAGGGATGTAAATAGTTGTGATTGTTGACAGTTTATAAAGTGTGGAAAATCAGCTTTATATTACCACCCAATCTCAAATGCAGAATAGCATTTCTTGATTTACTTCAAATTGTCCCACTTGCTTCGCCTCTGATTTCAGTTCTTGATGAAAACCTTAGGATTTGCAATTCTGTAATTTAAAATAACAGTTATGTCCTTAAAGTTAACATTGAACCAGAGACGTATATCATATGTCTCTGATTGAACTTTGGCAACAAAACTTGCAGGTATTGAGCAATGTTGCAATTTTGTTGTGGTGACGTCATATTTTACGAATAATCTGTGAACATGGTGAATTGCATACAAAAATTAAGAATTTTCACCGTTAAATATTTGAGGCACTTTTAGACAATAATTAATTACTATTGGAAACAAACAGTAATAAGTTTTACTTTCATTTTAAAAAAACATTTACGATACATGTATTCCTGGAAAACAACTTGCAGTTAAAAAAAGGACAGCTTTAGC
This sequence comes from Mytilisepta virgata, assembly GCA_028015205.1. Classification (NCBI taxonomy): domain Eukaryota; kingdom Metazoa; phylum Mollusca; class Bivalvia; order Mytilida; family Mytilidae; genus Mytilisepta; species Mytilisepta virgata. Next base: position 53,025,835 of record CM051518.1, on the reverse strand, counting down.
TCTTATGGTTCATTATTTTTTTATGCCCCGGGGTATGGTAAAAAAGAAAAACATAAGAGCTATAATATTTTAAGGGTTTTCAGGTGAACTGTGTAATTTTGGATATGGTACCAATGTGTTATGTAACTTTTAAACGATTGCCAATTTCAAGATTTCAATATATGAAGATGAAGATGTTTAATGTTCTATTAAATGGGCTCACAAGGAGCATAATACAACACATATTGCATTCTACATATAATACACCAAAACAATATACAAGGTTACAAATAGTAAACATTAAAAACACCATGGTTTTCAAATATATATAATATATACTTGTAAGGGAAAAGATTTTTAATAAAATGTTTATAAATAGGAGTATAATAACTTTGTGTCAGGCACACCCCTAGGAAGAGAGAGAAAAGAAAAAAAATTCTGATAGTGAATAGATTATTCAGAATTTAGTCTAAGTACATGTATATTTAGCTTAACTGCAGGAGGCACCAAGGGACGGTGCTGCATGGCAAGGAGGGTGATACTGATAGGCGCATAACTAGATGTATGTGGTTAGACAGTAGTAATTTGGTAAACTACTACATGGAATTACACATAACTGGCATGTCATCCTTGTGAGTGATGCAGTGGGTTCAGAACATCTTGTTAAGTGACCTGACTGCAGGAGGAACCAAGAGACAATGCTAATTTACATGCCACAGTACAAAATAGATAAAATAAATCAATGATCTGGAAATAATTTGTTTGTTAGAAATAAAAACGTACATATAGAGGACATTAAAATGCCTCAGACAAATTAAAGTTGGAATATTGAAAAGATTGCATTGCAGTTTTTAAGGCACTGACCATAACAATGGATGTTAAGTCATATGTTACCATTAATAGTATTAAAGTTATCAGGACAAGGAGATGTAGTTCAATAGTTGGAAGAGAATAGTGTAATATTGTTACTGTTCATGACAAATAATGTTTCTGCTATACAGCCATGAAACATATAATATCATGTCACTATTCAAATAATACTGGGAAACAACATTGATATTTAATGTGAAAGAATTGTTTACAAACATAATAGATGTGGTAGTTAATATAATATACAAATTCAATACTTTATAACAGAAAGAGGAACACTGATTGACTTAAACTTATTTTTGTGACAACACAGAAAAATACAATGGAAGGATGTAAGACCAACATTTGGTTTTGATTAGGTAAATTTTGCCCTCACTGAAGTCATGATTCAGCCATCAGTGAAAAAGGAAATTAACAAAATACTAACACACCTTCATGTGACCAAAGCTGGTCTTTTCCAGTTTCTTTCTGGTCAAAGTTGAATGTAATATAACATGGAAAAGACTGTGATTGGTGTATGTATTTCCTTCATGAATCATCTTGGTGATCTCCCCAGCTCCTTTTAACCCCTCAGCACCATAACACTATATTTTTGGGCATAAAGCTATCCAAATCACTGTGGCACTATTTTTTTCGCCAGTAGCAAAATTATAAATTACATATTGTGAACATGTCTGGACAAAAGTTATGATCAGTTACAAATTGTTTTTTGTGCATGATAGTACTTCCAAACAGTACAGTAGGCATATACGTGTAGGATCCACTTTGTTGGCTATCAGTATGTCTGCGCAAGTTGTGTCAGGCTCAGAACTTATAAATGTCTTCAACATGTTGAAGGAATTAAATAATACTTAATATGGCGATATTGTTGACAATCTCCAGAGAGAGTTTTATTTAAATGATTTGATTGTCTACCTGCAAGATCAAAGCTAGGGCAACAACTTAGTTTAACTTTACATACCCATTATCCAAATATGAAGTGTCCATCTCACAACATTTAAAATCCCTTGAAGGAATTAAGTGATGCTTGGTAGTATTATTAACTACCACCAAACTTCTTGGATGGTTGTACAAAATGTAAATAATAGTTCAAAATAAGAGGCAGTATCTACAATACTAAACATTATATTCACTATGTATTCAAATTCAAATACTTTATTTCATAACCACAGGGCCCTTACAGGCATATTAATCAAAACGATATATATATGTATTACATACATGATATATAAGAATAAAGAGCTTACATGTATGCTATTTGTTAGGATATATAAATATATGATTAAAGTAACCTTTATTTATTTTTTATTTCCACTTGATAAGTGCACTGTAAATCTTAAATTTTATGCAAACATAAATTTAGACTGCAGTCAATGCAGCTGTTGCAGCACTTTGATTATATGTGGAATGAGTTGTTTAAAAGTGAGGACAAAATGTGGTAAATTTTCGTGTTGATATATATGTATACAGGTTTTTTGGTAGGATTTCAATTTGGTGAGTCCAAGATCACTTTTTCAAAATATTGTTGAGTCCCACAATTGAATTGATCCTGAATCTTAGAATTTTGGTGAGTTCCAGCCAAAACTTAAGAGTCCAGGACTCACATAGATGAGTTACCGAAAACCCTGGAATAACTATCCCTTATCTTTGTTCCATCACACTTTCTCTTATCTAAAAAATATGAATTGATTTCATGTGGTGGATTTCCTTCATTTAATGATTATTATTTCTTTGATCAGATTGATTTTGGGAGATGCAATATTAAAAGATATAGTACTTAGTCATTTTTCTGTAATGGTCTTTGAGAAAATGTAACTAGGTAATTATTGTAATAAGGGAGACAACTCCAATAATTCTTCACGTTTGGAATCTTCAGTTACGAATGCCATTGAATACCTCCTATTTTATGATTATTAATTCCTTGATCAGATTGAATTTGGCAGATTCAATATTAAAGGATATAGTACTTTGTAAATTTTTCTGTAATGGTCTTAGAGTAAATATTAACAGGTAATTATTGTAATAAGGGAGACAACTCCAATAATTCTTCAGTGGTGATAATATCTTGTAATAATCTGCTGCTGCTATGTTTTCATGCATGAAGTTAAAATACCTTGTTAGAACTTTAATGCAATAAAATTAAAAAATTAGAAGAAATATTATTAACTCATATATAGGTTATAGAACTTTCTTTCTGAATCTCCATAAACCACCTCAATGGTAGTGTGCTCGCCTTGAGTGCAGAAGGTTGTGGGTTCAATCCCAGAACGGGTCAAACCAAAGGCATTAAATTGTTATTTGCTGCTTCTCGCCAAGCACGCGGCATCTAGGAGTAAGAGCAAAGGACTGGTCAGTATAATATGTCAGAGTGGGGTGATATGTCTTTCTGCGGACAGTTACCTTGTGAGCTTAAGCACATTAAAAATCCGGCTCAGCGTGTGGGTCTAGTACAAAGCAGGGATCATATTCATACCATATCAACATGTCATTGTCCTGATATGCACCAAATGGTTGCCATTTGACGTTATTTTGCTTGTGGTGTGTCATGCAGTCCTGATACTTTTTCAAGGAATATTTTTGTGCATTCAGGGCATACAACACTTAATCTCCCAAAACTGCCTGTTAAAGGGCCGAGGGATAAGTTATATCTCTCTCGTTTTCTGGAAAATTCCTTATAAATCAAGTAAATGTATGGTCAAGTCCCTCTCCATCACTTCTCCCTGTTTTCATCTTAGGATGAAAATTTGGTGAGCTTTGTGAAGCATGTTAATTTCTCAATCTTCAATACATGTCACTCTGATAGAGTGAGTTGTTCTAGACTCTCAACAACTGATAGTAGAATATTGCTGAATGCAGAAATATATATATAATATGAAATTGTGATTTCTTTATTGCTCAAGGTCCAAATTTTAATTTTAGGACTTTTAAGATATATTTTGCAATATGACACAGAACTACATGTAGGTACATTATGTAATCATAACTAGTTATAAAAAATAAACTTTTGACTCCTGGGATTCCTAACTTCAAAATTAAAAAAAACTCAAAATTTGTGGACAAATTTGTACTATATTTCATTTTTTTTTAATTGATGGTATATTTACTAAGAGGTCACCTTGTCATTGTAATATCTGTATGTCATTAATTTACACTTGCAGATGTACAATTATCTCCATCCTTTGACATGAGTGGTCATTTAAATCACATATTATAAAATGGTTAGCTGACATTGAGATTACTGAGTGGGAAGAATTAAGTAGTGAAACGTCATCCAAATGGCTGCCAGTATGAGTGCAAAAGATGCATGGGACATATACAGTAGTACAAGGAAACATCCAAATCAGGAACAGGTAGGATTTAATTATATAAGTTCTTAAACTAATTGATGGTCAGATATGTAGTGTATACACTGTATCATAATCGCTAGATTTAAACATTGAATGCCTGTAATTTACTGTCAATGTATATTAGGGTACAAAATTTGTAACTTTCTAATGAAATAGGCAGTATAAATTTCAAGGCTTTGAAAATTTTGTTCAAAAGGTTACAATACAATGTACTTGAAAATCAATAAAACAGAAAATCTGAATACAATTTCTGTTGTTGTTCTGATTATCAGTACAGTATAAAACTTGATTGATTATGACCAAAAAAGTTAATGTGTTGCTAAAAATATTTTTCTGATAAATCTGTAAATTGTCACTTTCACTTTAAATTTTGTGCAAAAATGGATGAAAATTACCTGAATTTTACTATAGAAAATCACTGCAACCCAACTGGTCAAATTTATGGACATTTTATGGATAAGATATAGTGTCTTACTAGATTATACTGTTACCGATCTCACCTAATTAAAAAATAAATTTTGTTCTAAATAAAATGAGATCTTAAAGGTTTTTATATTACAAATATTTATTTATAATATAAATCTGAAGGCTTCTTGTGATGCAGTTTTGTTGTTTATTTATTTGTTTGTTTTAGTCAAGAACACTTGCTTTGGATGTATTTCTTGTCCTTTGTTACAAAGAAATTGAAGAATCTGGAGAAATACCTGTTATATAGTAAGTTATTTTTTTACATGAAATACAGTGGTCTCTAATTAGCTTGAACTATTTTATCTCAAAATACCTTATACATGTATCTCTAAGTAATTTGTCACTAGTAATGTTCTGATGATTTATTATCGTTTATAATCCATAGGTTGATGCCTTCATCTAGATAATTGATAGTGAATTATCATAATCATTTACAGTTTTAAAAAAATACCCTTAGAAATATATTTTGTGTATGCCAAAGTCTTGTTTTTCATTTCTTTCTTCTGTACAATGAGCCATGAAATTGTTTTTTTTTGTGTCTTAAAAAATCAGATGAAAAAATAACTATTTATTGAATTATAATCGATAGTTAGTGTGTTGACATTAACTGATAGTAATAGATAATCAGACACCAGTTTCAGCCAATTGAACAATACAATTTGTCACTCCCAGGATAATACATTGCATCATGCATGTTATTCTTGTTGTTACCAGTTATCCTAGAATATTTTGATAGTCCCTTCACCTTGGAGAAATGAAAGTCAACAGTACTTTCATATTGGTATTGCTTCCTGTTTGAACTTTTTTAACATCTTCTTAATGTTTATATATGAATATAATAATACATGATAGATTTTTCTTATTTTCATGAAAGAGTGTTTAAATGATACACTTTTACCACTCCGGAGTTACGGTCCTTGATTAATTGGAAAATGTCACTTTTTGTCGTTTCTATGCTATAACATATGAACTGATCGAGCAATACTTTTCAAATTATAATATGTTGTTCCTGATGATAAAATGGAGGTCAAGTTCGATATTGAACATTTTAACTGTATATTATAAACGTAATGTACAACACATGTTTCTCTAAAAGCTCCTATCGGGTACACCGGAGACCCAAAGTTTGGAAAGCCAAACACAAACAAGGGAACAATAAACTACCTAAACAGTTATACACAAGATTTGCACCTTACAAATTTGCATATATTTCAACAACAAATATTTGAGAAAACCCAGTTTGCTGTCATCTTGAAAGCTTTTCCCTTGTTCAAGAACTTGTCTAATGCTGTTGAAGGTATATTTCTGGAAAAACCTCAGGTTAGATATACCAGGTTTTAATAAGACTGTAAGAAAGGTTTGTGCGAAGGCTACACAAATTATACCTTTGTATCTGGAATTCTAGCAGAACTTAGTATATATATGCCAAGGTTTTTACAATTTTGATTTCTTCCCATGTGTTGCATGGTTCATTTACATTAATCTTGATAAGATGCATAAACTTTTCCTCAAAGTGTGAAAACTGATAAGGATATACTATTTATAACTCTGCATCCATAGGACACTTATATTCTGTCAGATTAGTCTAAACTTTTGGACTAACATGTACAATTATAATGATCCATTATGATAGGTCAGTGCAATTTAAGTCATCATCCCAACAATCATTCCTATAGGAAATTTACAGTTATCACAAAACAATGTGAATATCCCGATTCTCAAATCGTATGATTTCTCATTTATGAAGACACGTTGTATAAGGAAAATGTTGATGAGGACTTCCGGTTATGGCGACACCCATGCCATAAAATTTTTGTGGTGAAAAATTTTGTAAAACTCAAATTACTGAAGTGATGCAAAGTTAATTAATATAGCTAATAACAAGAATGAAGTGCACTAAACTCTATAAACAATATACCCCCGTAACAGTATTGATTTGTGTGTATTATCGTTCATTGTGAAGGTGAACATGGCAAATTTTACGATTCGTAACGAAAGTGCTGAGATTGACCTATCTGTTGATAATTTAAAGAGTGTGTACATAATTAAGGAGAAGTTTAGGAAAGTACAGAAGCATGCAGGGAAAGCGATACCCTTTGAAGCAATAGACCTTGACATTTACAAGGATGGTGCTAACTCCACAAGTTTTATTACTTCCAATCCAAGAATACATTTCTGGATAGTCGAATTAGCTCGGGCCCTTTGGATTGATGCCAGTAGTCAGTATGATGTGACGTGGCGTGATAGAAAAGATGCGTCTGAAAATATTACACAAACTGAATTTATAGTATGTGACAAGTCCAAAGGCTCAATTACTGATGATTTTAAATTTAAGGTGGTACTATATTTCACTACAGGGAAGATCTTCATCCAGGGTTTAGAGTGGCAGATGTTTTGTTCAGAATTTTTCCCCAAGTGTCTTAAAAGGGTAAAAGATCAATTAGATTCTGATAATATTGAAACAATACCCAAAACTTTGTCAGACGATGAAGATGAAAATATAATAGAGTCTGTAGTTGAATTAGAAAAAAAAGGGAAAGAATCAGGGTCTAAAATGAACACTAAAGAGGTAAAAAATGACAGTTGAGGCTGTTAATTTAGCTGTTTTGTCTGAGCTAGGTCTAATGCCTGTGGCTATTGATGCACTTAAACTAAGTGTTGGTTTTTGGCTTTACGTAATAAATGCAAAAGATAAACAGTTAGTAAATAACGCATAAATTGAGAATATGAAATTAACCAACAGTTACACATCCAAGATGGAACAAGTATTTAAGAAAACGGGATTTCATAGTGTTTGGCTTAATCAGAATACATTTTCAAAAAAGAGGTTATTGTTTTCTTTTCAAAAATATTTAAAAGAAAAATTTGTAAGCTTTTGGAAAAATAGCATCTTTATGGATGAAGACGAACAAAACAAACATAAATTGAGAACCTACAGAGAAATTAAATCTAATTTTTCTTTAGAAAATTTTTTGCTTTTAGATTTACAGAAAGACATAATTTCGAACTATGTTAGAATAAGAATAAGTAATAGCAAGCTGCTTATAGAGCAAGGGAGATATCAAAATATTCCTTTAGAAAATAGAATATGTAATTATTGCAATTCTAATGTTGAAGATGAGTTTCATTTTGTTATGAAATGCAAATTAAAGATTTAGAGCATTTAAGAACCAAACTTTTTTCGGATATTAGTGATATTATTCCTGCATTTCTAGATTTATCTGATATTGCAAATTTAAATTCATTATGTCTAGTAACGATTATGATGTCGTGAAAGTTTGTATAACAGGAATTGATGATATGTATACTAAGCGTAAAATGAGAAAATGATTATATATTTATTTGTTGTTATTATAGTAACTACATGTATTATATCTTATACAATCAGTCGTGATAGATCTGCACATGTACAATTGTATTGAATTCATTGAAATGTTAGTTTTATCAATGTTCGTCTGAATTTGTTTTGTTGGAGATTACAATCCTGTGTTGGATTCTTTATCAATAAATATTATCTTATCTTATCTTATCAACAATATGACACAATATCTTGGAAGGTGATGATCTGGTTCTCATGAACACAATTTTCACTTTTTGGTTAGATCCAAGGTTTTTTCTTTCATCTAAAACTATATTTTTGTCTTATTTCTCATGAAGTTACTGGTCATTTCAACCAGTTACATATGACAAGACATTCATTATCATTTATGAAAAAAAAGGCTACATAAGAAAGATTGCAATAATGAAAACTTTTTCATTTTGACTATTGAAAGGGGAGAAGGATGAGACTTTAGTGGTAAGAGTAGTTGCTTAATATCAAGGGCAAACGTTGACCTGTATAGTTACAATGCTTATAGTAATTTTATGTCTTAAATCTTTTGATATCATTATTAAGAAAAACAGTAAATTACTTTGCATGAAAGTCAGTTCAGTGTGTATAAAAATTCATTTTTACTCTGACCCACATGAAGTACAGTATACTTACTGAATACATCCAAGGAATGTTTATTGAGACAATTCTAATGCACAGACATTACTATAAGTCATTGATCTCAAAATAATGTCATATTGTACACTCCTGTATAACTTATTATCTGATTAAATGTGTTGTAAACAGGTTATTGTTTTGCTGGACCTGATTTTGAATTTTTAATAGGGTTCTACGAACTTGATTGTTAAGTTGATGAACCCCATAATTGTTTATATGATTATTACCTCTTGGACTTACAGTTTGAAATCGTTGGACAAATTATGACATTTTTTGTTAGATATCTTTGCCTATTATCATAATTTACTGTGTTGCCTGCGGAAAAGTTTAGACTTGTATTTTTGTCATTTTCCTTGTCTGTATCTGTCTGAACATTTTGTTCTTTCCTTAACTCATTCTAAACCTATAAATGTATTTTAGGAAACATTTACTTAACAAAATTATGCTCGTCCTGTTTTCTTTTCTTTCTAGATTTTTTTTTCTGTTCCAAAACTATAAAAGGGAGACAAGTAAACACTTCTTGATGGAAGTTTTGTGTGTTAAAATCTTGTGCTCTAATAGTATACATTATTCCTTAGATTTACATAGGTTTTTTGTAAATTATACCCCCACTCTATGGATGGTATACTGGATTCACCTTGTTCATCCTTCATCTGTGCGTCTGTCTGTCTGTCTGTCTGTCCGTCCATTCAAACTGAAATTTTTCATCACACTTATCTCGGCTTCTGTGCAACGGAATGTTTTGATATATGTCCTGTAGCTTTATGACCATGAGTTGTATCGTCTCTCATATTTTCAGGTCTGTCAAGGAATCACTTCCTGTTTGCCGTTACTTACAAATTTTACAATACCTTATGTTTACATGAAATTTTTCGTCAAACTTTTCTCGGCTTCTGTGCAATGGAATGTTTTGATATTTGGCCTGCAACTTTATGACAATGAGTTGTATCGTCTCTCCTATTTTTAGGTCTGTCAAGGAACCACTTCCTGTTTACCGATAATTACAAATTTGACAATACCTTAGGTTTACATGAAATTTTTCGTCAAACTTTTCTCGGCTTCTGTGCAGTGGAATGTTTTGATATTTGGCCTTCAGCTTTATGACCATGAGTTGTGTCGTCTCTCCTATTTTCAGGTCTGTCAAGGAACCACTTCCTGTTTGCCGTTACTTAGAAATTTTACAATACCTTATGTTTACATGAAATTTTTTTATCCAACTTTTGAAGTCTGATTTCACAATTTTCAAAATTAAAAAAGAGTGGAGGTATACTTTGCACGATAACACGTGCAACCTCATGTTCAGCCTGATTTATTATGTATTGTTATTGAAGTTAGTCCAATATTAGGACTGTAATTCAATACAAGTTACTTATTTAGGTGTAAAAATTCCTTTTTGCAACTCTGATACTCGATAGGAGCAAGTTTCACAAATTGACCATGGAACACTCTAACTTAAGTTCTTGCAGTGGGATGCATTGTAAGATTTCTATCTCTCTTGAAGGCCTCACTATTAATAGCTATAAAAGTGCTGTTCCTTTGTTTAAATTCTCTTTCACATGACTGTACTAGTGTAGGAATTACGTGTCAAGAAGTCATCCATCATGTTTATTTATTTATTCTACAAGTTTGACCGTTTATATAAATATACGACGTGAATTATTGTATTTTTCTATAAAAAAAATAATTTAATAAATTTTATTTTTTCCATGAAAGATGTTGACTAGTTGCTATTCTGGACTGTAATTTATAAATAATAGTACAATGTTTAGCGAAAGTCAATTAAGAAAAAACACAATGTGATTCAAGCCAATGTTTAAAATGTATTGCTACACACGCACATTCAAAGGTTCACCGGGAAAATATAAACAAGCACTATCTTTAAAAAAGATAGACGACGTAGTGTCTCTGACTGTATTTATTTCTCCATTCTTATCATATAATAATGCGTAGGTCGGCCATTCTTAGTTGAAATTGCATTTTAAGGATTTTTTTACAGTACATGTATATATCATACAATTCGGAATTTTTATACATAAAATTTGAAAAACAATATTTCAACAATAAAACTCCCAACACCAGTTCCGCCGACGGGTGTGTCTACGACGGACGACGACATTGGAGATGCCATAAACGTAGGCTAATTGAAATATTTAATTTTAAACATAAATTTTCAGGTGATAGGATTACACTGTCTTTTTTTCATGGTAAATGCCAGTAATTGTCTCGTCACACCTAAACAGTGTTTGTCCGGTATAAAGTTATGTATTATAGATTTAACGTGGATGTAAGTTTTCCGAGAAGTTTTCAACATTAAATAGAAATGTATTCAGAGCATAAGATAAAGAAGTATGAATTTGGAATCCTGCCACCCAAACTACATTTTAAAAAAAGGGAAATTAAAGTGAAAATTGAATTCAAATTAAATTTGTTAAGATTCGGTTGAAATAGAATATTTTTTCCTGGATTTATAAAATAGACGAAAATAAGAATAAAACCAATTCAAAACGAAACTTTTAATTTGTTAAGTTTTCCATAGTCTCGTGCCTCGATCCGTCTAGCTATCTTTAGCCCAGAAATTCATTTAGTTAAGATCAACAAAAAAGTACTTGAAAAAAGGGATTTTTGTCCATGAATACTGCTTGAACTGCATTCATATAAAAAATATTTTGTAATTAAAAATAATCCATTTTTACACTTCTTACTGCAGTTTCTTGTGGCATACGATCTATAAATAGAAATATAAATGTACATACACACAGTTTGTCTCAATTCATTGACGCGGACGTAATTGATCCACACTGTGTTGACCCACATCTTTGAAATGCCGATTCTTTAAATCACAGCTGTATTTATTAACTAATTAGAATGGTTGACCTTTTGAATGTCGTTTTTTCAAGTTTCAAAAAATCAGGGATCATATACAGTTCCTGAAAAAATGAATAAAGTGAAATTGTGAAAAGTGACAGCTTTCAAAACCAGAAGTTGGGGCACATTTAGCCGATACAGGAACTGTATATGAAGTATTATATGATCCCTGGCCGATAGTAGAACATTCGTGTCTATTCGAAAATCACCATTTTCCTCAATGTTATTAGATTTGGTAGCAAGCGTTGGGCAACGAGGGAGCCAAGATTGCAAACAAAATATTCGGAATATCGCTAGATCTTTCACGCGCAGGCTTGTATAGCTGTCTATATATAGCTATGACATCATTGACATGTTGGGAGAATTTCAATGTGTGAGCAAATTTTTTTTTCAAAAAGAGCTTCTTATAGTACAAAAATAATAAAAATCGAAACAATCGATTGTTGCTTTTCAACTTAGGGTCGTTATGAACTATGAATTATGTATCATACCTTCTATATAGAGGCCCACATTTTAAGTTTCTAAAATCCATTTATTTATTTTTATGTTTATGAAATGAGGGACAACTTTGATTCTAAAAACGGATGTTAGATATACTGTATGCTTGGGTTGATATAAATATTACTGATGTTATATTTTTGTCCAGTTTCCCATTTTAAATAATAAAAATGAGAGGGTATTTACCTTACAGCTTCATTTTCCGGCGATGCTGAAATGTATAAATGATATAAAACAAGATAAGCGTCTTTGACCTACTTTATTTCTTTATTCGGATACTTGCGGATATCTTCTCAAAGTTCAACGGGAATATTAGAAAAGAACCCGGTTAGAACCAAGAAGTTGGGTTCCTATAGCCAAACAACCCGGATGTTGAACCAGTTGTTATGGTTTTGAACCAAAGAACCCGGATAGAACCAAGGTTCAGAACCAAAAGACCCGGATGGAACCAAGGTTTTGAACCAGAGTGCCCGGATAGAACCTAATTGCATTCGGACATCTCGTGTCTTTTTATACCTTCAACGTATTTTCCAAATCATTTATTTATTTAGTATATTTATATATAATTAATAAATCTTACTATCAGGATGTTGTTGTTTTAAAGTATGAACACCGAGTTCCAGCTTTTTTTCACTGCTGCTTATTGCTTGTCACACGTATAGTTTTTTTAACTCTTATTTTTAAACCATTCTTAAAATGTTAGACATACAAAAAAAAAAAAAAAAAAACAATCAAAAAACCAAAATTATGTACAACAATAGATGTTGTAAAGTTCATAGTAACAAATAATTATATCATTTGATTTGACATCACTTTGACTTTGTACTGTATAAAGAACATAAAAGGAAAGAGGAAGACATTATTTTCATAACAAAAACAGGACTTATAAGGATGAATACTGGTAGGTCATGGTCATAAGTTTTTACATCTTTAGTTATTTTTAGATAATGAAAATATTTTAATGGCCATACTCATAAACGGATTTTAATTCTCAGAATTAAAATGGATTTAGAAGGGTGTTTTGAAAATTTTTTACAGAAAACTTTATATATAATGCTTAATATGTAAGTACATATATATAATATAACAACTTTATATTAATTGATAAATCCATATAAAGTTTTTAGAGTAAACATATAAATAAACAACAGAACAAATAATTTTATGGAGAAATGCATGTTTTAATTGAAAAATTTTCACAGGTGAATTTTTTTTTCCAGTTGAGGAAAATTAAAAATCACTAATTTAATTGTCTTTTACATAAATGAGAATAAAATTTTGAATTGATAAGAAAATTCTGTTATCAGTACAAAAAAATATAACATTTCTGAATGATAGTTCAAGAATTTTGCAATGAAATTATTAATTATGCTCAATAGATAGTTAAATTCATCGAGTTAGATATTAAATTTTATTTTAAATTTCTATCAATGAACAAAAAATTTCATTTATAAATGTATATTACGTATTCTAAATGTTCTGGTCTTAAATTCAGGAAGTGACATGATACCTGTTTCAGCTAATGAGGACCCTTTTCATTGCTACAAACTGGTATCATGTTCCAAGGTACTTAAATGTTATATAACGTATGACAACCTATAAAATGGCTGATATGAATTAGATAAATATCTGATATCTACTTTAAGTACTTCCACAGTGACTCTGTGGTCAGTACTACTGCATACTGTTTGTATACAAGATAAATATTAGTTTATTAATTGTGTTAATCAGTTTTATCCGGAGTTACAGGATAAACAACCAGGTAATTTTTTTCAACGTTTATAATATTTATGATAATCTTATAGTTTGATGTATAAAAAATCTAATTAACAATTATTTACTTTTATTCTGTATTGCATTTCACCTTTCACATTGGCCATGACTTTGCATCCGTTGTCTTGTAAACTTTCCTCTAAATATCTTTTCCTCTGAAACCTCTGGGCCAATAAGGATTTAACTTTGGCAGAATGGTCTTTGGGTGGTCACCTTCCAAAGTACATGCATGTACCAACCTTAACATGGCTGCTGTTAGTTTTTCAATATGCACTGTAAGTTTCAATTTTTTTGATGGTGAAAATAAAATTTTACAGGGGGACATTTGGAAAATGAAGAGTTTTGGGTGTTGGATTTTTGTTTGTATTATATTATACTTAAGATGGCTTATGTTTAGTACACAGAAAGATAAGTTTCTTCTACAAAAAATTTGACATTCCAGCATTAATTAAAACATGCATATGTAAGAGGTTCAGTTATATTAAATATCTTGACCCTTCTTTCTTCCACTTTCTTAATTAAGCAGATGAAACTGATTTACTTAGTCTTAACAAAATCTTAACACACTTCCTTATGAATTGATGAATTGTTGTATGACTTATTAAGTTAAGTAATATCTAAAAATAAATGTATTTAAAGTCTTTTAATTTATTTACAAATTTCATTCTTTTCTATAGATATAAAACCTCTTTTTCCAATTATCTAGTTCCTTCCTTATGTTTACAAATACTTAATAAGGACTATTGTGAATATTTAATGACAAAAACTTGATAAGTGCTTCTTAAAGTACATGTACAGTTACATTGTCAGTGCAGTATATTTACTTCTTAAATTATTTGCAATTCAACAGACAATATTAGCTTGAAATTTTTTGTCACACGTTGATAAATGTTGGCAGTCAGGATTAAAATTTAAATTTTTTAAAATATAAAAATAATTGTTGCAAGTTCTGCTTTGGGATTTATCCAACTTTTTGCAAAAACTGTGGACTGTTTGCGGATCTGTCAAGCCCTCATTTTCTCATCCCTTATTCTGCATTTTATCTGTGATTATATAAATTGTAAAACTTGAAACCACTTAATCATCTCTTAGATACGATTTGGTTTATTGGAAATCTCTTTCCAAAACTACATGTGATGATCATGGCTGCAGGAAGTATCCTATCAGACAGCACTGATAGCTAAAATATATACCGGGGTATATGGGTTACTGGAAATCTCTTTCCAAAACTACATATGATGACCATGGCCACAGGAAGTATCCTATCAGACAGCGCTGACAGCTAAAATATATACCGGGAGAACTACATGTGATGACAGCACTGATAGCTAAAATTTATCAGATCAGAAACTTGTAGTAAGAGAATAAAATCCAGATGTTGTGTATTTATTTTTGCGTGGTTGTAAATTATGCAACACCCTTTACAAGAAAGATGTGAGTCAATGTATCGGAATTTACTATTATGTTTCTCAAATTTGAATTATATCACATTTTAACATTGTTATTTACATATGACCATACCTTTTATCATTAAAAATGAAAAATATTTCAAAATATTAGGTTTTGAAGAAAATAAAATTGTATAAAATATAGAATATCATAAGAAGTTTTTAAATAGAGGTCAAAAGAACCTTCAATTGTAGATTTATATTTTAATTAAGGTCATATATGAAAGTTCATTGTTAAATCTACAAGTAAATCAGATCACTATCAATAATGCTTGTATATTAAATCAGATAAAATGGATAAATATAGATGTTATATTTTGCTTCAGGTTATTATAACACCCTGACGTTGTTTTCTAGCTTATTCGGAAGGATATATTAAAAAATGATAACAGAATTTATTAAAATTTCATGCCACAGAAAAATGCTAATTTTTATGTTCCCGCAACTAAAAGTTGTATACTTTTTGTATCATGGGTCCTGTTTTTCCTTAAAAATGTATGTTTGTTCTGTATATTGACATGGACATCACTTGAATCTTGTTCTCTATTTCATACTTGAGTGACTTGCATCACATTTCATAATCAAGTCAATTTTTTGGCAATTCTTCAAGTAGACCCACCATATATGGTCTATAGGTAGTTCTTGGTACATTCCTAAAATTTTTGCAGAAGCAGATTGAAAATCATTTTAAAAGTTTAAAAAAATTGATAAATGTCATTTTACAGAACAATCTCATAGTACATGATGTAAAATTTATACATGAGTTACTTAACATCAGGTTTTTGTTGTACATGTATGTACATTGTACCAGTGTTACTTCAACACTACATTTGTCTGATCAATACACATCAACAGCATTCTAGTCAACATGACCCACTTTTCAAGCTTGAGGGAAATTGGTATTTGGGTCATTATCAGAAAGTTTTAAGATTGGTATTTATCATAATAACCCAATTTAAATTATTTAAAGTATGAAATAGTTGGCAATAATTGAACAATAAAATCTCAAAGTTCAGGCTTTAATTTTGTTCAGTAGATCAGATATTTTTATAGAATGGGGAACACATGCACATGTTTTCTCAATTTTAAAGTGAAGGACATTTATATAACCATTGTTAAATAGGTTAGATATTTTTTATATAAATATATACCCTTATTTACATTTTACTTCATCAGAGGTAGATTGTTATAACTATTTATGTAAGAGATTTTTTTTTACTGATACAGGTATGGTAATATTTTATGTCTTTCCGAAGTTTGTACTGTCTAGTGTATACTGTAACTAATTATGAAAAAAAAACAGGTTTTAAATAACTGCCCATTAGTTATGTTATTGTTAGCTCCTTAAAAAATTCACTTATTCAATAACTACCTCTTATTGATAACAAATATCCTACATATTGTAAAATATAAGCCCTATAATTACCATCTGATAAATGGATAGGTTGTTAGAATAATGATTATAATTTACAAATATATAATGAATAGGTATTGACACAAATTATACCTTTTTAAGGATGACAATTTTTAAAAAATTATATATAAAAAATAGTATATACCAGAAACAACATATTTGCAGTTAAAAAAATTGTGACTTTTTTAACTAAAAATTTCCAAAAATAAATAAATATTTATATGGTAAAGATACTTTAAATCTTTTGTATCACTCATAAAAAACACCAAAAAGTACTGTAAGGGTGATTTCAAGTGCAAATTACACTGTCCTATAGTTACTTGTGCATTTTGTTAATTTTCAAGTGATTTTTGTAAGCAAGTATTACTAATTCTAAATATCAGTTTTTACCCCTGCTATTTCAAAGATCTTGTTATCTGTAAATAGTTTGTCATGTCAGCAGTATCTTCATGTAAATAAGTTATCATACACTGTACATGTACTGAAAGTTATAATACATATTGGTTAACCTATATTTACAATAAATTTGTGATAACAGACCTAATTCAAATATTTATATATCTGACTTTTTAAGATTTTTTGTGATAAAAAATTAGATATATATGTGCATGTATATTGCTGAGTAGATTTGATCGTTGATTTAACAAAATTTTGTTTCATCAGATTTTTAAGGCAGGTCAAACTTTTTTATGCTTCATATTTTAATTTCAAAAAAACTTTGGAAGTCTTATCCATTTTATTCCCTAAAACTGATTTCCTTATTTGAAATTTCAGTGACATGAAGAGTATAGCTAACCAGTTATGTAATGAGTTTATGAATGACATCATTCACATCACCAACACAGCAGAGGATGATGGTGACCCAGCTGCACTTGAATCATATCTTGTCAGAGGTCGTGGATGGCTACTTCTGTATGTTATATATAAAAATGGTATTCAGGTATGCCCATTATATAGCTAAAATGTAAGACACTATAAAACATCTTAAATATTTGTTTTCAACTGTTTCCAGATGTATGATGACTCAAGGCACCATGGGCCCTTCCAGCTATCTGAAGGCTCCTAATGCTCCCTATTGTTGTTTGGATACACTTCCTTAGTCTTGATTGGAAGGGAAACTTAATGGAAATTGTTTTTTCAATTTTTGAGCACCATCAAAAGTGCAAAAATTTCTAAAATTGTATTTTGGCCCCCAAGGACTTCCAGATATTGACTCTACAACACATTTTAAGTTGTTAGGGATGAATGCAAAGTTGTCCACCCACTTGCTGTAACACAACAGGAATTGTAAGGTATATATGGGGCCTTCCCTCTGGCCTTCATGGCAAAGGAAATGTCCAAAATCGGCTAAAGTTAGACATTTTTCTAATGGGGAGTGATAATTTTCAATACTGACACTAAAGGTTTTTGCCAGTATAGTACAACCACTGTAAAAGTAACAAAGAGAAAGGTATAAACTAAGATTTTAAAAATCATTATAATGCCTATCTACCAACCCTAATTATTTAGAGTATGTTTTGTCAGAAATAATGATTATGGGGTAGTTTTACTGTTAGTTTTGGGGATACTGTATGTTTTAACAGTGTGCCTTGTCTTTAAATTTCTTTTAGCCCATAACCTCAGCTCACCCATTGCCATTCATTTTGACTTGCACTTACATAAACACTTTTATTTTGCAGTGTACAGAAGTTGATAATAATCTATAATTATATGCAGATATTCAAAAAGGGGGTTACAGAAAATTTGTTCACCTAATTTACTTTTCACTCTGAAATTGATCCTTTTTTTCCTAAAAGGAGATCAACAATAATCCACACCATTCAATATACTCCTCAGAAAACTGTTGACACAAATTGGAACATACATAATCAAAGAATACAACAAATACATGAAACAGTTTTCCAGTCAGAAGGCATGTTTTTATGTTCTGAGTTGCACTAATTTTCTTTCCTTTGTAGGGTCTTACTGTGGGAAGAGACTTCAGCAACTTAATTGTGTCACTGCTACCATGGTGTCTTAAATTCAAAACAAAAGGACTTGAAAAAGGTAAGTTTTCTCATTTCCCATGAAAGCAGTATCAACATACTAAAACTGTATGTGTCATAGTCAAAATTCATGTTGATCTTTAACAAAAAGTCTTTTGATCTGTATAAAACCTTGGTACTGAAAATTTATTAAAGTCGTTACGTATCTTTGTATAAATAGATAAGTATACAACATTTCAAATGTGGGAAGTTCTCTGTATGACAATTTTAAAGTGTTTGAATACTGACCATCTCTTTTTATGAAAATAATTGTCAAAATTTATTTCTAATTGATAATACGTAACATAAAGTAATGAAGAATTATTAGAGATAAAAATCTGCAGTTTTGATTTTATATGTTATGCCTAAATCATAATATATATATAGTGTTAATATAGCATACCAGTATATGTTATGTGTTGAAGATTTGTAGTTTGTAAGCTAAAAATAAAACAAGCTCAGTACACATTTATATGCTTCTTAATAGAGATTTATTTAAATTCTATAATTGGATTTTTAAGATTTGATATAAATGTTATTTAATTGGAATGTTTAATTCTTTTGAACAATATGAAAAAGAACCAATATGGGGTAAATGACAAAGACAAAAAAAATACAAATTTTTTTTTGGTCATGTAGTTAGCATTATATATGTTCATGGTTTTTAAGAACTGATATTTTTATATACAATGTAGGTACCAAGTTAACAAAAGAGGAAGCTCTTCCATCAGTCACATCCTGTTTCTACCATCTTCATAAGTCTACTAAGTGGATACGATCATGTCAGCAGAGAGATAAGGTAGTCCCAAAGAGTAGCCATAGAAAACAGCAGAAAAAAGGAACCCGATCACAGAAACAGAAAAAAGAGACAGACAATAAGGAATCAACCGACTCCGACCAGGAAAATACTACCCTGGAAGCACATCCCCATAAATTAAAGAAAGCACGGAATATCTTTCGTCGTAATCCTTATGTTGACATCAAAGGTAAAACAATAAAAGAAGAAGGAAATGACTCAGAGGAAGAAAAAGAGGAGATTGATTCACTGTTATCTAGAATGAAGATAGATCAGGAAGAAATGAGTCCCCCAGAAATCTGTGAACTGATTTTAGAATTGCTTCTTGAGATTTGTCTACAAGATTTGACACAAATATCTCCAACAAAAGTTCTTTCACCCTCTATCTTGCCACATTTAATACATGTTTTAACAAGTTTTTATCCAAAGTCTGATGATGAAAGTGAGGAAATTTTAGCTGGTGAATGGACAAAAAGCAGTAATATTTACTTTCAGAGAAAACTTTTACGAGTAATACTGACACTTTGTGGTATAATAGCGGTACAACAGAATGGAGTCAACATTATTACCAGTCATAAATGCTTGCAAGATTTATTAGTTATTGCACAACAAATTTACAATCTTCAGAAAATAAAGAAAGAATTGTCCATGACATCACCAAAAGAAACTGTGAATGGAAATTCTGACATAGTATTTGATTTGGATATTTGTCTTCTCTCAGAAATCATTCTTGGCGTGATTGTTTTGCTTGACATCATTTTTCAATGTTTACCTCTGAACATTTCTTTCATCAATACTGCTGTACAGCTTGTCAGAGATTTTATACAAAACAATGGACTCACTTTGTTGGATTTTGTTTTATGCCATTTAGATTGGTTGAGAACTCAGTCGTACATGTATTCTGATTGGTCACATTCTAATCCAGTCCAAATCATTGATTCCTTTTTGAACACACTGAAGTCTGTAAAAGTTAATTACATACATTCTATGAAATGTTTAAAGTCAAAACATCAAAGATGTGAATTCAGTGCCTACTTTAATCACCATCATAACATTCTGGGAGAATCATATTTTCCTCTTGAGAGTATGTCGTCTGTTGAAAACCAAAATGATGGGAATTCAGAAAACAATTGCTGTTTGATAGCTGCCTGGTGTACTTTCCTTTTAGACATTTTATGGAAACTGGAATGCAAGTTTTCTAGAATTGAAATACTGAAGACTTTTAGCCTTTCAGGAATATGTTGCTGCATGCAGGTTGATGTAGTGGTTGAAGGTGTATTAAAATGTTTACCCAAATTTTCTGTTCCCGTACAGAAATATGCCTTAGACATTCTGAACACAGTGATACTGGATAACTTTTCTGGAAGAAAAACGAAAAAAACTGTACTCTCAGGGTCAAAGTCACAATTTACATGTACTGTCTGTTTTGATAGAGGTAGTTTCCAGTCAAGTTTTAAATCCTCTGTAGAAACAAATCAAATTGTCATTGACAGTGGATTTTCTAGTCATGGGTTAAAACTAGAAAGAGCGATACCCAACGTAAGACCAATAAAATCAAAGATATCAGATTTATACAGGAATGTTTTATTCTCCCAGAACCAAGATCTTTCAGAATTAGTGTCAAAACAGTTACTGACACTTGTCATAGAGGGAAATGATAATTTGAAAGAAGAACTATTCTTTAGAGTATATGCTTTTGCCTTTAGTTCATTTTTAGGAACATTAAGACCGACTTCTCCAAATTCATCAGAAGAAGAATACAATTTAAACATAGAATTTTCAAAAAAGGTCAAAGTCCATTGTCTGTCGGCCTTGCCTCATTTATTAGAAGTAGAAAGTGTTTTACATGAATTTTTAGAGAACAAAGGCATAGGACGAATATGCCATTTATTAGATGATGAAAACCTGCGGTTGCCTGTACTGAAAGTATTTGAAGCATTAGTTATATTAGATGAGCAAAAAATGACTGCCAGTGATGTAATATATCCACGGGAATCAATTAACGCTCAGAATTTGCCAAAAAATGGACTAGTCATTAAAGCGTTTATAGGAGGACTTGCCAGCCAGACAGCAAGTAATACCTGTATAAGTAATCAGGATGTTGAACATTTTCTAAAAATGTTTGATGACTGTGATACTCAACTTTGCTCTCAGTATTTTGCAGATTCGATGATGAAAAATCTTACACTTCTTGTTGACATGTGGGAGACATGTGCTAGAATTTGCCTTCATAGTAAACAGTTTGTGTTTAATTTTCAGAACTCTCCTTGTTTAAAAATAGCAGAGAATGCACTTTTGGTTATAATAAAACAGCTTCTGTGTTATAACAAGTGTGATTTACCAGAGGGATCAGAAGATTCGGGGTTGGACACTTATGTCAATAAAACACCTGCTAACTCCAGCTGTTGTTACTTGAAGTTGATGTTACTAAAGTCATTGTTGATTGTTTGCAGTGCATCATATATAAGTCTCATTAAAAAGGTAATGTATGCTGAGGTATTTCACAAAATGTTGTCAGGTAATGAAATTACTCATTTGACCAGTAGTTAGATGCTAGATAAAGGTGTAATTTAGTTTTGGTGAATGTCTATGTGATTGATTTTTCTTGAAAATAATAAATTTAGTTACTAAATGAAACGGACCTTTGAATAAATATAAATATTGACATAATATATGAGTCACATCTAAATTGTTATTGTTTATGAAAATTCTTCATTTGTCTTGTGATTTCCTTTGATAGAATGAGTCGATAAATTATCAGTGAAAAAATCAGTTATCAAATGTGTACAATTTACTTATTTACATTTACAATTTATCTTCATTGATAGTTAGTGCATCAACAATTATAAATTGATCAGGTTACTCAGTTTTAAATTTTATCTGTGACTGACATATCTGTTGACCAAAACAAATACTTCCTGCCATGAGCATTGTGCATTGGTATAGAGGATTTTTCAGGTGAAAGTATGGTAGGATTGGTAAGATAAAACTTTTTCCTCTGTTCTGATAAAAGATTTGTTCTATCATTATTATATATTCATTCTTCTTTGCTGGATAGCAATTTTTGTGTTGTAGGTAAATGTGATTGAACCACAAATTTATATATTCAGTAAAAGACATAACATCAGAGACCCAAATTGCCTGTTTGATGGAATTTTTTTCAAGAACTAGAGAAAAACAGAAACAACCAATTTTTGATAATTAATATATATGAAAACATTAAAAGATTTCAGGCATAAGTTTGCAATCTTCAAACTGCCTATACATGAACTTTTAGTGCATTTTAGCAAAAGTATCTTAATGTTTCTTGTCTTAATCAAGTCACATTGACCTTCATTTTACAGATGAATTTAATTAAGTCTGTTTCTCAGTTAAAATCTATTCAGCTCAAATGTAAGTTAGGAGATTGGCTATCATATGCGACTGCTATTTTCATTATGAAGAATGTTTGGCATCAGTTTCTTTGAATTATCGTCAGAGTTCCCTGGTGCTCTATAGGTACATGTACAAGTAAACTGGTAACTATGCTTTATCCAAAACGGTACTGAAAATAATGGGAAACCCACATAAACAAGAAAAAATTGGTTGAACCTTTATTTTCCATTTAGTTGAAGAGGTTTGTGTTTCAGGATGGACAGGAGATTAGTATGTGGAAAAGGTTAAGTGAGGCTTTCCAGGCATGCTCCAAACTACCACCAACAAAAGTGAAGACAGTATGTGACATCATACTGTTGTCTGCCATGCCAAAGAAATCAACAGTGCTAGATCACTCTAAACTTGAAAGCTTAAGTCAGCTGGTAAGTTTTATTTTTATAGATTCTTACTTTGTTTCGAGAGGATGATCGGATTTAACTTATTTAGATAGTTAAATTATCTAATTTTAAAGTCCGAGCCTAGGTGAGGACATTAAAATTTGATAAATTAAACATCAAGATTTGATAAATCCAATAATCATCAAGTAACAATGTAAGAATCTGTTTCTCTAATGATTCTTATGAAATAGATTTTCATATTTGGTAAACAAAAATCTCTTTGAGTGCCTACGAATTCCTTATTGTTATGGCATATGTGTTATTAATCAATTCCGAGAAACTCGAATATAAAAGTTATGGCAGGTTATGACGTTTTGGCTTAACCAATCATTGACTGAGAAAATTGAAAAAATCACCATCTTTTACTGAAGTTATTGAACAAAATTTTGTTGCATCCCACATTTTAAATCTTTTTATTACAATTTAGTTCATCACAGATGATGACATTGATGATGATGAAATACGCCATCATTTACACACTACAAGTGAAGAAGACTATGATTCTCTAATGTTTGGTGAAGGAGGTTACTATGGTGACACAGAATGTGGGTCAGATGACATGGAAAAACAGGAAAGGTCAACAGAGAATTTGTGTGGTATAGAGATATATCCAGCAGTTTTTCGTATTTTGGTAGAACTGATCATCAGGGTTCAGCATGAAGATAATACAACAGAAATTTTAGGTCAGGTTCTACAGAAATTATTGCAGACATTAAGAGCTAGCCATAAAGCTACTATGGCAGTTTGCACTGAGGTAAGTTGTTTAAGTGAAAACATAATGACTGAGTACTTTTCAAATACTGTTAAAGGTGGAAGGATGATGTTAAGAGAAGATGAGACTCTTTGCTGATGCATTTTTAGCTCACCTGGCCGAAGGCCATGTGAGCTGATGCCATCACTTGGCGTCCGTCGTTGTCCGTCGTCGTCGTCGTCGTTGTTAACAATTTTTCAAAACTCTTTTCCTCTGAAACTACTTGACCAATTGGAACCACACTTGGTATGAATGTTCTTTGGGGTATCCTGCATAGAACTGATGTGGGGATTTTTGATCCGTCGAAAAACATGGCCGCTGTTACTAAAAATAGAACATAGGGGTCAAACAACAGTTTTTCGCAAAAATCTCAAAAATCATTAGGTTACGGAAAATTCTGGCAGGTTGAAAGTGTTCAGCATGATGAGAGCTACCTGTGTGCTGATTTTCGTGAAAATCTGTCAACTGATGTTAGAGTTATTGCCCTTTTTTGACATTTTTGGCTTTTTTTTATGTTATTATTTCAAAAATTTTCTCCTCTGAAACTACTTGACTAATTAGAACCAAACTTGGTATGAATGTTCCTTGGGGTACCCTGCATAGAACTTGTGTGGGGATTTTTGATTTGTCGAAAAACATGGCCGCTGTTACTGAAAATAGAACATAGGGGTCAAAAAACAGTTTTTCGCAAATATCTCAAAAATCATTAGGTTACGGAAAATTCTGGCAGGTTGAAAGTGTTCAGCATGATGAGAGCTACCTGTGTGCTGATTTTCGTGAAAATCTGTCTACTGATGTTAGAGTTATTGCCCTTTTTAGCTCACCTGGCCTAAAAGGCCATGTGAGCTATTCTCATCACTTTGCGTCCGTCGTCGTCTGTCGACCGTCGTCTGTCGTCGTCATTAACAATTTTTCAAACATCTTCTCCTCTGAGACTACTGAATGGATGTGGATAAAACTTAGCATGATTGTTCCTTAGGGTATCCTGCAAAAAGTTTATGCTTCGATTTTTGATCCGTCGAAAAACATGGCCGCTGTTACTAAAAATAGAACATAGGGGTCAAACAACAGTTTTTCGCAAATATCTCAAAAATCATTAGGTGACGGCAAATTCTGGCAGGTTGAAGGTGTTCAGCATGATGAGAGCTACCTATGTGCTGATTTTCGTGAAAAACTGTCGACTGATGTTAGAGTTATTGCCCTTTTTTGACATTTTTGGCTTTTTTTATGTTATTATTTCAAAAATCTTCTTCTCTGAAACTACTTTTCAAAATCAAATGAAACTTGGTAAGAATGTTCCTTAGGGTATCCTGCAAAAAGTTTATGCTTCGATTTTTGATCCGTCGAAAAACATGGCCACTGTTACTAAAAATAGAACATAGGGGTCAAACAACAGTTTTTCGCAAATATCTCAAAAATCGTTAGGTTAGGGCAAATTCTGGCAGGTTGAATGTGTTCAGCATGATGAGAGCTACCTGTGTGTTGATTTTCGTGAAAATCTGTCAACTGATGTTAGATTTATTGCCCTTTTTTGACATTTTTGGCTTTTTTTTATGTTATTATTTCAAAAATCTTCTTCTCTGGAACTACTATTCAAAATCAAATGAAACTTGGTAAGATTGTTCCTTAGGGTATCCTGCAAAAAGTTAATGCTTGGATTTTGATTGGTCGAAAAACATGTCCGCCCTTACTAAAAATAGAACATAGGGGTCAAAATGCTGTTTTTTGCTATTTTTTCCTGAATTATAGAAAGAAAATGAAGATGAAAGCTACTTTCAAGGTAAACATGGTATCTCGAGTTGAATGGTGATGATGAAAGTTTGTTTCGGATGGCCATTTTTTTACACTTGCTCGGGTTTCAACAATATTTGGTTTTTAAAGTAAACATGGTATTCTTAGTGTATGGTGATGATGAGAATGTTGTATAACAATGATTAAACTTCATAATATGTGAGCTTTTAATTGCTATCACTTGGTGTCTGTCATCATTGTTGTTTACAAATTTTCAAACATCTTCTCCTCTGAAACTATTAGGGGGATTTGGATAAAACTCTACAAAATGACAGATGAGTTAAGCATGGTTTATTGGATAAAAACCAACAGCTTAGTCAATATGATTTTTAAAATGAAGACAACATATAGACCAAAAGATTTATACTTTTATTTGAAGATGAATTAAAGCTTGTATTTTGTATTGTGAATCATCAGATTGACCATGACTGTATCTTAATCAAGAGTAGGGAGAACTCATGACCTTTAATACTCAGTTTAATTTACAACAAACATCAATATATTAATTTAGTTTATAGTGCATTGTTTGCCAGGTGAGCGATTCAGGCTCTTGAGAGCCTCTTGTTTAGTAAAAGTTTGTGCAAAAATCTATATTCAATACTGCAGCATGTCTAAAGACACTTTTGATTGAAAGACGAGCTGTATTATTTTTACCAGTAAATTTTGTTTCTAAAACTTTCAATCAGTTGAAAGGTGTTAAACACTTGAGGGAACCCTTCACTTAATATCATATAGTATATATGTTGTGTATTTTGTATAATTAAAGGGATTATTAGATGAGATACTGACAGGATTTTGGACATCACTGGTAGAAGATAATGCTGGAAGTTCAGGTAGAAAAAACTTTCCATACAATATATTCAGTAAAAATTGCATAATTGAGAACCCTTCCTGATTCTAATAGTACGTCCAAACTCTGCATTTCACATTTATAAAGTCCCATTCCTGATATAGGCCTAATATGTATAACATACTTTCTCTAATTATTCGTCGGCCTAATTTTTCATCACTTTTCAATTTTCTGGTAATTGGGGTGAATTTTATAATCTAATTTTTTGTTGTCTCGCCTGCGACAAAAAGTTGCGGAGGCGAGATATAGGTATTACTTTCCGGCGGCGACGTAAATTTTAAATAAAACTTTAATAATTTTGAACATGTAATACCTACAATTAAGATTTATGGCCCACAAGGTAGCTTATTGTATAAGGTTTGCCGCAGTATACTTGTCTTGTGACCTCGTTTTCATGGTTCACTGACTTTCACAAACATGAATTTAAAATCTGCATCCATGTTTTCTGGTTAAATCCATTTCTCAGCAACTGTAATACCTAGGCCAACTATATTTGGTCTATAGATAATTCTTAGTGGGGACATGCCATTCTGACACCTGGCTTGAGACCTTGACCTCAATTTCATTCTTGAGTGACTTTGTCACTTTTTCGTGGTTAAGTCTATTTCTCAGAATCTATAATACCTAGACCCACTGTATTTGGTCAATAGATAGTTCTTGGTGGGTACATGTCAGTCTGACACCTGCCTTTTGACCTTGACATCAATTTCATGCTTGAGTGACCTGCGTCACATTTTTGTGGTTAAGTCCATTTCTCAGAAACTATAATACCTAGGCCAACCATATTTGGTCTATAGATAGTTTTTGGTGGGTACATGCCAATCTGACACCTGGCTTGGGACCTTGACCTCAATTTCATGCTTGAGTGACTTTGTCACTTTCTCATGGTTAAGTCCATTTCTCAGAAACTGTAATACCTAGACCCACTGTATTTGGTCTATTGATTGATAGTTCTTGATGGGTACATGCCAGTCTGACACTTGTCTCTGGACCTTGACCTCAATTTCATGGTTGAGTGTCTTTCATCCAAATTTTTTATGTAATACCTAGACCCATCCGTGTTTGGTCTATAGATAGTTCTTGGTGGGTAAATGCAAGTCTGACACCTGTCTCTGGACTATGACCTCAATTGCATGCTTCTTAGTGGATACACCTGCCTTTTGACCTTGACCTCAATTTCTTTTAAGAGATTTTCCTTTGACTGGCAAAATGTGGGGTATCAGATAATCATTATTCTGTGTCCATGTGCATACTCAGGCGAGACATGTAGAGTGTCCACTCTTCTTAGTTTAAAAAAATTGACGGTATAAAATTCCGAAATCATGGTTTGGAATTTTTATTGAAAACAAAAATGTAAGTATGTTTATTTTCTTTTCATTTTTATTTAAAAATTTTTTTTTTATCTTTGAATAATTTAATTTTACTGCAGCTATATTGATAAGAGGACAAATTTTATAGTATTTCATAAGTTTTCAGTTCCATCAAGTCTGGATAGCATTCTATTGAAAAATATTATTATTGTCTCTGCAGGGAAAAGATAATTGTTCTGTAAATAAGGAGAAAAGTACAAGTGAAAATTTTAGTTAATATTGGGTTACTCAAACCAGACTATTTTAAGGTTTCTGTTTTGTAGTGAGAAATGCACTTCTGTCCCTGATACAGTTACTATCTCAACACAGAATTACAGCTGTAGGTCTGACAAAGATATTTCAGCTATTTAACAGTTCTAAGATTCCAAAGGTATTGTGATATATTTATATGGAGATACTGCATGTAAAGTAAAAACGTGTCGGATACTTTTGGGAATATGTATCCATTGCTGATAAACTATGGCATACATTGTGCTGGATGAAATGTTTAACTGCGAAAATGGAGTATGGTTTGTGATATTTACTTTCTTTCCTTGTTTTCTGTTGGTATTTATTTTCATGGGTAATTAAATAATTACAGTATAACTAATCTTGAAATGCGAATACCTAACAATCTAGAACGAGTTACCGAACAAGTAGCGCACAAGTGAATTATTTGTGTTTTTCGGTCATGAGTTGTAGATCTGTGGTATTCGAATTTCAAGATTAGTTATTCTGTTTATTACATTGAAATATTCCATGTATGCAGAAATTTTAACGAGAAAATACAAGAGATTATGTTTTTATATGATTACGCTTCGACCATTGTATAGCAACGTCATTGGCCTGGGCTATTGTTACGTCAATTCCTAGAGGGAAATATGACTTGATTTCACGGGTGAATTATCGATTTTGATTTCACTTGGAAATCCTGGTATTTCACCACACTCAGTGTAATAATGAAGTAATAGTATCATAATGACTTACATGTACATTTTTTTTTTTGCTTCACCTATTAAAACCAGGAAAATCTGTATCCAACAGATATGATAAGTCGGGACTAAATTTTTTTTTTTATATAGCAAAATTATTTTGTGAATTGTTCACAATGACCAGTATATTTGAAAAATGTGTAGTTAGAAACTAATATTTTATTTTTGGTTTTCGTAGGAGTTGCTGCTGTCGACACTGCTGTCTATTGTGGAAAACTCTAAAATACAGCCTCACTACAGTGTAACGTTCCCATGTAAAAGGACACAGGACGTATCTCCAAAGTCTACACTTGTTCAGTCTACAACAAAGGCAAAGGATTTGTATAAAAGGACAGGCTCAAGTGGTAAGCAAGTGGTTTAACAAAATTACAACAAAGCATTAAACAACTACAACAGGGTAAGTAAAGATTTTTTCCTTAAGATTATGCAAATCTGTGATAACTGCCAATAAATCCAAAATCATGGATCTGCAGTTTATGGTTTATGCACACAGACTAGCACATGGGGTGAGTACAGTCACTTGGTTCATTGAAACTGGACCGATTTTTATATTTACAGGCAACAGTAAGTACATCCATAGACACATAATTATATACCAGAAATTAAAGTTTTAAAAACATTTCACTGATTTGGTCTAAAATCAGATATGTTGTCTCGAAACATTGGTTCGTGAAATGACTTAGACATTGTATATACAGAAGTAGCTTAATTAGTTAAATTTCCTTATAACATAGCTATGAGATGCAGTTGTTCCTTCATTCTTGCAGAATTTTGTTCAATCATGTCTTCCAGGGAAACAAATATTCTTTCTGAAGAATCCTGTGTATTTATTTCTGAATTTAAAATGGATTTGAATACAGAATATAAACATATATTTTGTTTAGGTTCCTTTGGATCTTTCTTTGCAAGTGTCTCTATTGGTATGGCAACATCACCAGATACTGCAGAAAATAGTTTAGATCTGTTTGAAACAACTACCACACAAGATGTTTGGGAGAAAGCAGCTATGTTTATTCCAGTCAAAGGAATATCATGGCCACCACTGGAGCATGGTTTTACCATTGCATCATGGGTAAAATTGTCTGAAGACCAAGAAAATATTGTGAAAATATCCAGATCTACAAGTGGAAACCATGCATACTGTTCTAGCTCTGAAGGTAAATGACTTAGGTTCTTTTTGTCATTATTTGCATAGAGATTCATTGAAAACATCTAAAATATAATTTCATCTATACACAAATGTGATACTTTAGTTAAACAATTCTATGAGATTTTATCTACCCCAGGTACAACTGTAATGCTGAAATGATGCAACTTGATCCTATGTATGAGAAAACAGGTCATCTCCTCATAGATTCAAGCATACTTTCAATATACTTTATGAATGATTGAAAAATGACTGTCCTTCATATAAATATTTTAGAGGCCCTGTGAATAGTATTTCCTCTAGATCAAAATGAGGGGCCTCGGTGGCCAAGATTTCTAGGTAGTTCTTCATGACTACTAATGATCACTAGGGTGTCAATGCTGAGGTTAATTGACAAGGATTGCCGATTTTCCTACCGAAGGGCGTTGTTCTCTCTGGGTACTCAGGCTTCCTCCATCAATAAAAACTGGCCGCCGCGAAATAGCCAAATATGCTGAAAACGGCATAAAATCCCAACTAAACAATCAAAAATAGATCAAAATGCATCATATTTTAATCTTGTTGAAAATAGCTTTTACTGAGAAATTTAAAAACTATGCTGTCTTTTCTACAGTACCCTTTGTACACAGTGGTATAAAATAATGAGTTAAGTCAGTTTAAATAAGATTTTATGTTTGAAAAGTTATTGATTTTAAAAAATGAATAAATACTTGTTTTCACACAACAAACTTGTTGCTTTAGTTAATTTTTCACGATTATACACTAAAATTCGGTTAGGTTTGTGATTATTGTATGCATGTGTTATTACTTTAAGCTATTAAAGTCTGAGCAGAATTAATCGTATGAACAATGTGAATGAGAATAAATGATTTTTTAAATTGTTGATGAAATTTAAACTATCATTAAATATTGTGCATTTTTGTATCATTATTGTAAGAGTCAAGATCATAACGTATAATCATACTTTTGCAGTGTATGGATCAAAGGAGCAGCTATTTTATGCCAAACACACCTTGGAAATCGAACAGTGTCTCCATCTTGTATCCATTGGCAGCATAGAGAAAATGTTAGAAATATGGGTTCACAATAGAAGTGGCTATTTAGTTCTAAGGTAAAATATCTTGAAATTCACAGAATTTGTTTGTGTGAAAGAATTTACATCTAAGTATAATGGTATACAATTTAAATTCTCTTAATTTTTGGCCGGGTTGCACAGAGTACAAATCCGGGTTATAGTATGGTGAATGTCGGGCAGGCGGCGGGCGGGCGGGGAAATTGGGTACCTATATTGCGAAATCAACTCCTCCTACAGTTTTCCACCCACATCCTTGAAACTTCATACAATGTTTCTATATATATTGAAGATGTGCACCTCACTTTATGGAATTATTTCAGGAATTATTTCCCATTTTTCCAAACTTTGGAACTTAGTTGTTTTTTATTGACATCTTCAATAGAGGGTACCTATTTTGCGAAATCAACTCCTCCTACAGTTTTCCACCCACATCCTTGAATCTTCATAGAATGTTTCTATATATATTGAAGATGTGCACCTCACTTTATGGAATTATTTCAGGAATTATTTCCCATTTTCCAAACTTTGGAACTTAGTTGTTTTTTATTGACATCTTCAATAGAGGGTACCTATGTTGCGAAATCAACTCCTCCTACAGTTTTCCATCCACATCCTTGAAACTTCATAGAATGTTTCTATATATATTGAAGATGTGCACCTCACTTTATGGAATTATTTCAGGAATTATTTCCCATTTTTCCAAACTTTGGAACTTAGTCGTTTTTTATTGACATCTTCAATAGAGGGTACCTATTTTGCGAAATCAACTCCTCCTACAGTTTTCCACCCACATCCTTGAAACTTCATACAATGTTTCTATATATATTGAAGATGTGCACCTCACTTTATGGAATTATTTCAGGAATTATTTCCCATTTTTCCAAACTTTGGAACTTAGTCGTTTTTTATTGACATCTTCAATAGAGGGTACCTATTTTGCGAAATCAACTCCTCCTACAGTCTTTCACCCATATCCTTGAAACTTCATAGAATGTTTCTATATATATTGAAGATGTGCACCTCACTTTATGGAATTATTTCAGGAATTATTTCCCATTTTTCCAAACTTTGGAACTTAGTCGTTTTTTATTGACATCTTCAATAGAGGGTACCTATTTTGCGAAATCAACTCCTCCTACAGTTTTCCACCCACATCCTTGAAACTTCATACAATGTTTCTATATATATTGAAGATGTGCACCTCACTTTATGGAATTATTTCAGGAATTATTTCCCATTTTTCCAAACTTTGGAACTTAGTCGTTTTTTATTGACATCTTCAATAGAGGGTACCTATTTTGCGAAATCAACTCCTCCTACAGTCTTTCACCCATATCCTTGAAACTTCATAGAATGTTTCTATATATATTGAAGATGTGCACCTCACTTTATGGAATTATTTCAGGAATTATTTCCCATTTTTCCAAACTTTGGAACTTAGTCGTTTTTTATTGACATCTTCAATAGAGGGTACCTATTTTGCGAAATCAACTCCTCCTACAGTCTTTCACCCATATCCTTGAAACTTCATAGAATGTTTCTATATATATTGAAGATGTGCACCTCACTTTATGGAATTATTTCAGGAATTATTTCCCATTTTTCCAAACTTTGGAACTTAGTTGTTTTTTATTGACATCTTCAATAGAGGGTACCTATTTTGCGAAATCAACTCCTCCTACAGTTTTTCACCCATATCCTTGAAACTTCATAGAATGTTTCTATATATATTGAAGATGTGCACCTCACTTTATGGAATTATTTCCCATTTTTCCAAACTTTGGAACTTAGTCGTTTTTTTTATTCAAATATTGCTTACTTCACCTATTTCTAATTAAATTGATGACTGCCTCTGTGATCGTACACCAACATACAATGTGTCTGATTTTGTCTATATAAATATTCATGACTGCCAATGTGCAATATGATCTTGTAATCACCTTTGTCACCACTACAGTAAACACCCAGTAAAGCAACGCGGCCATTTGTGTCTTTGACCCATTTTTATTTGAATGCTGATACTGTGAAATCATTTGCTAGCATGGCTTACCAAAACGTAGTTATTTAAAGAATGTCTTATTTTGTTGATTTGAAATTTTCTTGTCATACTGATCATGGAGCATCTTTTTTTCAACCTTAGTGAAGTCAGGGTGATTTCGCTGGGTAAAATCTCAGGTCTTCTTTTCAACTTACTGATATATTGTAAAGTAATTAATTTTATAATAATAAGAGCTTTATGCATTTATCATGTTCACTTCAAGACTGACCACAGAATATGGCAGCAGTAGTCACATACTTAAAGATGTTGTATCTAAGGAGTATTTAATGAAAGGACAGTGGCACCATCTGGTGGTGAGCTATAGTGAGAAATTACAGACATCGAGCAACATACTAGATGGCCAGGTAGGAATAAATGATACATCAATATATTTTATAAAGTTAAGAAATAGATATTTATAACTTTAGAATTATCAACAAGTAATGATTATGGTCATATTTGTAGTTGTAGAGTTGCAAGCAATACATGTACATGTAAGTGCATGTTACAGTTGCCAAAGTTTAGAAACTGATTTATTGATGAAATAAATCTTGATTTTTATTAAAATTCTGTACATTCACATATTTCCTTGAAGTGAACATGTTTCAGACTTCAGGAAATTAATTTTGCACTTGAACAGCACATTATTTTGTGATGAAATCGTATTTTATACAAAAATAAATAAAACATACTAATAATGGCAACTCTTCTCTTCCAGAAATACTCGATAGTAAATTACCTTTTATTACTAATAAATGTATTCAGAAGTCGTATTGTAGTAATATGTGTCTTGCTTTACAGGTATCTATAATATTAGATGGATGGCGACTCCAGGAGATAAAATTAGAACACTCTTTGTCAGAGAATAAGAAGCAAGCAGATAGAGTTCCAATTTTATGTGTTGGACACACATCTACAGATCCAGAACAGTTCAGTCAAACACTAGATGTCAGTGCACTTATGCTTTTTAAAGGTAAGTTAGTATATACTTATTGACTGAGTAAGAGGGGAATAGTAAGTTTATTGTCCCGAGGAACAACTATTGCCCCGAGGCAACGCCGAGGGGCAATAGTTGTTCAGAGGGACAATAAACTTACTATTCCCCGACTACTCAGTCCGTAAGTGTTTTATTATACCGAAAGAAACACAAGAGATAATTAAGGCAAAATTTAAGTCATGTGTACGTACCCGAGATGCATGATCGAGTGACAGAGTCCATTATTTTTTTTTAAATTCATGTTCTCACCATGACATATCCCTTTTTCTAAATACTTTGAAGACGTACCGGAACATCTCGGGATTCAGCATTGACGATAACCTATAACGCGGGAGCTTCCGAACGGGTCGGCTAAAACCTCCCAGCCAATCCCGTGCCCGGGATTAAAAATCCGCGAAACAACGTAACTTGAAGAGGGAAAATAGTTTTTTGAGGGAAAATAGTTTGGAAACTATTGACCGGTGACCGGGGAAAATAGTTAAATCACTGAAAATGTTAAAAATAGTGAAATTATTGTGCATGTATTTATTATAGAAAAATATATCTAAGGTATGTATTTATTATACCTTAGATATATTTTTCTATAATAAATACATGCACAATAATTTCACTATTTTTAACATTTTCAGTGATTTAACTATTTTCCCCGGTCACCGGTCAATAGTTTCCAAACTATTTTCCCTCAAAAAACTATTTTCCCTCTTCAAGTTACGTTGTTTCGCGGATTTTTAATCCCGGGCACGGGATTGGCTGGGAGGTTTTAGCCGACCCGTTCGGAAGCTCCCGCGTTATAGGTTATCGTCAATGCTGAATCCCGAGATGTTCCGGTACGTCTTCAAAGTATTTAGAAAAAGGGATATGTCATGGTGAGAACATGAATTTAAAAAAAAATAATGGACTCTGTCACTCGATCATGCATCTCGGGTACGTACACATGACTTAAATTTTGCCTTAATTATCTCTTGTGTTTCTTTCGGTATAATAAAACACTTACTGACTGAGTAGTCGGGGAATAGTAAGTTTATTGTCCCTCTGAACAACTATTGCCCTCGGCGTTGCCTCGGGGCAATAGTTGTTCCTCGGGACAATAAACTTACTATTCCCCTCTTACTCAGTCAATAAGTATATAATATACATATTGATAGTAGTACGTCATCTCCAATTGACCCCAAGATTCAGCTCTACTTTTCCTAATGACTGTCGGAATTTGTATGAATTTTGATAATGGCAGACGCTACTGTCAACTTAGCTGGATGAGGTGATGATGACCATAAGAAAGGGATCATTGCATTCTTGAACATAACACTTTAATTTTATTTCAGTTAAGTTTTGTTACCTTTAGGTTGTTAGAAACATGTTCATACATACAGGTTACACTTGCTATCTCATATTCTTTTATCTCATAATTCCTGATATCTCAGAGTATTTTGTTAGTCTTAAGATTATTATATTATTTTATACATTGATATGAGAGACCAGTGGATCTTTCCAGAAGTGTAAGACATTTGATGTCTTTTCATATCAACTCATGGAAGTACCTATTTCTTCCATTAAAAAAATCAGTTTCACATGAACACCTAGGTGAGCCATACTACTGATTGATATTTGTTTACTTAAATCAAATATTATTTTGCAGTATTTTAATCTGAAGTTACATCAGTGACTTAGAATTTAACAAAAAAGTGAAGATCCAAAATTAACTGGAATTTAAAATGATTTAAAATATGAAGGCAAAGACCAAGACAACTTGATCAAGATATGAACCATGTTCCCAGTGTAAAAAAAACATGAAATTACTTTGATATATTCATTCATTGACCCAATTTCATTGTATAGAAAAGCAGTGGAGATGAAGTCTCGTGCCCCGATCTTCAGTGAGTCATCTCCCATTAATATGGTCATTTACGTAGAAAATTATTTGCACTATATTCACTCTTGACAATTAATGTAATATCAAAAAAAAAAAATGTATGGCCCCATCCATTATCAAATAACTTAAGTAACCTGTAATATATTTTATTTATTTTATTATTACACATTATTAGTATTCATTCCGAATATTGAATTAATTTTGGTTTAATTTTCTTTTTATTTGTATGAATTATATTTTACAGGTTGCAATCATGGCAGAGATGAAATATTTCATTTGTTTGCTTTGGGTCCAGGCTGTGTAACTATCTGTAAATGTGATAATATAGCTATGGGATTGAGTTATGACCCTTTGCTTACAAAACAGATGGAACAGCACTCTAAAATACCAACAGAAATTTTAGTTGGCTCTAAAAGAGTAGACATAGATTCACTTAGAGTAAGTATACTACTAAATGTTAAGTAGGTGACTGTTACTGAAAATAAAAAATTTTGTCAAAAATTATTATACCCCCTGCAAACTAGTTTGGGGGGGGGGGGGTATATAGGAATCACCTTGTCCGTCCGTCTGTCTGTCTGTCCGTCTGTCCGTCTGTCTGTCCGTCTGTCCATATATCTTGTAAGCACAACTCCTTTTAGACCGCTCAATGGATTTCAACGAAACTTTACAGAAAGGAAGTACATCATCTGAAGATGTGCATGAAGAAAAATCTTTGCTTTCCGATATCACACAATTGAGATAATTGGACTTCAAAGCGGGGGATATACTTTGTGAGCTTTGCTCACAGTACATCTAGTTTTAAAATGATTTCTTATCTACTACATCAAATTTTACTAGAATATTTTATGGATACTTTTTCAAAATTGTGTTTAAGAAATTTGGACCTCAGACCCCAGACTTAAGTCCTGCTGTTGATTAAAATTGTTCTTTTCTGAACATCTGTTTCTGTTAAGACAATTGTAGCTGCTTGATCTTAGAGTTGTCCATTTTCAAAATTGTGTTTGAAAATTTGGAACCTCAGAACAATGTGGCAAATGTCACTAAATGTGAAAATATAAGTACACATTTGAAAAGCTTCTTTTGAAAGAAATAGGCCAACAAAAGAAAAAACTTGAGAAGATGTGTCCATTTCTGTCATCTTCAATTGTTTCTCGCTATCCTGATCTTGACATAATAACAGAAAATTTTTAAAAAATGAAAATAAATATGATTGATTGATTGATTGTTGCTTAACGTCCAGTGGCAAATATTTCATGCTTCTTCAGGACAAGAACCAGTTCAATTTATCAAACAATTCAATTAGGGTGGGGTGGGACACAAAGGGGAACCAATTTTGACTGCCACTGTAAAAGGAGGATGGTTGGGTAGGATCGGATCATTTAGCCTTCTGTAGCGGCCATCAGCCTACTCTTTTTCGAAAACTACAGAAGGGGTCTTTAGCGTGCAGGGAGTGTGGCATTCCCCAAACACATTACCCACTATGGTCCGCAGCCAGGCTTTCCGTATTATGACCTGACAACCCCCAACGAGAGGGTCTCCCCTATCCGCCACCTGGGGACGCACTAAACAGCTCTATGGGTTGAGCCCCCGTGAACCATCACAGGTGCCTAGAAAATAAATATGAGAATGAAAGAACTTGAGATATGCTTTATAAGACAATATTAGTTTTAAAGGTTGCTATAGATGTACAACCTTTATAGTGGTTATCTAGTAATAGGTATCATCCCACATAAGATGAGCAACAATATGGCCCTGCAAATATATTGGTGACCACAATTCAATAAACACCAGCTAAAATCCATAATATTACACAACACCAAATTGATTTTTAGTTTTTTGGATTTTGCCACTCCGATTTTCGAACTTTCTAAATTTTATAAGAAAAAATGTTTTGCTGCTTCATTTTGCAAACCTGATGAAAATGTGCCCAAATTCTTTATTTTTCAAGAAATTAAGAATAAAATATGTTCGCGTGCTCCTAAAATTTGGTGAAAAATAGGGATTTTTTTCAATTTTTTGCAATATTTTAGTTGAAAAAATTCAGGTCACACGTAAATTTGATATTTGCATGGAAAAAAAGTAGTCCTTATGGAAAAAATTAAAATAAAAATTTCACTCTCTCGCACCTATTTCTGCCATAAAAAATCCAAAGAACTAAAAATCAATTTGGTGTGGCATTAAAAATATCACAATATTTGTAAATAGATCTGTATGAATGATACAAACCTCATATTAGCCTTCAGTATGCTTATATATAAAAAGAGAGACTAATTATGAACTATCTGTCCATTGCAGGCATCTTTGATTTTGACATACAACCCTTCCAAAACCAGCATGGCATGGTTCTATAGTGATCCTACATCACAGGAAATTCAGACAATTCTCGCTTCAAATCTGGGACTTCCACAACATAAGGGTAATGATGCCCTATTATACCAGCAGCCGATCCCCGCACAGTTCACATGTCAGGGTAAAGTAACTCATTACAGACATCATGGTCTGGAGAAAGCTTTAGAAGGAGCTGGAGGCATGGAAGCTGCTGTATTCCTTGTGGCTAAGGTGATTGTTTTAGATATTTAATATGAAACAGGCATTACCATACAATAAAAACGTTAGTTTATTTTAATTTTCATTGAAAGCTTTGGTTTATAGAAAACATTAATTTTGTTTGTGCATTTCATTCCAGTTTTTCCATTTGTTTCAATAGAATTTAACACTAAATTAAAAAAGTAATTTTTTTTCAAATCTTTATTATGCCTACTGTCTGTAAATCTCAGTTCGCAGAATGGATTTTTGATATTTTGAAAGTCCAAATTTTAGAATTATAAAAGTTTTTTGTTGGTTAATTAACCTTGTTGAGTCGTCCAAGAAATCATAAAATTTTTACCATTGGTTATAAAGTTTGTATCCTTACACCTAAAAAATGATTCTGAATGGCAGTTTCCAATAGAAAATTTAATGCACCTGAAAATTTGAACAAATTAAAAATTTTAATTGACTACCATTTATACTCACCCATTAGACTACGTGTCCTATAAGACGAGGGCCCTTTCTTAGAAAATTTGGGCAGTACTTATGCCTTGACCCTCGTAAAATGGCAAATGACCTTCAAAAATCTGGCAAACTTAGGCTGGAGTGAAGTTTTTTCCTAAAAGGCAGAAAAACTTGTCAGCATCTAGTCTTCATCCCTCAAAACAAATAAGTTTATTCATCCAAAACATGAAAATAAATGTTAACAAAATTTAATTGTTTTTTCGCACCTGGAAGTTAGGGTAAGATACTAACAACAAAATAAAGTTTGGGATAACTAAACGTTGGATAAAGACGATAAAATTAAAAATTAAAAATATTCTACTTCTTATTTCCCTTTTCTTTAACCTATAAATTGAATTGACATTGATCTTATGCAAAGATGAAAGAAACAAATCAAATAAATATTCATTAGGTTCCATTCCGAATCCAGATTACGACCACGTGTTGCCCACATGTCAGAACATGGCGGGTCATTTGAAGTTTGTCATCGTTGTTGTTTTTGGATTTAAAAAGGCAATTTTCATGAATATTAATGATGATTTCATGAAAAACAAATGAAGTAACAACTGGAAGGTACGGGCTTTACTGTTGTCTTGTTATATATACCATTCATTAAACAAATCAATCTACTGGAAGTCAACAACATAACAAAAAGCTAATTTTTCGTCAGTTTTTCAAATTTCTTCAAAATATTTAGTGACAAAAAATTACAACAATTACCTCATATCTTTAAATTTACCGACCTAACTTTTTATATACGTTAAGATTTATTCTCCTTGGTGAGTGCCCTGTCTTATAAGACGACCCCTCTTTTGAGAAAATTTAAATTTGATACTAAAATTTCGCCTAATAGGCAAGTATAAATGGTAACTAAGACCTATCCTAAAATTTGTTAAACAATTATTTTGAATATTTTTAATGCACTTTGTGCACATTTCATGCTAGATGGGGTTGTAATATTTAATTTAATAAAATCTCATATGAAGAGTTATCTCCCTTTTACATTGAATATTCCATAGGGGAATTTATTTTGTTTCTCTTGAAGACATGATTGAGCAAAATCAGGTAAGTTCAATTGTTTTAGTTACGACTTAGCTAATTGCATCTATCAGCCAAGTGATTAGATAATTCACATTGATACAGGTACTCAAATTTTGAAAAATCCATTCTGTGGACTTGGGTTTAGAGACAGTAATCGTGCACAATATTGTTTACATTTTGCATTGTCACTGCAATAGTGCCTGTTACTATCATATGACTGGATATCTGTAGTAACCACATCCAAGCAAGTTTTTTATGGTGCAAAACTCAAGATTTGTTCCACATCTGATGATATATGTACCGGTATAAGAAAGACACTAGTTTATATAAATCTACATGATTTGTCTACTCATAAAGTCAAGGAATTGAATTCATCCCTCTTTGAGTTATTTGATAGAAGATATGAAATACATTACCAAGAATAAAAATGTAATGTAAAAATTGGCCGCATTTTCTATTTAGTTTATGACAGTGTAGTACGTAAAGAAAACTGTTGTTACAGTAAAAAAAAAATTTTTTTTTTCAAGTTTAAAGTTTCTCTGTGATGAAAAATCTTGTTTATTTACAGATATTTGAAGTGAACAAGACAGATAATCATGATCAGGATTCTGAACAAGAGATCCTCCAGGCAAAGTCTTTACAGATTTTATTTTCCTTAGTTAAGTTCTCAACTTACTTGGAAAAAGACTATTTACTTATCAATGGTAATCACTTACTACACAGAGTACTGACCAGTTCAAGATCTGTGGTAGGATTTCATACTTTAAAGGTAAGTAAAAAGTGTGTTACAGTTCACCTGTTACATTTATACATTGTACTTCTTTTTTGGAAAAAAATCAGTACATATGAACTCATTTCTGAGCACTTTTGAAATGATTTTTCATTTTCAGATATAGTACTGTTAATTTTCTTTTTCTGCAAATTTAGAAAATTTTTTAAGGATGATCGCTGGTCTTATAGGAAATAAATAGGATTTGAAATAGGTGTTTTAGTTTGAGAGAACATATGAATAGTAAACAAATAAACAAGAAAGAAATATAGGTTCATGTGCTCATTTTAGAGCTATAAGGCCTAGAAAATTTGCAGGAAATGGGTTTTCTCTGGGGTTTTCATTGTCTTTGCATTGGCAACTTCGGTCTCTCAAAAATGTATGAAAAAATAAAAAGGATTTCATAAAATTTTGTCAAATACCATTTTAAGGTATATATGATTGAATTATAAAAGAAAAAGTAGGGGTTCATAGGCAAAAAATTTAATGTTTAAGAAATGGATAAAACCCAAGGATTCCAAACATCTGACAAAAAGACCAAAACATGATCATCAAGCATCCTTAAGATTGAAATAGACATGATAGAAGAAGAAAATACAACTATAGTAGATGATAGACTATATTATATAAGCCTAAAATTTTTAAAATTTTGAATATAATTTTTTTTTTCAGAAATTTTCAAATTGACACATTTTGATCAGATCATTTACCTGAATGCCGTAATTTTATGTACTCTGATACCAGCACACTGTTAATAAAAATAAACTTAAAATAAAATTTAAAAAAATAATGGGAAATGAGATTTATGTATTCCTAAAAGCTGCAATAGATGAAACTCTTGGAAATTCGTAACTCTATATTTCATAATGATCTATATCTATTAGCATACTGTTTATAAAAATTATCAATAAAATTTGTTCTATTTACATTTTATTTAGCTAGATTTAATTATTAGTAAACTTTGAACTTGAAATTTAAAACTCTTTCATAATGAAGTATACTGTTACATTTCACCTCTTTGTGGAGTAAGTGCATTCCATATATTAAATTACATTTTGTCCCTTCATATAGTAAGTGCATTCCATATGTATAAAAACACATTTCCAAATTGTTTTTGGTCAATTTTTAAAGGTTATATTAGATGCTGCCACATCTGAATCAATGCTGCGTTTTGAACCTGATGGAACCCTTGTGATTAGAAAGAAATCTGAAGCTATGATCACAAACATTTCTTTGATGGTAGATGTTCTGTTAAACTGGAATATCTGGGAAGGAGCAGACAAAAATATTTTGGTGATGATATTTCATGCTTTGGCCTCATTAGTTAGAGACGACCATCCACACCAAGTCTTTAATCTGAAACAATTTCATTCTGTCAGTTTGATCAACAAAATATTTAAAATTTACCAGGTAAGTTATATTTATGTAGTTATTTTAAATTGTTTATTCCAGGAGAAATGCAAGTTTAAGAAAAAGTTATGGTTTTAGTTTTAGTAATTCTCCAACTGAAAATTATTTTAAAAAAGGATTGTTAGTTTTTATGCAGAAGATCAATACTTCTCTTTCAGAAATCCAGCTTCCTCTATAATAAAAGTTAACCAGTAAAGTGATGTAAAACTATAACGGAGAAAAATACAGAATTTTATAAAGCATGTTATTTATTTAAAATAGGAGAGAGTACAAGAGGGTGTGAAGGCCTACTCAGTAGAGATTGCCCAGTCAGTCATTAGCATATTACAGAGCATGCTGGGAACACCACCTGACCTTCATCTCATTGTGTTGATTTGTGATTTCCTAATTTTGGTACATCCAGCAACCAACTCATACATCAACCACAGCAGGAGCAATTTTTATTTTACAATATGGTGGAGTAAGTTTATTTTTATTATCATGGTATTGTGAAAAGGCTTGCTACTGAATATTCAGATATTTATGTTCAGATTCAGACTACGATACTTGAAGTAAGAACTGCTTGTAACGAAGCATCATTTATGCCAAGAACTGTGCAGCAGAAGTCTAGAAAACATAGCATATACATTATTTTTATATACTGAGGTTGATAGGAATTAAATAAGTAAAGTCAAGAAATACACCAAAGGGATATTCGAAGGAGGGGAAAATCAAAACAACTGATGAACTCCTGAGAACAACGAAGACAAAACCAAAAGAATACATGCACAACAATTAAGAACTAAAAACATATAAACAACATGGACCCCACCAAAAAACCGTGGGTAGGTTAAGGTGCTCCGGAAGAGTAAGCAGTCTCTGCTTCCTGCAGGACACCCGCCATGTTGCCCATGTCAATATATACTGAATATTCTACATGTTCATAAAGAATATTTATATATTTTGTGAGTCGAATCACAACTGTTAAATACATTTATGTTGTTCCGTTAATATAAGCTAATAATAGTCAGTTAGTACCTAGGTATTTGTTTTAATTTTAGATGAGAAATCGCCTAAAAGAAGGAAAGATAATTTGTTTGTTAAAGGCAGTTTAAATATTACAAGTACACCACATGGTGTGAGGCAGGATAAACACTCTCCTGAGGAAAACACAGGTAGGTCTGAAGAATTCAGTCTGAATATTACATTTATATTGATCTAAAGATAGAGATAAGTTTGAAAACAGGACATGTCTATCATATTCACCAAAAGTATTTTTATATTCTAGATACCTTTTGAGGAAAAACCTGAATTTTCAGATTTTCAGTTACCTGAAATAATGAACAATGTCAGATGTGGTTTATAATCCAACAAATTGTATTAAATTCCACATACACTTGATTTCAATGAAAAGATTATATCCTTTTTTGGCTTGATTGTCATCACTGAATTCGAACAAATGAGAATTTAAAAGTATTATGAAAACTTTAAATGAATTTGCTCTTCAGACTAATTTCTTTTATGGTTATTTTCATTTTTTTTTTTAAATGGATTCTTTGTTTCCAGAGGATTACTGGATATATCTATCGAGATTTGATAAATCCGATAATTCTTGAGTAATGATGCAAGAATCTGTTTCTCTAAATAAATAATTTTTTTTATTTTTTAAACAAAAAGCCCCTTCAGGTGCTACTGCATTCCTAATTATTACATCATACACTTGCTCACTATCTTTACATGTTGCTATGGTGTTATTAGTCGATTCTGAGAAATCTGAATGTAAAAGTCGTTCTGACAGGTTATGACCTTTTGTCTTAACTAATCATCAACTGAGATCATCGACGAACACACATTGATTAAATATTTGATAAACAATGAGTTCAGAAAGGGTTGAATTGACAAAGAATTAGAGAACTAAGTAATATCATCATTCAAGATGACTATTTATAATATTTCCACCTTAGATCCTTGATAATTCATCATATCTACTATTTTAAAACAGATCTGAAAGCTAAGAGGAATTTAGAATTCAGACTTGGAGATGCTGAAGAAGCAGAGGAAGTTTTACAGGACAAAAGTTTAGTAACAGAAACAGACAGTACTTTAGAATCTAAACAAGTTACTGACATTAAAAATGGAAACATCAGTACTTTAACAAAAGAAGATGTTATTTCTGGAACACAGAGCAGTGGGAAATCTAGTCAGTTTGGCACACTACAGGAAAAAGAAACACCTGTTTTTGAGTTGAGAGAAATTCAGACAGGAACTGAACCTATTGAGACTGTGTCAGATTTAGAAAAGTCAGACAATGGAAGTTGTAGT
This sequence comes from Mytilisepta virgata, assembly GCA_028015205.1. Classification (NCBI taxonomy): domain Eukaryota; kingdom Metazoa; phylum Mollusca; class Bivalvia; order Mytilida; family Mytilidae; genus Mytilisepta; species Mytilisepta virgata. The sequence continues at coordinate 52,981,139 of CM051518.1, read as the reverse complement.
AATACCACACACAGTACACATAGCACTACTGAAGATAACAATAAAAATCTAGATATGTTATCAGTTGGTTCATCTGAAGGGGAATCATGTGTCACAGAGAAGTTAGATAAAGTGTCAATGTTGAAAAAAATTGGTTTTCATGCATCAACAGGTTCTTTGACGAGGGAAATGTCAACAGACGATGAGGAAGGGTTGTACGCTCCGAGACCGGAGGTAGATTTTGATGAGGAGAGTTACGAAGAGGAATTTGAAAAGGGATTAGTGGCTCTTTGTGTGGGTATGTATATTCAATTATAAACTGATAAATGAAAGTTAAGAAAAAAAATGGATCTAATCAATGTGCATTGTAAGTTCCTCAACCCGGATGTCATGCATGAATGATTCTACTTAAATTTTAATGTTACAGTTTAGGTTGTAATTACTAGGTTACCAGCACTAAAGTTCTGAGATTGAACCCTGCTTTATACATATATATAAACCTATTTCTTATATTTTTGCAGGATTATTAGAAACTTTGACAAACATTGTGATAACATTACCAGACAACCAGATAGATAATGTATTCAAGAATGTCATTAAACCGGATATTGTACTGGTTCTGGCACACCACAGTTCTCCTCAGATCAGAACAGCAGTTATAAAGGTAAGACATAACAAATCTAAGTTTTATTTTCATTTTCAAATAAAGAGTGTGAGGAAATTTGTATCTCCAGACTAAAAATATTACTTAACATACAAACAAAAGATTTTGTTCAGTTTGGACTGTGGTTTTGTTATCACAGAAATGTTACTTATAATAGGTAAGAAAAAGTACAGTTGAGAATTCTTGTCTAATTCTGTGAATTCATTTTATAACCTGGACACTTCAATTTAGACAGTTTACTAGAGTTTTGACCAGTTTATTCAAGAGAAGATAAACTATTAATTCAAAAAAAAAAAAAAAAAACAGGTGAGAATAACAAAACTAAGACTCTTGGTTGTTAATCTCTATATTGTATACTTACAGTGTTAAAATTTTCCTCATTGCAGATTATCAGTAGATATTTGCTGAGAGCTGGTGAGAGACTTGTAGAGGAATTTATACAGAAACAATGTTTCCATTTGTTAGCAGTACAATTACACAGTTATCCAACTCACACAGAACAAATAGAGGAAATAATTTCATTCATTCTTGGAAAACCTTTTTCATTTGAATTTGGGTAAGTAAATTTATTTAGTGAACAAAATGATTATTTGTGTTGATTACGGAAAGAGTAATATAGATTCTCCTTCAGGTACGAGTGAGTTATGGAATTTCTCCACCTAAGATAGTTAAATATTTTATTTTCAACATGTGAGCTTTAGCTAGCATGTTAAAATCTAAAATTTAACTGTTGATGGTGGAGAAATTCTATAACTCACGAGTAAATTGAAGGAGAATCTGTTTCTCCTATAATTTTCAACAGAAACCTCAAGAAAAAACCTTGCTACACATTTTGTATACATGAACGCCATTTCGGAACTTCTCTAGTTTATCTTTCCAATAAACTTAAAAAAACGGCTGGAATTCCCATGCAGAACTTTAATCACTGAGAAGTGTTTAGAAATATTATGTATTTTTATCCCACCGATTAAACACGTCAAGAATAGGAGAAATATAGATTTTCCTTCAGGTACGAGTGAGTTATGGAATTTCTCCACCCGAGATAGTTAAATTTTCGATTTTCAACACGCGAGCTTATGCGAGCGTGTTAAAATTTAAAATTTATCTATTGGTGGAGAAATTCCATAACTCAACAGTAAATTGAAGGAGAATCTGTTTCTCCTATGATTTTCGACAAAAACCTCAAGAAAATGTCGTTGCTATGTCTAGTTTATTGTTCCAATAACTGGAGAAAAAACGGCAGTAATTCCCACGTAGAAATTTAATCACCAGGAAGTGGTTAAAAATATTATTATACCCCCCGAAAACGAAGTTTTGGGGGGTATATAGGTTTCAGTCTGTCTGTCTGTCCATCTGTCCGTCTGTCCGTCTGACCATCTGTCCGTCTGTCCGAACCTCGTGTACATGCTTTGTGTTATCAATTCCAGTTACAGCTTATTCGGACCTGTTTACCGCTACGATTTTAGCGTTATCACTACGATTTTCAGACCCCAAAATTATGCCTTCCGCCCTTTTAAACGTTTTTCTAAGTCAACTAAGTAAAACGGTAAAAAAAGAAAAACGCAAAGTTCGCTCGGAACCTTTCGCAACATGTCGATATGCCCAGGCATAAAGTTAAAGGACGCTCGAATGAACGTTGACTTATCCTCGCGGCGCTTTGACTGATGGTAGAACTTTCGTCTTTGCAAACGCTCATAAGATTTTGACTTGGCATCATTTAATGGCGGCATGATGAAGCCAGTAAAAAACATGCCAGCCAAACGTGAATACACTGATCTTTGCAAATTCCTTCAATCTTCATCAAAAGGCGAAACCTTTATATTATGTATGTCAGTCGGTGAAGTCTCACAAATATTTCCATGTGCTCACGGAGGTAAATTTTACTGGTCTCACAAATTTGGAAAAGTGCCGAAAATTGGAAGAGGACAAAACGAGGGCGGCTAATGATGTGCACAATCATAGCTCAAAATGAATTCCCATTTAGTACAGCTCCGCTATTTACAATTTGCATTAAGGAAATGTTTCCAGATTAATGACTTGCTGCAGGTATGTAGATCATTTTATCAACTATCAACATAAAAACACTTTCTCACAAAGACAAGTAAGATTTCATTAGGATAAATGAAATTTGTCCCAGCTTGTCTTTCACTCTCTCTCTTAATTCCCTCTATTATGGTCTGGGTGATGGGAAGGGGGTAAAAAAGCCTATTTTCTAGGGGCCACTATGCCCAAATTTTTTTCAAGTTTGGACTTCGTTTTTTTCCAGCATTTTTTCCAGCAAATGTCTCCCCCCCCCTCCCCCCTTTAAGAACTTTGACTTATCCTCACGGCACTTCGACTGATGGTAGAACTTTTGACTTTGCACATGCCCATAGATTTTGACTCAGCATGTTTTACTGGTGATCTACATACCTGCAGCAAGTCATTAGGATTTTCTATCATCATTTTTGCATTTTTAACTTGCTCATTTTCCAACAATATTCTATATGAAGAGTACACATTTTGTGTTATCAACTCCTCTTACAGCTTAAATCAATGGTCTGAAACTTTGCAGGGTGTTTCATCTACTCCTCTTATAGCTTTTACTTTCTAAAGTGCAGAGGGCTCAACAGATGCATGATCGGGGGGTATCAATAGTCTGTTAAGGACAGATTATGGGGACAGGTTTACAAAGCAGTTGGCGCGGGGGGTATTTGTGGCCCACTAGACCACAGTAACTCTAGTTATTTTTATCCCACCGATTAAACTAGTCAAGAATAGGAGAAAAGAATAATATAGTGTTTAATTGACCAGTAATTTATTTTGTAGTGAGGTTTTAAGTTAATAATCTTTATAATGTTTTTAAGTTTGAATCTAATCTGACATACTTCAGAATTAAGTCCCCTTTCCAATTAATCTGTAATACATGTATATGTGTTACATAAAGCTTGAAAACCAATGTTTTGACATTTTCCTTGCAATTAACCATTGACTTTTGGGCTTACTGGTCTAGGTAAGTATAACTGGAAATGATACCAATAGCCTGTGACCACTGAGGTTTTATGATTCATAACATGCTTGTAGTGGGATTCAGTCAACTCTGATCTTAACATGTATGGGTAGTTTTCCTGTCAAATGTCAGAAATTCTCTATGTGCATGTTTGATTTCTCTGTCAGTAAATTCAGACTACCATGATACACTGCAAGTGGCATGAAATGCTGATAAACATTGAACCAAGCAATATAACATAAGAGTAATTCTGTACAATGATTTGTTTTCAGTGGCAGTATAATGGATGATCTGGAAGAACCTGGTGAACTACAGCAGGCAGCCATTGTAGTTTATTTATCACTGATAGAGAATACCTACAAAGATATAGCCTTATGTCATAACACATTGCTTCTTACTCTACAGGTATGTTAACATACTTTGAAGCTTTGGTCTCGTTCTACACTTCCAGGTCAATTGACCACTGAGTACCATGGTTCCTAAGAAGGTTATACTTTCAAGTAAACTTGTTGGAGTAAATTAATACAATACAATAATGGTTTAAGTAACATTTAAGGGCTTAACTAAAAGCTGAGAATATTTATTTTATAGAAATAACCGTCATTCTCCCCCTAGGTGTAGGAATCTATTGTACAGGAGGTAATAACATCCATTCCTTTCTCCGCTTGTCTCCAAAATAAAGCACATGGTGATCAGAGAAACTTTATCTTAAGGCTCATTTTGTGAAAAAAAATCAATAATCATCGTATTATTGTATATCATTGTATACCATATACATTTGTACATGTATACAACAGTTCTAAAATCTGCTGTTCTTGTGCTTTGCAATCAGGTATGTCTCAAGCAGAACTTTACACTTATACACACAGCTGACAGTTTGAAATTTGGCCAAAACTTGCAGGAATATGTTCATGACGTCATAGGGTATATGAGACCTTTACATGTACATTGTTTTCACTAATTATTCTTGTCCTTAGTTACCAAATGATTGACTGGATTATTTATATCTTCTGTTGCTCATTGTCATGTTATAAAATGTGTAGCTGACATGGATTGCCACTTCCTGCTTTACTTTGTTATAGGTAAATTAATATTTGATTTCAAGTTTTCATATGATCTGATAGCAATATTGGTTTGTAAACCTTTTATTTCTATTTTCAGTTATATGAGAAAAGTGATGTATTGAGTACTTTGATGTTGGAGAACAGAATGATAGAAGTTATTACTAATTTATTGGCCAGAATCAACAGCATTACAACAAGGTAATATAAAATATAATTCCACTCACATATTTCAGATGAGAGGAAATTTGTTACTTCTAGAAAGTTACCACCTTGATATTGAAATAATGTCTTCATCATAATATTCTTCTATTTCCAGACCCTATAGATTTAATGAGCTATCCAATCCTGTGTTTTCGAATTAAATATGCAAGTACAATCAGTCAAAAAAACTATTGTTGGTACGAGTGCCTGAACTTTTATACTTTTATAGTTTCAAAATGTTTCAAAGCTCTTTCATTTCCAATACAGAAAAAGTCAGTTCATAACACAATGATAGTAAATGTAATATTTTAGAAACACCGATATAGAAGGAGTAGATGAATACCAGCTGATTATAGAAGATATAAAGTTGTTAGTTTGTAGAATGGCTGTTCGAGAGTTTAGGTATGTAGTTTGTAGTATAGCTGTCCAAGAGTTTAGGTATGTAGTTTGTGGAATAGCTGACCAAGAGTTTAGGTATGTAGTTTGTGGAATAGCTGTCCAAGAGTTTAGGTATGTGGTTTGTGGACTAGCTGTCCAAGAGTTTATGTATGTGGTTTGTAGACTAGCTGTCCAAGAGTTTAGGTAGGATAATGTAAATAACTCTTCAGAATGCTTCTATCGGTGTGATACAAAAAAAAAATCAATAAAAATCACATCAATGGACAGTGCAGATGTCAAGTATAACATGCAGAACTGCATAGTACTGTTGGTGAGGTATGTTTTATTCTGGTCTCAATTGACATGAATTGCCAGTTTACCTTTCTTCAGATAATCCTACCAATTATAACTCGCTGCTGTAATTCAACCATTTATACAGAGTTTTTATACCGTAGAAAACAACTAAAGCAAAAATCATCAGAAGATGAAAAGCATGTGCATATACAGTGGACTCCTTCTAATTGCATACCTTTTTTGTCACAAATAATTATGCAATTAACACAATATTTGTCATTTCTATTTTCACTAATTGTGATAATTGCTATATACAAATTTGGTTGACAATATAAGATTTATCAGAGGCTAAAATGTCTTTTAAAGTAATTCTTGATTTGATTGTCTTATTTTCAAAATTTTACAGTCCAAAAATTTTCATTTGATTTTTGTATTTTCACAGACATTTAAAGCTCTATAACCTTAAAGATAATTAGTTTTCTTTAAAGCAATTCTTCAAAATCAACAAAAAAATATAAAAAATTTTAATATATGTAATACTTTATTTTATTGCTCTTAGATGCATTAATCTTTGTTTTCAGATGTTCTGGTGCTATACATTTCCAACAGTCTGATGAAATTCTGGACATGCTGAAATTATTAGAACATGTAGAAGAAATTGTTTATGGTAATTTCTTGTATTTTATATATATTACTTAAGGCCGTTAAAATAATAGACTGTTCAGGTTTATAAATTATACTCTGACAAATGTAGAAAAAGCAATTTAGATTTTTATATCAGTATATCATATGCATGGTTTAAGATTTTTGTCTGAAACAGGCTTCAGTTGAAGTTAAAAACTGTAACGCATTCATAACCAGCCTCCATAGCTTCATTAGCGGAGTACTCCTTTAGCTTAGTTTGTAACACAGTGGACCATTGAAATAGATAACTTTACAAGTAGATTCATGCTGCACTAGTCACTGGTGTCCAAGTAAGGCTCCTAACTTCAGATTTGATTGTTTTCCCATATTTTTCAGGAAATAATTCAAAGCAAACAGAAACAGTTAAAACATTACGGTATTTTGTTGCCTTGTCTGTGGTAACATTTGTAGAACATGAAAGTCAGGAGGATTCAGTTCACTCAATTAAAGCTGTTCAGCGCACAAGATCCACAAGTACCTCTTCCTACGGTAAGATTTGTCTAATTACATAATACTATAAATTGAAAAATCAATGCATTTATCTGTGTGAAACTGGGACATGTATTGGACAGTGATGCAAGACAAATTTATCCTATCGAAGTGCTTTCTTTGGTTCAATTTCATAAATAAGGAATATTTAGGTCGTCCGTTTTCTTCGCTAGTGGAATAAAATAGCAGTTAAATATTAAAATATTAAAAGAAACTTGCACCTACTTCATACAGAAATAGAAAAATTAAAACAAAGGCCATATGAGCTTTTGTCATCACTTGGCGTCTGTCGTCCATCCGTTAACTTTTCACATTTTAATCTTCTCCTCTGAAACCACTGAGCAAAATGAAATTAGATTTTGCAGGAAGCATCTTTGTTAGGTCCTTGATAAAGATTGATAATTTCGTCCCAATCAGACAACAAACATGGCCGGCATGGGCAATTTTTGTTTATAATTGGCTGAGATTTCTAAAATCTTCTTCTCTGAAACTGCTGGGCCAAATTGGACAAAACTTTACAGGAAGCATATATGGGAGGTCCTTTATAAAGTTTCCATATTTCGTGTGGATCGGACTACAAATATGGCCTCCATGGGCAATTCTTGTTTTTGATAGATTGATATAAAAAAATTTTCTTGTCTGAAATCAAAGGGAACAAGATCTGTTAGACGGTTTTTTACAAAGTTTCCTCATTTTGTCCAGATCAGGCGACAAACATGGCCACCATGGGCAATTCTTGTTTCTGATTGGTTGATATAAAAAAAAATGATTCTCTTAAACTGGTTGGCCAAATAGAGCCAAACTTGTCAGAAATTTTCTATGACATATAACAAAAATCTACAGAACTGCAGAATTACTTGAAACCAAACATGGTCTGAATGTTCCCTCAAGGTGCTCACCAAGTGTTGTTACTCTGGTGCCGATTCCTTATTCACAATAGCCTTCAGCAGAGGACTTAGGTTAACATAAGACCCTATGGGAAATACATTCAAAAATCTTCCCTAGAACCGCCAAATTTTAGAATATACATACCTGTAAGTAGAATGACCTTGATGAAGAAAAATTCGGTTCCTACAAGTACAAGACTTACTACACTTCATAATGGCTTTCATGCCAGGTGAGCGATACAGTCTCAGCCCTCTGAGCCTCTAGTTTAGCTATTGCCATCACTAGGCATCATTCATCTGTCATCATCGTCCTTTAAAGACTCCTCTTCAGCCACTCTGCCAAAACTTGGCCACAATGGTCCTTAGGTGGTCCTCTTTCAGATTATATCTGATGGCCGCCAGAGCCAAACATTGTTTAGCATAGGACCCGATGGGAAAATTCACTTAAAAATCTTTTGGTCTGAATCTTAATTGAGCCAATTGGAACCAACTTTGGCAGCCTTAGATAATTCTCTTTCAGAATTGTGTCCAATGACCTGGACTTTCAACAAAGATTGCTGCCACAGCTTAACTTAGTTTAACATAGGACTCTATGGGAAAATTCATTAAAAAATCTTCTTGTCTGAAACTACAGAGCAAATTGAAACCAAACATGGCAGAAATGGTCCTTAAATGGTCCTCTGTCAGAATTAATGTCAGATGACTCAGAATGTCAACCAAGTTGGCCGCCACAGCCGAACTTAGTTTACCAGAACCCTATGGGAAAATTCATTTAAAATATTCTTGTCTGAAAGCACTTGGCCAATTGGAACCAGACTTGGCAACCATGGTTATTAGATTGTCCTTATTCAGAATTATGAGTGGAACATTCTTTAACATAGATCTCTGTGGAAATATTAACCTAAAATATCTTCTTGTCTGAAACCAGCCAACAAAGTGGCAAACCATTGAGCAATTGGAAACCAACTTAACAGCAATATTCCAGACTGCCACCAAAATGGATATAGTTGAACAATTCATTCTGCTGTGTTCTTATGATCCATTCCCTACTGATCTTATAAATTAAACATGGTAACTTCTTCTATATTATTAATTTTGATGGTTGAAAAGTTGATTTTATTGTTCTGAGCTGTTTTTTCCAAATCTTGAAGTAATGAAATTGAAACAGACAATTTGGTATGTAAGAATTTCTTTCCCTATTTTGACATATGAATATTTCATTGTAAATCTGAGTGAACCTAATACATTGTTTGTTGATTGTAAAATAAGTATCTCTTTTGTGCCCATTTGAATTCTTTTGTAAGGCATGGTAACAATTCTACAGGTTCTCATATTATCCATCACCATTAATTTTAACTTGACTTTACACATTCCTTTCTTTTCAACATGTTTTCTACAAAAAAAAAATCATATCCACTTAATATTGAATTGAATATATAAGTACATGTACTTAATGCCTGATGCACATATGATGTAATTAATTTTTACAGGTAATAGAACCTCCTTGATTTTCCCTTCCACAGCACGACTGCATAATTCCTCACCATACCTCCTTTCTCAGGAAGCCAATAAAATCACCCCTTTTGTAGATCGGCCGTTTGAAGATATGCTTGAAGGATCGTTTGGAGATAAGAAGTCAGATGCCACACATAAACCAAAATCAATATCAAGAGCCTTTTCCTCAGACAGCAGACCAACAGGGATAATAGGAACAATTTTTGGACAGTGGAGGAAGAAACGTTTTGAATTTGTACCATTCACTCAGTCAGAGTTCATAGACAGAGTCAAGAAATGGCTTGTTATTTGTGTTGATCTTATAGTATTGTCTAGTAAGTGTACAAGATCACTTTTTAGAGAAAAGTTTAAAGTGGAATAAGATTTTAGATTGAAATTCAGAAGATCAACAGTACTTTTTGTATTGATATTTTAACAAATTAATGTCTTTGACTTGCTTTAGTTTAGTTTATTTCAAAGTACAGAAGACTGCAGTAACTGCATAACAGGATTAAGATTACGTACATTTCCATATATCGCAACCCATTCGAGTAGAATAAAGAGTACACATATAAATAATACAACTATACGTTGTGATAGTGGAATCAAGCAAGAAAATAAAAGTTAGATAGGAAGATCAAAAGGGAGTTTTACAATGCAATACTAAAATATGAAATGAAAAATAGTAATGTTAATTTTTCACTAATAATCAAGGCATCAAATGTTAATATTTAGGTCATTAATAAAGTTTATTTTGCATAATGGGTTTGTTTTGTTTAAAATGCTAATGAATTTTATTATAATTTGCAGACCTGGAAGAAATCAAGAAAGTTCCTGGAAAGAAGAAACTAAATTTATTTGAGAAGCCTGAACCTATTTCCATGGAAACAAAATATATAAGAAAATTATTTGAATTTTTGTATAGAGCCTTTGAAGTAACATTACCCCAGGTGAGTTTGTGAAAACATGAAGTCAGAATTGGTTATATACATGTACATCAAACTGGTTAAAATCAATATATTTTCACTCATTTTTAATGACAAACATTATGACTTATTTCCTACATACAAATATCAGGGTTCCCACAGGACCTGGAAAATGGGAAAAGACCTGGAATTCCATTTCGAATTTTCCAGGCCTTGAAAAGTCCTTGAAATTCGGAAAAATCGCCAAAATCCGGGAAAAAACCTGGATTTTACCGGATTTGTTTTTTCTCGTTAATCATCATTTCGATCCTCTTCGCATTGTTAATGTGACCATGCAGAAATCATTATTTGATTGCCTTACTGTTGCTTTATAAAGGGTAACACAAGAGGCAATTTTGCATTGAATTCGGCTACGTCTCCTTTATGTAATCTTTTGAGCGTTTTAAGTAACAGTATCTTGTAAGCATGTTTTGTTTTATGTTTAAAACTGACAAAATGGCGGGATATTTGACTACAAAAGTGGCCTTGAAAATCATGAGAAAGCACTGGAAAACACCTTGAAAAGTCCTTGAATTTGACATGATTTTTTTTTGTGGGAACCCTGAAATATGACATACAGTAGAATCTCGATTTCTTGAACGTGAAGAGGTATGTAAAATTAGTTTGAGGCATCGGTAGTTGGAACCATTGAAGTCCAGAAAATTTTCAGTTACGAACCAGCAATAAATTTGAAATTTAATTTACATCCTTTTATCTGTCTGATCGTTAAAACAACATCCTCTCATCAAATCTTGGTGTGGAAATAATAAGAATAAATCACCGATAAACATCAAGTGTATTATCAATGACCTGTAATTGAAAGTCAGTCACCTTCTTGTCAATCAATGATCTGACCTGTGGTTTTTCACACTTGTTGATCAAAAATAATGTTCAAGTTACTGAGAGTAAATTAGATTATATTACTGTTATATGGACCAGAAAATTAGTTCGAGAATTCGAGAAATCGGTGTTCGAAGAACCAAGAGTTAATTTACATAGATATAATGGGAAAAAATGACCAGACTTTTGAGTTTGAGCCACCAAGATTCTACTGTACATTTTGTTTTATTTACTTCAAACAGAACTTTTATCCTTGGTAATCAGACTTTTGATGCAGCATTTTGTTTCGTCATTGGGGTTCATTCCCACTTTTGTAAGTTACTTTTTCTGTCAAACCTATAGTCCAGTTGCACTGGGCCAATACAGCTGACCTCCACCCAATACACATAATATGGGATTAATTCCATGGTATCTTAAAGTGTGTTGAGTAAATTGAATGCATTTATTTTACTTCACTAAGAGGCCCACTTGTTAGTTTTGGGGTGGGTTATAAATTTTGTATAATTTGTATTGTTATTACAGGATAGGATATTACCTAGAAGGGAGAAGAATGTAATAATGTGGGGAGCCAAAGATGTTATCAGAGTACAGGTAGGATTTGAATGTTAACTTAGATAAACTTACAAAAATATTAAAGGTTCTTTTTTCAGTTAAGTATAAATATTTTGAATTACTTTGTAAAAGGAATAATTATCCCAGTCTTAGTAAATTTCTTTAGTAAAGATTGGCTAATGACATTTGCCTAAGAACCCATATACCTGGCCGTTGTTACCCATCTACCATTGTCAGAAGAATCCCTGACTTATCAATATTTATTTCCTTTATAATTTCACTATTGGGAATAAAGAAATGTAAAAATCTCTTTGGTTATCGAAATAAAAAGTACAAATTTTGAGCAGCTATAGTTACTTCACAAACTATAGGGTACTACCTTTGGTAGTACCCTACATGTGATGTAAGACCAAATTTACCAAATTTTGTAAAATATACCTCCGTTGATTCAGAAACTGTCTTCCTTCTTTTACTCTTATTTACCTGAAAGTTCTACATTTTAGCCAAAGAGGGGATAAATTCATTATCTACACACCCTTCGGCTTTGCCTCAGGATTTACTTTGATATTAACATAGTTAACTAATAGTGTAGTTTTTAACTTGGAATAAAGAATTATCCTGTTGATATTCTGTTAATAATTTGTAAAAAAATAATATGCTAAAATTTTTTTGAAGAAAGGAAAATTATGTGTAAAAAAGCCCCTATGATAAAAATATATGCTATAATTTTCTACCATATTGAGTGTGTAGAGATTTGAAAGAGAGACTAAAATACGCTTCCATTTCATGAAAATAAAGGACAGGTTGTGTGGCATATGTAGATAAGAGAACATTCCATCAATTAAGATTTATCTTGTTTTAGTTGCTATTGTTTACTGTGATATAAATATTTGATGTTTTACATTTTATTTCTTGTCAGATTGGACGATTGATGACATTTATGTTATCACCACGGTGCCATTTTGATGACAGAACATTTATATTATCATATGTCCAAGGTGAACAAAGAGGCAGAGAGATATTGAGAAATATCCTGACCACTTCTTCAGAATTTGTAAGTCAGTGATATAGCACTTGATGGATATTCTGATATTGTTACAGGAATTTGTTCCTCTTATAATTTAGAACCAGGGAAACATAGGAGATGTGATTTTGTCACATTTTACCAGTTCATAATTATGTGTACTGTAAATTCAGAAATTATTGCGTGCATTTATTATTGCGATTTTGTCATTTTAGGCTAAAATGCAATTTTAATTTTTACGATATTGAGAAAAATCCAACTTCATTCATATAAAAATTTCAAAATGCGAATTTTATAAATTATTGCGATTGCATTCCTGTCGGATTTTGCACAATAAGAAAAACATTGCAATAATTTCCAAATTTACAGTATTTGAATTCTATAAATGATTGAATATAGGTTTTTTTTTATAGGAGTGATCTTCTTTTTTTCATTGATTATAATTCTTTTGAACAAAGGAAAATCACAGACATTACCTTTTACATGTTGATCTGTTTTAGGGTTTAGAAATGGGTTGCCATATCTATGATCTGTGTACAACATGGAGAGATTGGTTAAACAGTCAACAGAGAGATTATGCATTCAAGTTCCTAAATATTTTGAAGTCGGAAAAATTTCATGTTTTCTCTCCCAATTCTGAACTCACAGATGTACAAGTGGTACAGATAAATGATGTAAGTATATGTAACATAGGTCACTCTTTAGATATTTATCTTTTTCCTCATTTGGAGATAAAAGTGATCATAGGTGCTAAATTAAACTATGTTCCAGATACTGTTTTTTGGACCTATGCCTATAATATTATAGTCAAGCATATTATTTTGTTCAGCAAAATTGATTTTCTGCACTTATTTCATAAGTTCGGCTGTCAAAGTGCTATGGCTGTATCTTGCTGCAATTATTAATACATTATCTAGCATACAATTTTTGTATAAGAAAGTTGCAGTGCAGTTACTTAAATGACATCATTAATTCTTGGAAAAGATGAACTTTATATATTTGACCCTCATATTACATAAAGTGCTGATAATTAACACTGAAATTCTTTGTTTATTCCAATTTTCCTACCGAAGGTCGGTGGTTCTCTCCGGGTACTCCGGCTTCCTCCACCAATAAAAACTGGCCGCCGCGAAATGGCCAAAATGTGCTGAAAACGGCGTTAAACCCCAACTAAACAAACAAATCTTTGTTTATTGTAGATAAATGTGTTATACACAAGTCAGTTCACAAAAATATGTTGCCATTATATATTGTAGGAAAAAAGACTGATAGCATCAAGATTAGATCAAGGAAGGGTTGTATTACAGAAGAAGAAAAAACCAGTCTTGGATAGGTAATAGGTCGTGATTTAAAAGAATTGTTAATTACAAAGAAAAGATTAAGAAACATTTCTATAACAGCGCTATACAGCTATTTTTTGTCTCTACTGTATGCTGCCCTTTAACATTTGAGGGTGTTTTTTTTCAGTATTATATTTTAATCATCAGCTCTTTTCACAAAAATATCTGAAGAGGAAAATTATTTGTAAGATATACTAGAATCTGTTTGACTTCTTCACTGGGATTTTTTGTGAAAAGTTCTTCATCTCTTGATAATTTTACTTTTGTGTGCACATTGATTTTTGTTTGTAGACTGAAAACGAGAAATGACAAACTGTATCAAGAGTTATCAAAGCATGCGATGGATATCACACAGAGTGTTACCCAGTTACAGACATGTGAAAGAAATAAAATGATCGAACACGTCAAGAAGAAAATGACAGAAAAGATACAAATAAAAAAGTCATGGCAGGAACTTGTACAGAATCTCACACATGAAAGGTAATAGAGTGGCATAGTAGGAAAATGGACTTTTATCTGCTGGAATATCAAAATTAAAAATTATGGTGATCTTTCACAGTTTTTACGTTAATTTCTGAATTTATGATATTTGATTAGCCATATTCAAAAATATTTGGAATTACGTAATGTAGTTTATAAGATAAGATAGTGAATTTTTCTGTTGAAAAGTGAAAAAAATCATTGATGCCCTTAAATAATGGCAAAAAATTTATCCTTCTCAATAAACATTGCTTTAATTATACAAATGTATGTAAAACAGATATTTGTAAACGTATGAAGGCCATGTGCTTTTTTCATCACAAAATTTTAAGTTATCTTATTTTTTTAGGGCTGTATGGTACTGTAAGAAATCCTATCCTAAATCATGGCAGCTGGATCCTACAGAAGGTCCTGGTCGTGTTAGGAAAAGGTTGAAAAGATGTCATCTTGGCCTAAATCCTAGATTCCTTCTCCCAGAGCAAAGGGCAAAATTGGGTATGTATATGTGTGGTAACAAAAAGTATTTGAATTAGAAGGTTGCAATTTTTCATTCAACTGCTGAATTATTATGGAAGGTAATAGCCTGCCCTGATTTTAACAATTGTGTAAGCCTTAATGAACTATATTAATAACAGCCCTTTTAATTTAGTTCTAATGTCACAAAAATTAAGAATGAAAAAATATTGTGTTAGGTTTATATATATTTTTCATGTAGAGATCAAAAACAGTTGTTGTTGAGGGACATACTCAATGATTCTTTAACTTTAAAATTTTTTTATTAAATTTTTAGCTCCCCTGGACCAAAGGTCCATATGAGCTATTGCCATCCATTTGCATCCGTCGTCATCCGTCGTAAGCTTTGTTTTAAGGCCAATTGGGACCAAATTTTGGTGGAATGGTCTGTGGGTGGCCCCCTTCCAAAAATCTATGAAAAGACATGGCAAGATGGAACCCAACTTTTACAGCAATGGTCCTTATGTGGTCCTCTTTCAGATTTGTGCCTGATGACCTGAACTGTCAACCAAGATGGCTGCCACAGCCGAACTTAGTTAAACATAGAATCCTATAGAATCCTATGGGAAAATTCATTTAAAAATCTTCATGTTTGAAACCACTGAGCCAATTGAAACAAAACTTGACAGCAATGGTCCTTAGGTGGTCCTCTTTTAGAATAGTGTACAATGACCTAGACAGTCTATCAAGATGTCCGCAAGAGCAGAACTTAGTTTAACATAGGACCCAAGGGGAAAATTGATTTAAAAATCTAATTGTCTGAAACTGCTGTGGTAATTATGTCTCCCCTTCTCGAAGGGAGACATATTGTTTTAGTGATTATTATGTCGCCCCGAACGTAGTCACGGGACGACATATTGTTATTCTTCCGTTTCTTTGTTATTATTATGTCGCCCCGAACGTAGTCACGGGACGACATATTGTTATTCTTCCGTTTCTTTGTTATTATGTCGCCCCGAACGTAGTCACGGGACGACATATTGTTATTCTTCCGTTTCTTTGTTATTATTATGTCGCCCCGAACGTAGTCACGGGACGACATATTGTTATTCTTCCGTTTCTTTGTTATTATGTCGCCCCGAACGTAGTCACGGGACGACATATTGTTATTCTTCCGTTTCTTTGTTATTATTATTATTATTATGTCGCCCCGAACGTAGTCACGGGACGACATATTGTTATTCTTCCGTTTCTTTGTTATTATTATGTCGCCCCGAACGTAGTCACGGGACGACATATTGTTATTCTTCCGTTTCTTTGTTATTATTATTATGTCGCCCCGAACGTAGTCACGGGACGACATATTGTTATTCTTCCGTTTCTTTGTTATTATGTCGCCCCGAACGTAGTCACGGGACGACATATTGTTATTCTTCCGTTTCTTTGTTATTATTATTATTATGTCGCCCCGAACGTAGTCACGGGACGACATATTGTTATTCTTCCGTTTCTTTGTTATTATGTCGCCCCGAACGTAGTCACGGGACGACATATTGTTATTCTTCCGTTTCTTTGTTATTATTATTATGTCGCCCCGAACGTAGTCACGGGACAACATATTGTTATTCTTCCGTTTCTTTGTTATTATTATTATTATTATGTCGCCCCGAACGTAGTATCGGGACGATATATTGTTATTCTTCCGTTTCTTTGTTATTATTATTCTTTCTTTCTTTCCAATGATTTTTGTCCGGCTTAGTTCTCGGAGATGCCTGGATAGAATTGAATGAAACTTGGCAGAAAGTTAGATCACTATGTGAAGGTGTGCAATCAAAACTTTTTTTTTCAAAATGGCCGCCATTTTCAAGATGGCCGCCATTCATAGATCGGTAATTTAACACGTTTATATCTCAAAAACTGTACCATAGAATTTCATTAAACTTCGTATGTTTGTAAAGTACAATTAGAAGAACAAACTGATGAAAAAAAATGGCGATCGGTTGGAGACGTTTGGCGGCCATTTTGAAAAATGATGTTAAAATGGCGAAAAACTTAACATGGATAGAATTGAATGAAACTTGGCAGAAAGTAAGATCACTATGTGAAGGTGTGCAATCAATACTTTTTTTTTCGAAATGGCCGCCATTTTCAAGATGGCTGCCAGGGGCGACATCTGCTATTGCTCGCAATTGCAATTCTAGTTATTATGTCGCCCCGAACGTAGTCACGGGACGACATATTGTTATTCTTCCGTTTCTTTGTTATTATTATTATGTCGCCCCGAACGTAGTCACGGGACGACATATTGTTATTCTTCCGTTTCTTTGTTATTATTATTATTATTATTATTCTTTCTTTCTTTCTTTCTTTCTTTCTTTCTTTCTTTCCAATGATTTTTGTCCGGCTTAGTTCTCGGAGATGCCTGGATAGAATTGAATGAAACTTGGCAGAAAGTAAGATCACTATGTGAAGGTGTGCAATCAATACTTTTTTTTTCGAAATGGCCGCCATTTTCAAGATGGCCGCCATTCAAAGATCGGTACCCTCCGAAAATTTAAAACGTTTATATCTCAAAAACTGTACCATAGAATTTCATTAAACTTCGTATGTTTGTAAAGTACAATTAGAAGAACAAACTCATGAAAAAAAATGGCGATCGGTTGGAGACGTTTGGCGGCCATTTTGAAAAATGATGTTAAAATGGCGAAAAACTTAACATGGATAGAATTGAATGAAACTTGGCAGAAAGTAAGATCACTATGTGAAGGTGTGCAATCAATACTTTTTTTTCGAAATGGCCGCCATTTTCAAGATGGCTGCCAGGGGCGACATCTGCTATTGCTCGCAATTGCAATTCTAGTTATTATTATGTCGCCCCGAACGTAGTCACGGGACGACATATTGTTATTCTTCCGTTTCTTTGTTATTATTATTATTATTATTATTATGTCGCCCCGAACGTAGTCACGGGACGACATATTGTTATTCTTCCGTTTCTTTGTTATTATTATTATGTCGCCCCGAACGTAGTCACGGGACGACATATTGTTATTCTTCCGTTTCTTTGTTATTATTATTATTATTATTATTATTCTTTCTTTCTTTCCAATGATTTTTGTCCGGCTTAGTTCTCGGAGATGCCTGGATAGAATTGAATGAAACTTGGCAGAAAGTAAGATCACTATGTGAAGATGTGCAATCAATACTTTTTTTTTCGAAATGGCCGCCATTTTCAAGATGGCCGCCATTCAAAGATCGGTACCCTCCGAAAATTTAAAACGTTTATATCTCAAAAACTGTACCATAGAATTTCATTAAACTTCGTAGGTTTGTCAAGTACAATTAGAAGAACAAACTGATGAAAAAAAATGGCGATCGGTTGGAGACGTTTGGCGGCCATTTTGAAAAATGATGTTAAAATGGCGAAAAACTTAACATGGATAGAATTGAATGAAACTTGGCAGAAAGTAAGATCACTATGTGAAGGTGTGCAATCAATACTTTTTTTTCGAAATGGCCGCCATTTTCAAGATGGCTGCCAGGGGCGACATCTGCTATTGCTCGCAATTGCAATTCTAGTTATTATTATTATTATTATTATTCTTTCTTTCTTTCTTTCCAATGATTTTTGTCCGGCTTAGTTCTCGGAGATGCCTGGATAGAATTGAATGAAACTTGGCAGAAAGTAAGATCACTATGTGAAGGTGTGCAATCAATACTTTTTTTTCCCAAATGGCCGCCATTTTCAAGATGGCCGCCATTCAAAGATCGGTACCCTCCGAAAATTTAAAACGTTTATATCTCAAAAACTGTACCATAGAATTTCATTAAACTTCGTATGTTTGTAAAGTACAATTAGAAGAACAAACTCATGAAAAAAAATGGCGATCGGTTGGAGACGTTTGGCGGCCATTTTGAAAAATGATGTTAAAATGGCGAAAAACTTAACATCGATAGAATTGAATGAAACTTGGCAGAAAGTAAGATCACTATGTGAAGGTGTGCAATCAGTACTTTTTTTTTCAAAATGGCCGCCATTTTCAAGATGGCTGCCAGGGACGACATCTGCTATTGCTCGCAATTGCAATTCTAGTTATTATGTCGCCCCGAACGTAGTCACGGGACGACATATTGTTATTCTTCCGTTTCTTTGTTATTATTATTATTCTTTCTTTCTTTCTTTCTTTCCAATGATTTTTGTCCGGCTTAGTTCTCGGAGATGCCTGGATAGAATTGAATGAAACTTGGCAGAAAGTAAGATCACTATGTGAAGATGTGCAATCAATACTTTTTTTTTCGAAATGGCCGCCATTTTCAAGATGGCCGCCATTCAAAGATCGGTACCCTCCGAAAATTTAAAACGTTTATATCTCAAAAACTGTACCATAGAATTTCATTAAACTTCGTATGTTTGTAAAGTACAATTAGAAGAACAAACTCATGAAAAAAAATGGCGATCGGTTGGAGACGTTTGGCGGCCATTTTGAAAAATGATGTTAAAATGGCGAAAAACTTAACATCGATAGAATTGAATGAAACTTGGCAGAAAGTAAGATCACTATGTGAAGGTGTGCAATCAGTACTTTTTTCCTCAAAATGGCCGCCATTTTCAAGATGGCTGCCAGGGGCGACATCTGCTATTGCTCGCAATTGCAATTCTAGTTATTATTATTCTTTCTTTCTTTCTTTCTTTCTTTCCAATGATTTTTGTCCGGCTTAGTTCTCGGAGATGCCTGGATAGAATTGAATGAAACTTGGCAGAAAGTAAGATCACTATGTGAAGATGTGCAATCAATACTTTTTTTTTCGAAATGGCCGCCATTTTCAAGATGGCCGCCATTCAAAGATCGGTACCCTCCGAAAATTTAAAACGTTTATATCTCAAAAACTGTACCATAGAATTTCATTAAACTTCGTATGTTTGTAAAGTACAATTAGAAGAACAAACTCATGAAAAAAAATGGCGATCGGTTGGAGACGTTTGGCGGCCATTTTGAAAAATGATGTTAAAATGGCGAAAAACTTAACATCGATAGAATTGAATGAAACTTGGCAGAAAGTAAGATCACTATGTGAAGGTGTGCAATCAGTACTTTTTTTTTCAAAATGGCCGCCATTTTCAAGATGGCTGCCAGGGGCGACATCTGCTATTGCTCGCAATTGCAATTCTAGTTATTATTCTTTCTTTCTTTCTTTCTTTCTTTCTTTCCAATGATTTTTGTCCGGCTTAGTTCTCGGAGATGCCTGGATAGAATTGAATGAAACTTGGCAGAAAGTAAGATCACTATGTGAAGATGTGCAATCAATACTTTTTTTTTCGAAATGGCCGCCATTTTCAAGATGGCCGCCATTCAAAGATCGGTACCCTCCGAAAATTTAAAACGTTTGTATCTCAAAAACTGTACCATAGAATTTCATTAAACTTCGTATGTTTGTAAAGTACAATTAGAAGAACAAACTCATGAAAAAAAATGGCGATCGGTTGGAGACGTTTGGCGGCCATTTTGAAAAATGATGTTAAAATGGCGAAAAACTTAACATCGATAGAATTGAATGAAACTTGGCAGAAAGTAAGATCACTATGTGAAGGTGTGCAATCAATACTTTTTTTTTCGAAATGGCCGCCATTTTCAAGATGGCTGCCAGGGGCGACATCTGCTATTGCTCGCAATTGCAATTCTAGTTATTATTCTTTCTTTCTTTCTTTCTTTCTTTCTTTCCAATGATTTTTGTCCGGCTTAGTTCTCGGAGATGCCTGGATAGAATTGAATGAAACTTGACAGAAAGTAAGATCACTATGTGAAGATGTGCAATCAATACTTTTTTTTTCGAAATGGCCGCCATTTTCAAGATGGCCGCCATTCAAAGATCGGTACCCTCCGAAAATTTAAAACGTTTATATCTCAAAAACTGTACCATAGAATTTCATTAAACTTCGTAGGTTTGTAAAGTACAATTAGAAGAACAAACTGATGAAAAAAAATGGCGATCGGTTGGAGACGTTTGACGGCCATTTTGAAAAATGATGTTAAAATGGCGAAAAACTTAACATGGATAGAATTGAATGAAACTTGGCAGAAAGTAAGATCACTATGTGAAGGTGTGCAATCAATACTTTTTTTTTCGAAATGGCCGCCATTTTCAAGATGGCTGCCAGGGGCGACATCTGCTATTGCTCGCAATTGCAATTCTAGTTATTATTCTTTCTTTCTTTCTTTCCAATGATTTTTGTCCGGCTTAGTTCTCGGAGATGCCTGGATAGAATTGAATGAAACTTGGCAGAAAGTAAGATCACTATGTGAAGATGTGCAATCAATACTTTTTTTTTCGAAATGGCCGCCATTTTCAAGATGGCCGCCATTCAAAGATCGGTACCCTCCGAAAATTTAAAACGTTTATATCTCAAAAACTGTACCATAGAATTTCATTAAACTTCGTAGGTTTGTAAAGTACAATTAGAAGAACAAACTGATGAAAAAAAATGGCGATCGGTTGGAGACGTTTGGCGGCCATTTTGAAAAATGATGTTAAAATGGCGAAAAACTTAACATGGATAGAATTGAATGAAACTTGGCAGAAAGTAAGATCACTATGTGAAGGTGTGCAATCAATACTTTTTTTTCCGAAATGGCCGCCATTTTCTAGATGGCTGCCAGGGGCGACATCTGCTATTGCTCGCAATTGCAATTCTAGTTATTATTATGTCGCCCCGAACGTAGTCACGGGACGACATATTGTTATTCTTCCGTTTCTTTGTTATTATTATTATTATTATTATTATTATGTCGCCCCGAACGTAGTCACGGGACGACATATTGTTATTCTTCCGTTTCTTTGTTATTATTATTATTCTTTCTTTCTTTCTTTCTTTCCAATGATTTTTGTCCGGCTTAGTTCTCGGAGATGCCTGGATAGAATTGAATGAAACTTGGCAGAAAGTAAGATCACTATGTGAAGATGTGCAATCAATACTTTTTTTTTCGAAATGGCCGCCATTTTCAAGATGGCCGCCATTCAAAGATCGGTACCCTCCGAAAATTTAAAACGTTTATATCTCAAAAACTGTACCATAGAATTTCATTAAACTTCGTATGTTTGTAAAGTACAATTAGAAGAACAAACTCATGAAAAAAAATGGCGATCGGTTGGAGACGTTTGGCGGCCATTTTGAAAAATGATGTTAAAATGGCGAAAAACTTAACATCGATAGAATTGAATGAAACTTGGCAGAAAGTAAGATCACTATGTGAAGGTGTGCAATCAGTACTTTTTTCCTCAAAATGGCCGCCATTTTCAAGATGGCTGCCAGGGGCGACATCTGCTATTGCTCGCAATTGCAATTCTAGTTATTATTATTCTTTCTTTCTTTCTTTCCAATGATTTTTGTCCGGCTTAGTTCTCGGAGATGCCTGGATAGAATTGAATGAAACTTGGCAGAAAGTAAGATCACTATGTGAAGGTGTGCAATCAATACTTTTTTTTCCCAAATGGCCGCCATTTTCAAGATGGCCGCCATTCAAAGATCGGTACCCTCCGAAAATTTAAAACGTTTATATCTCAAAAACTGTACCATAGAATTTCATTAAACTTCGTATGTTTGTAAAGTACAATTAGAAGAACAAACTCATGAAAAAAAATGGCGATCGGTTGGAGACGTTTGGCGGCCATTTTGAAAAATGATGTTAAAATGGCGAAAAACTTAACATCGATAGAATTGAATGAAACTTGGCAGAAAGTAAGATCACTATGTGAAGGTGTGCAATCAGTACTTTTTTTTCCAAAATGGCCGCCATTTTCAAGATGGCTGCCAGGGGCGACATCTGCTATTGCTCGCAATTGCAATTCTAGTTATTATTCTTTCTTTCTTTCTTTCTTTCCAATGATTTTTGTCCGGCTTAGTTCTCGGAGATGCCTGGATAGAATTGAATGAAACTTGGCAGAAAGTAAGATCACTATGTGAAGGTGTGCAATCAATACTTTTTTTTCCCAAATGGCCGCCATTTTCAAGATGGCCGCCATTCAAAGATCGGTACCCTCCGAAAATTTAAAACGTTTATATCTCAAAAACTGTACCATAGAATTTCATTAAACTTCGTATGTTTGTAAAGTACAATTAGAAGAACAAACTCATGAAAAAAAATGGCGATCGGTTGGAGACGTTTGGCGGCCATTTTGAAAAATGATGTTAAAATGGCGAAAAACTTAACATCGATAGAATTGAATGAAACTTGGCAGAAAGTAAGATCACTATGTGAAGGTGTGCAATCAGTACTTTTTTTTTCAAAATGGCCGCCATTTTCAAGATGGCTGCCAGGGGCGACATCTGCTATTGCTCGCAATTGCAATTCTAGTTATTATGTCGCCCCGAACGTAGTCACGGGACGACATATTGTTATTCTTCCGTTTCTTTGTTATTATTATTATTATTATTATTATTATTATTCTTTCTTTCTTTCTTTCCAATGATTTTTGTCCGGCTTAGTTCTCGGAGATGCCTGGATAGAATTGAATGAAACTTGGCAGAAAGTAAGATCACTATGTGAAGGTGTGCAATCAATACTTTTTTTTCCCAAATGGCCGCCATTTTCAAGATGGCCGCCATTCAAAGATCGGTACCCTCCGAAAATTTAAAACGTTTATATCTCAAAAACTGTACCATAGAATTTCATTAAACTTCGTATGTTTGTAAAGTACAATTAGAAGAACAAACTCATGAAAAAAAATGGCGATCGGTTGGAGACGTTTGGCGGCCATTTTGAAAAATGATGTTAAAATGGCGAAAAACTTAACATCGATAGAATTGAATGAAACTTGGCAGAAAGTAAGATCACTATGTGAAGGTGTGCAATCAGTACTTTTTTTTTCAAAATGGCCGCCATTTTCAAGATGGCTGCCAGGGACGACATCTGCTATTGCTCGCAATTGCAATTCTAGTTATTATTATTATTCTTTCTTTCTTTCTTTCTTTCTTTCCAATGATTTTTGTCCGGCTTAGTTCTCGGAGATGCCTGGATAGAATTGAATGAAACTTGGCAGAAAGTAAGATCACTATGTGAAGATGTGCAATCAATACTTTTTTTTTCGAAATGGCCGCCATTTTCAAGATGGCCGCCATTCAAAGATCGGTACCCTCCGAAAATTTAAAACGTTTATATCTCAAAAACTGTACCATAGAATTTCATTAAACTTCGTATGTTTGTAAAGTACAATTAGAAGAACAAACTCATGAAAAAAAATGGCGATCGGTTGGAGACGTTTGGCGGCCATTTTGAAAAATGATGTTAAAATGGCGAAAAACTTAACATCGATAGAATTGAATGAAACTTGGCAGAAAGTAAGATCACTATGTGAAGGTGTGCAATCAGTACTTTTTTTTTCAAAATGGCCGCCATTTTCAAGATGGCTGCCAGGGGCGACATCTGCTATTGCTCGCAATTGCAATTCTAGTTATGTCGCCCCGAACGTAGTCACGGGACGACATATTGTTATTCTTCCGTTTCTTTGTTATTATTATTATTATGTCGCCCCGAACGTAGTCACGGGACGACATATTGTTATTCTTCCGTTTCTTTGTTATTATGTCTCCCAAACAAAGTTTTGGGAGACATATTGTTTTTGTCCGGTTTCTTATTATTATTCTTCTTCTTCTTCTTCTTCTTCTTCTTTCCTTTTTCTTTCCGTTCAATGTTGTCCGCGACGTTTCTCAAAGATGCAATGTCCAATCAATATGAAACTTTGGGAATATGTTAAGGGTGACCTGAAGTTTTGCAAACGACTTTTAAAATTTTCAAAATGGCCGCCGTTTCAAAGGTCATTATATAGGACATTGCAATAATTTGAATTTAGGGGGTTTCTGATAAGCTCTAGATAGTGGCAATGGGGGTTTGTTTGGGAGACATCTTGTGACTCGCTGGCGATCACAATCATACCTAGTTATTATTATTCTTTCTTTCTTTCTTTCTTTCCAATGATTTTTGTCCGGCTTAGTTCTCGGAGATGCCTGGATAGAATTGAATGAAACTTGGCAGAAAGTAAGATCACTATGTGAAGATGTGCAATCAATACTTTTTTTTTCGAAATGGCCGCCATTTTCAAGATGGCCGCCATTCAAAGATCGGTACCCTCCGAAAATTTAAAACGTTTATATCTCAAAAACTGTACCATAGAATTTCATTAAACTTCGTATGTTTGTAAAGTACAATTAGAAGAACAAACTCATGAAAAAAAATGGCGATCGGTTGGAGACGTTTGGCGGCCATTTTGAAAAATGATGTTAAAATGGCGAAAAACTTAACATCGATAGAATTGAATGAAACTTGGCAGAAAGTAAGATCACTATGTGAAGGTGTGCAATCAGTACTTTTTTCCTCAAAATGGCCGCCATTTTCAAGATGGCTGCCAGGGGCGACATCTGCTATTGCTCGCAATTGCAATTCTAGTTATTATTATTATTCTTTCTTTCTTTCTTTCTTTCTTTCCAATGATTTTTGTCCGGCTTAGTTCTCGGAGATGCCTGGATAGAATTGAATGAAACTTGGCAGAAAGTAAGATCACTATGTGAAGATGTGCAATCAATACTTTTTTTTTCGAAATGGCCGCCATTTTCAAGATGGCCGCCATTCAAAGATCGGTACCCTCCGAAAATTTAAAACGTTTATATCTCAAAAACTGTACCATAGAATTTCATTAAACTTCGTAGGTTTGTAAAGTACAATTAGAAGAACAAACTGATGAAAAAAAATGGCGATCGGTTGGAGACGTTTGGCGGCCATTTTGAAAAATGATGTTAAAATGGCGAAAAACTTAACATGGATAGAATTGAATGAAACTTGGCAGAAAGTAAGATCACTATGTGAAGGTGTGCAATCAATACTTTTTTTTTCGAAATGGCCGCCATTTTCAAGATGGCTGCCAGGGGCGACATCTGCTATTGCTCGCAATTGCAATTCTAGTTATTATTCTTTCTTTCCAATGATTTTTGTCCGGCTTAGTTCTCGGAGATGCCTGGATAGAATTGAATGAAACTTGGCAGAAAGTAAGATCACTATGTGAAGGTGTGCAATCAAGACTTTTTTTTTCGAAATGGCCGCCATTTTCAAGATGGCTGCCAGGGGCGACATCTGCTATTGCTCGCAATTGCAATTCTAGTTATGTCGCCCCGAACGTAGTCACGGGACGACATATTGTTATTCTTCCGTTTCTTTGTTATTATTATTATTATTATTATTATTCTTTCTTTCTTTCCAATGATTTTTGTCCGGCTTAGTTCTCGGAGATGCCTGGATAGAATTGAATGAAACTTGGCAGAAAGTAAGATCACTATGTGAAGATGTGCAATCAATACTTTTTTTTTCGAAATGGCCGCCATTTTCAAGATGGCCGCCATTCAAAGATCGGTACCCTCCGAAAATTTAAAACGTTTATATCTCAAAAACTGTACCATAGAATTTCATTAAACTTCGTAGGTTTGTCAAGTACAATTAGAAGAACAAACTGATGAAAAAAAATGGCGATCGGTTGGAGACGTTTGGCGGCCATTTTGAAAAATGATGTTAAAATGGCGAAAAACTTAACATGGATAGAATTGAATGAAACTTGGCAGAAAGTAAGATCACTATGTGAAGGTGTGCAATCAATACTTTTTTTTCGAAATGGCCGCCATTTTCAAGATGGCTGCCAGGGGCGACATCTGCTATTGCTCGCAATTGCAATTCTAGTTATTATTATTCTTTCTTTCTTTCTTTCCAATGATTTTTGTCCGGCTTAGTTCTCGGAGATGCCTGGATAGAATTGAATGAAACTTGGCACAAAGTAAGATCACTATGTGAAGATGTGCAATCAATACTTTTTTTTTCGAAATGGCCGCCATTTTCAAGATGGCCGCCATTCAAAGATCGGTACCCTCCGAAAATTTAAAACGTTTATATCTCAAAAACTGTACCATAGAATTTCATTAAACTTCGTAGGTTTGTAAAGTACAATTAGAAGAACAAACTGATGAAAAAAAATGGCGATCGGTTGGAGACGTTTGGCGGCCATTTTGAAAAATGATGTTAAAATGGCGAAAAACTTAACATGGATAGAATTGAATGAAACTTGGCAGAAAGTAAGATCACTATGTGAAGGTGTGCAATCAATACTTTTTTTTCGAAATGGCCGCCATTTTCAAGATGGCTGCCAGGGGCGACATCTGCTATTGCTCGCAATTGCAATTCTAGTTATTATTATGTCGCCCCGAACGTAGTCACGGGACGACATATTGTTATTCTTCCGTTTCTTTGTTATTATTATTATTATTATTATTATGTCGCCCCGAACGTAGTCACGGGACGACATATTGTTATTCTTCCGTTTCTTTGTTATTATTATTATTATTATTATTATTATTATTCTTTCTTTCTTTCTTTCCAATGATTTTTGTCCGGCTTAGTTCTCGGAGATGCCTGGATAGAATTGAATGAAACTTGGCAGAAAGTAAGATCACTATGTGAAGGTGTGCAATCAATACTTTTTTTTCCCAAATGGCTGCCATTTTCAAGATGGCCGCCATTCAAAGATCGGTACCCTCCGAAAATTTAAAACGTTTATATCTCAAAAACTGTACCATAGAATTTCATTAAACTTCGTATGTTTGTAAAGTACAATTAGAAGAACAAACTCATGAAAAAAAATGGCGATCGGTTGGAGACGTTTGGCGGCCATTTTGAAAAATGATGTTAAAATGGCGAAAAACTTAACATCGATAGAATTGAATGAAACTTGGCAGAAAGTAAGATCACTATGTGAAGGTGTGCAATCAGTACTTTTTTTTTCAAAATGGCCGCCATTTTCAAGATGGCTGCCAGGGACGACATCTGCTATTGCTCGCAATTGCAATTCTAGTTATTATGTCGCCCCGAACGTAGTCACGGGACGACATATTGTTATTCTTCCGTTTCTTTGTTATTATTATTATTATTCTTTCTTTCTTTCTTTCTTTCTTTCTTTCTTTCCAATGATTTTTGTCCGGCTTAGTTCTCGGAGATGCCTGGATAGAATTGAATGAAACTTGGCAGAAAGTAAGATCACTATGTGAAGATGTGCAATCAATACTTTTTTTTTCAAAATGGCCGCCATTTTCAAGATGGCCGCCATTCAAAGATCGGTACCCTCCGAAAATTTAAAACGTTTATATCTCAAAAACTGTACCATAGAATTTCATTAAACTTCGTAGGTTTGTAAAGTACAATTAGAAGAACAAACTGATGAAAAAAAATGGCGATCGGTTGGAGACGTTTGACGGCCATTTTGAAAAATGATGTTAAAATGGCGAAAAACTTAACATGGATAGAATTGAATGAAACTTGGCAGAAAGTAAGATCACTATGTGAAGGTGTGCAATCAATACTTTTTTTTTCAAAATGGCCGCCATTTTCAAGATGGCCGCCATTCATAGATCGGTAAATCTCAAAAACTGTACCATAGAATTTCATTAAACTTCGTAGGTTTGTAAAGTACAATTAGAAGAACAAACTGATGAAAAAAAATGGCGATCGGTTGGAGACGTTTGGCGGCCATTTTGAAAAATGATGTTAAAATGGCGAAAAACTTAACATGGATAGAATTGAATGAAACTTGGCAGAAAGTAAGATCACTATGTGAAGGTGTGCAATCAATACTTTTTTTCCGAAATGGCCGCCATTTTCTAGATGGCTGCCAGGGGCGACATCTGCTATTGCTCGCAATTGCAATTCTAGTTATTATTATTCTTTCTTTCTTTCTTTCCAATGATTTTTGTCCGGCTTAGTTCTCGGAGATGCCTGGATAGAATTGAATGAAACTTGGCAGAAAGTAAGATCACTATGTGAAGGTGTGCAATCAATACTTTTTTTTCCCAAATGGCCGCCATTTTCAAGATGGCCGCCATTCAAAGATCGGTACCCTCCGAAAATTTAAAACGTTTATATCTCAAAAACTGTACCATAGAATTTCATTAAACTTCGTATGTTTGTAAAGTACAATTAGAAGAACAAACTCATGAAAAAAAATGGCGATCGGTTGGAGACGTTTGGCGGCCATTTTGAAAAATGATGTTAAAATGGCGAAAAACTTAACATCGATAGAATTGAATGAAACTTGGCAGAAAGTAAGATCACTATGTGAAGGTGTGCAATCAGTACTTTTTTTTCCAAAATGGCCGCCATTTTCAAGATGGCTGCCAGGGGCGACATCTGCTATTGCTCGCAATTGCAATTCTAGTTATTATGTCGCCCCGAACGTAGTCACGGGACGACATATTGTTATTCTTCCGTTTCTTTGTTATTATTATTATTATTCTTTCTTTCTTTCTTTCTTTCTTTCTTTCTTTCCAATGATTTTTGTCCGGCTTAGTTCTCGGAGATGCCTGGATAGAATTGAATGAAACTTGGCAGAAAGTAAGATCACTATGTGAAGATGTGCAATCAATACTTTTTTTTTCGAAATGGCCGCCATTTTCAAGATGGCCGCCATTCAAAGATCGGTACCCTCCGAAAATTTAAAACGTTTATATCTCAAAAACTGTACCATAGAATTTCATTAAACTTCGTAGGTTTGTAAAGTACAATTAGAAGAACAAACTGATGAAAAAAAATGGCGATCGGTTGGAGACGTTTGGCGGCCATTTTGAAAAATGATGTTAAAATGGCGAAAAACTTAACATGGATAGAATTGAATGAAACTTGGCAGAAAGTAAGATCACTATGTGAAGGTGTGCAATCAATACTTTTTTTTCGAAATGGCCGCCATTTTCAAGATGGCTGCCAGGGGCGACATCTGCTATTGCTCGCAATTGCAATTCTAGTTATTATTATTCTTTCTTTCTTTCTTTCTTTCTTTCCAATGATTTTTGTCCGGCTTAGTTCTCGGAGATGCCTGGATAGAATTGAATGAAACTTGGCAGAAAGTAAGATCACTATGTGAAGATGTGCAATCAATACTTTTTTTTTCGAAATGGCCGCCATTTTCAAGATGGCCGCCATTCAAAGATCGGTACCCTCCGAAAATTTAAAACGTTTATATCTCAAAAACTGTACCATAGAATTTCATTAAACTTCGTAGGTTTGTAAAGTACAATTAGAAGAACAAACTGATGAAAAAAAATGGCGATCGGTTGGAGACGTTTGGCGGCCATTTTGAAAAATGATGTTAAAATGGCGAAAAACTTAACATGGATAGAATTGAATGAAACTTGGCAGAAAGTAAGATCACTATGTGAAGGTGTGCAATCAATACTTTTTTTTCGAAATGGCCGCCATTTTCTAGATGGCTGCCAGGGGCGACATCTGCTATTGCTCGCAATTGCAATTCTAGTTATTATGTCGCCCCGAACGTAGTCACGGGACGACATATTGTTATTCTTCCGTTTCTTTGTTATTATTATTATTATGTCGCCCCGAACGTAGTCACGGGACGACATATTGTTATTCTTCCGTTTCTTTGTTATTATTATTATTCTTTCTTTCTTTCTTTCTTTCCAATGATTTTTGTCCGGCTTAGTTCTCGGAGATGCCTGGATAGAATTGAATGAAACTTGGCAGAAAGTAAGATCACTATGTGAAGATGTGCAATCAATACTTTTTTTTTCGAAATGGCCGCCATTTTCAAGATGGCCGCCATTCAAAGATCGGTACCCTCCGAAAATTTAAAACGTTTATATCTCAAAAACTGTACCATAGAATTTCATTAAACTTCGTATGTTTGTAAAGTACAATTAGAAGAACAAACTCATGAAAAAAAATGGCGATCGGTTGGAGACGTTTGGCGGCCATTTTGAAAAATGATGTTAAAATGGCGAAAAACTTAACATCGATAGAATTGAATGAAACTTGGCAGAAAGTAAGATCACTATGTGAAGGTGTGCAATCAGTACTTTTTTCCTCAAAATGGCCGCCATTTTCAAGATGGCTGCCAGGGGCGACATCTGCTATTGCTCGCAATTGCAATTCTAGTTATTATGTCGCCCCGAACGTAGTCACGGGACGACATATTGTTATTCTTCCGTTTCTTTGTTATTATT
The DNA here is from genome assembly GCA_028015205.1 of Mytilisepta virgata. NCBI lineage: Eukaryota > Metazoa > Mollusca > Bivalvia > Mytilida > Mytilidae > Mytilisepta > Mytilisepta virgata. The sequence goes on along the minus strand of CM051518.1, from coordinate 52,950,326 downwards.
ATTCTTTCTTTCTTTCTTTCTTTCCAATGATTTTTGTCCGGCTTAGTTCTCGGAGATGCCTGGATAGAATTGAATGAAACTTGGCAGAAAGTAAGATCACTATGTGAAGATGTGCAATCAATACTTTTTTTTTCGAAATGGCCGCCATTTTCAAGATGGCCGCCATTCAAAGATCGGTACCCTCCGAAAATTTAAAACGTTTATATCTCAAAAACTGTACCATAGAATTTCATTAAACTTCGTAGGTTTGTAAAGTACAATTAGAAGAACAAACTGATGAAAAAAAATGGCGATCGGTTGGAGACGTTTGGCGGCCATTTTGAAAAATGATGTTAAAATGGCGAAAAACTTAACATGGATAGAATTGAATGAAACTTGGCAGAAAGTAAGATCACTATGTGAAGGTGTGCAATCAATACTTTTTTTTCGAAATGGCCGCCATTTTCTAGATGCCTGCCAGGGGCGACATCTGCTATTGCTCGCAATTGCAATTCTAGTTATTATTATTATTATTATTCTTTCTTTCTTTCTTTCCAATGATTTTTGTCCGGCTTAGTTCTCGGAGATGCCTGGATAGAATTGAATGAAACTTGGCAGAAAGTAAGATCACTATGTGAAGGTGTGCAATCAATACTTTTTTTTCCCAAATGGCCGCCATTTTCAAGATGGCCGCCATTCAAAGATCGGTACCCTCCGAAAATTTAAAACGTTTATATCTCAAAAACTGTACCATAGAATTTCATTAAACTTCGTAGGTTTGTAAAGTACAATTAGAAGAACAAACTGATGAAAAAAAATGGCGATCGGTTGGAGACGTTTGGCGGCCATTTTGAAAAATGATGTTAAAATGGCGAAAAACTTAACATGGATAGAATTGAATGAAACTTGGCAGAAAGTAAGATCACTATGTGAAGGTGTGCAATCAATACTTTTTTTTTCGAAATGGCCGCCATTTTCAAGATGGCTGCCAGGGGCGACATCTGCTATTGCTCGCAATTGCAATTCTAGTTATTATTCTTTCTTTCCAATGATTTTTGTCCGGCTTAGTTCTCGGAGATGCCTTGATAGAATTGAATGAAACTTGGCAGAAAGTAAGATCACTATGTGAAGGTGTGCAATCAATACTTTTTTTTTCGAAATGGCCGCCATTTTCAAGATGGCTGCCAGGGGCGACATCTGCTATTGCTCGCAATTGCAATTCTAGTTATTATTATTCTTTCTTTCTTTCTTTCCAATGATTTTTGTCCGGCTTAGTTCTCGGAGATGCCTGGATAGAATTGAATGAAACTTGGCACAAAGTAAGATCACTATGTGAAGATGTGCAATCAATACTTTTTTTTTCGAAATGGCCGCCATTTTCAAGATGGCCGCCATTCAAAGATCGGTACCCTCCGAAAATTTAAAACGTTTATATCTCAAAAACTGTACCATAGAATTTCATTAAACTTCGTAGGTTTGTAAAGTACAATTAGAAGAACAAACTGATGAAAAAAAATGGCGATCGGTTGGAGACGTTTGGCGGCCATTTTGAAAAATGATGTTAAAATGGCGAAAAACTTAACATGGATAGAATTGAATGAAACTTGGCAGAAAGTAAGATCACTATGTGAAGGTGTGCAATCAATACTTTTTTTTCGAAATGGCCGCCATTTTCAAGATGGCTGCCAGGGGCGACATCTGCTATTGCTCGCAATTGCAATTCTAGTTATTATTATGTCGCCCCGAACGTAGTCACGGGACGACATATTGTTATTCTTCCGTTTCTTTGTTATTATTATTATTATTATTATTATTATTATTATTCTTTCTTTCTTTCTTTCCAATGATTTTTGTCCGGCTTAGTTCTCGGAGATGCCTGGATAGAATTGAATGAAACTTGGCAGAAAGTAAGATCACTATGTGAAGGTGTGCAATCAATACTTTTTTTTCCCAAATGGCCGCCATTTTCAAGATGGCCGCCATTCAAAGATCGGTACCCTCCGAAAATTTAAAACGTTTATATCTCAAAAACTGTACCATAGAATTTCATTAAACTTCGTATGTTTGTAAAGTACAATTAGAAGAACAAACTCATGAAAAAAAATGGCGATCGGTTGGAGACGTTTGGCGGCCATTTTGAAAAATGATGTTAAAATGGCGAAAAACTTAACATCGATAGAATTGAATGAAACTTGGCAGAAAGTAAGATCACTATGTGAAGGTGTGCAATCAGTACTTTTTTTTCCAAAATGGCCGCCATTTTCAAGATGGCTGCCAGGGGCGACATCTGCTATTGCTCGCAATTGCAATTCTAGTTATTATTATTATTCTTTCTTTCTTTCTTTCTTTCTTTCCAATGATTTTTGTCCGGCTTAGTTCTCGGAGATGCCTGGATAGAATTGAATGAAACTTGGCAGAAAGTAAGATCACTATGTGAAGATGTGCAATCAATACTTTTTTTTTCGAAATGGCCGCCATTTTCAAGATGGCCGCCATTCAAAGATCGGTACCCTCCGAAAATTTAAAACGTTTATATCTCAAAAACTGTACCATAGAATTTCATTAAACTTCGTAGGTTTGTAAAGTACAATTAGAAGAACAAACTGATGAAAAAAAATGGCGATCGGTTGGAGACGTTTGGCGGCCATTTTGAAAAATGATGTTAAAATGGCGAAAAACTTAACATGGATAGAATTGAATGAAACTTGGCAGAAAGTAAGATCACTATGTGAAGGTGTGCAATCAATACTTTTTTTTCGAAATGGCCGCCATTTTCTAGATGGCTGCCAGGGGCGACATCTGCTATTGCTCGCAATTGCAATTCTAGTTATTATGTCGCCCCGAACGTAGTCACGGGACGACATATTGTTATTCTTCCGTTTCTTTGTTATTATTATTATTATGTCGCCCCGAACGTAGTCACGGGACGACATATTGTTATTCTTCCGTTTCTTTGTTATTATTATTATTCTTTCTTTCTTTCTTTCTTTCCAATGATTTTTGTCCGGCTTAGTTCTCGGAGATGCCTGGATAGAATTGAATGAAACTTGGCAGAAAGTAAGATCACTATGTGAAGATGTGCAATCAATACTTTTTTTTTCGAAATGGCCGCCATTTTCAAGATGGCCGCCATTCAAAGATCGGTACCCTCCGAAAATTTAAAACGTTTATATCTCAAAAACTGTACCATAGAATTTCATTAAACTTCGTATGTTTGTAAAGTACAATTAGAAGAACAAACTCATGAAAAAAAATGGCGATCGGTTGGAGACGTTTGGCGGCCATTTTGAAAAATGATGTTAAAATGGCGAAAAACTTAACATCGATAGAATTGAATGAAACTTGGCAGAAAGTAAGATCACTATGTGAAGGTGTGCAATCAGTACTTTTTTCCTCAAAATGGCCGCCATTTTCAAGATGGCTGCCAGGGGCGACATCTGCTATTGCTCGCAATTGCAATTCTAGTTATTATTATTATTATTATTATTCTTTCTTTCTTTCTTTCCAATGATTTTTGTCCGGCTTAGTTCTCGGAGATGCCTGGATAGAATTGAATGAAACTTGGCAGAAAGTAAGATCACTATGTGAAGGTGTGCAATCAATACTTTTTTTTCCCAAATGGCCGCCATTTTCAAGATGGCCGCCATTCAAAGATCGGTACCCTCCGAAAATTTAAAACGTTTATATCTCAAAAACTGTACCATAGAATTTCATTAAACTTCGTATGTTTGTAAAGTACAATTAGAAGAACAAACTCATGAAAAAAAATGGCGATCGGTTGGAGACGTTTGGCGGCCATTTTGAAAAATGATGTTAAAATGGCGAAAAACTTAACATCGATAGAATTGAATGAAACTTGGCAGAAAGTAAGATCACTATGTGAAGGTGTGCAATCAGTACTTTTTTTTCCAAAATGGCCGCCATTTTCAAGATGGCTGCCAGGGGCGACATCTGCTATTGCTCGCAATTGCAATTCTAGTTATTATTCTTTCTTTCTTTCTTTCCAATGATTTTTGTCCGGCTTAGTTCTCGGAGATGCCTGGATAGAATTGAATGAAACTTGGCAGAAAGTAAGATCACTATGTGAAGATGTGCAATCAATACTTTTTTTTTCGAAATGGCCGCCATTTTCAAGATGGCCGCCATTCAAAGATCGGTACCCTCCGAAAATTTAAAACGTTTATATCTCAAAAACTGTACCATAGAATTTCATTAAACTTCGTATGTTTGTAAAGTACAATTAGAAGAACAAACTCATGAAAAAAAATGGCGATCGGTTGGAGACGTTTGGCGGCCATTTTGAAAAATGATGTTAAAATGGCGAAAAACTTAACATCGATAGAATTGAATGAAACTTGGCAGAAAGTAAGATCACTATGTGAAGGTGTGCAATCAGTACTTTTTTTTTCAAAATGGCCGCCATTTTCAAGATGGCTGCCAGGGGCGACATCTGCTATTGCTCGCAATTGCAATTCTAGTTATGTCGCCCCGAACGTAGTCACGGGACGACATATTGTTATTCTTCCGTTTCTTTGTTATTATGTCGCCCCGAACGTAGTCACGGGACGACATATTGTTATTCTTCCGTTTCTTTGTTATTATTATTATTATTCTTTCTTTCTTTCTTTCTTTCTTTCTTTCTTTCCAATGATTTTTGTCCGGCTTAGTTCTCGGAGATGCCTGGATAGAATTGAATGAAACTTGGCAGAAAGTAAGATCACTATGTGAAGATGTGCAATCAATACTTTTTTTTTCGAAATGGCCGCCATTTTCAAGATGGCCGCCATTCAAAGATCGGTACCCTCCGAAAATTTAAAACGTTTATATCTCAAAAACTGTACCATAGAATTTCATTAAACTTCGTAGGTTTGTAAAGTACAATTAGAAGAACAAACTGATGAAAAAAAATGGCGATCGGTTGGAGACGTTTGGCGGCCATTTTGAAAAATGATGTTAAAATGGCGAAAAACTTAACATGGATAGAATTGAATGAAACTTGGCAGAAAGTAAGATCACTATGTGAAGGTGTGCAATCAATACTTTTTTTTCGAAATGGCCGCCATTTTCAAGATGGCTGCCAGGGGCGACATCTGCTATTGCTCGCAATTGCAATTCTAGTTATTATTATTATTATTATTCTTTCTTTCTTTCTTTCTTTCTTTCTTTCCAATGATTTTTGTCCGGCTTAGTTCTCGGAGATGCCTGGATAGAATTGAATGAAACTTGGCAGAAAGTAAGATCACTATGTGAAGATGTGCAATCAATACTTTTTTTTTCGAAATGGCCGCCATTTTCAAGATGGCCGCCATTCAAAGATCGGTACCCTCCGAAAATTTAAAACGTTTATATCTCAAAAACTGTACCATAGAATTTCATTAAACTTCGTATGTTTGTAAAGTACAATTAGAAGAACAAACTCATGAAAAAAAATGGCGATCGGTTGGAGACGTTTGGCGGCCATTTTGAAAAATGATGTTAAAATGGCGAAAAACTTAACATCGATAGAATTGAATGAAACTTGGCAGAAAGTAAGATCACTATGTGAAGGTGTGCAATCAGTACTTTTTTTTTCAAAATGGCCGCCATTTTGAAGATGGCTGCCAGGGGCGACATCTGCTATTGCTCGCAATTGCAATTCTAGTTATGTCGCCCCGAACGTAGTCACGGGACGACATATTGTTATTCTTCCGTTTCTTTGTTATTATTATTATTCTTTCTTTCTTTCTTTCTTTCCAATGATTTTTGTCCGGCTTAGTTCTCGGAGATGCCTGGATAGAATTGAATGAAACTTGGCAGAAAGTAAGATCACTATGTGAAGATGTGCAATCAATACTTTTTTTTTCGAAATGGCCGCCATTTTCAAGATGGCCGCCATTCAAAGATCGGTACCCTCCGAAAATTTAAAACGTTTATATCTCAAAAACTGTACCATAGAATTTCATTAAACTTCGTATGTTTGTAAAGTACAATTAGAAGAACAAACTCATGAAAAAAAATGGCGATCGGTTGGAGACGTTTGGCGGCCATTTTGAAAAATGATGTTAAAATGGCGAAAAACTTAACATCGATAGAATTGAATGAAACTTGGCAGAAAGTAAGATCACTATGTGAAGGTGTGCAATCAGTACTTTTTTCCTCAAAATGGCCGCCATTTTCAAGATGGCTGCCAGGGGCGACATCTGCTATTGCTCGCAATTGCAATTCTAGTTATGTCGCCCCGAACGTAGTCACGGGACGACATATTGTTATTCTTCCGTTTCTTTGTTATTATTATTATTATTATTATTCTTTCTTTCTTTCTTTCTTTCTTTCTTTCTTTCTTTCCAATGATTTTTGTCCGGCTTAGTTCTCGGAGATGCCTGGATAGAATTGAATGAAACTTGGCAGAAAGTAGGATCACTATGTGAAGATGTGCAATCAATACTTTTTTTTTCGAAATGGCCGCCATTTTCAAGATGGCCGCCATTCAAAGATCGGTACCCTCCGAAAATTTAAAACGTTTATATCTCAAAAACTGTACCATAGAATTTCATTAAACTTCGTATGTTTGTAAAGTACAATTAGAAGAACAAACTCATGAAAAAAAATGGCGATCGGTTGGAGACGTTTGGCGGCCATTTTGAAAAATGATGTTAAAATGGCGAAAAACTTAACATGGATAGAATTGAATGAAACTTGGCAGAAAGTAAGATCACTATGTGAAGGTGTGCAATCAGTACTTTTTTTTTCAAAATGGCCGCCATTTTCAAGATGGCCGCCATTCATAGATCGGTAATTTAACACGTTTATATCTCAAAAACTGTACCATAGAATTTCATTAAACTTTGTATGTTTGTAAAGTACAATTAGAAGAACAAACTGATGAAAAAAAATGGCGATCGGTTGGAGACGTTTGGCGGCCATTTTGAAAAATGATGTTAAAATGGCGAAAAACTTAACATGGATAGAATTGAATGAAACTTGGCAGAAAGTAAGATCACTATGTGAAGGTGTGCAATCAATACTTTTTTTTTCGAAATGGCCGCCATTTTCTAGATGGCTGCCAGGGGCGACATCTGCTATTGCTCGCAATTGCAATTCTAGTTATGTCGCCCCGAACGTAGTCACGGGACGACATATTGTTATTCTTCCGTTTCTTTGTTATTATTATTATTATTATTATTCTTTCTTTCTTTCTTTCTTTCTTTCTTTCTTTCTTTCCAATGATTTTTGTCCGGCTTAGTTCTCGGAGATGCCTGGATAGAATTGAATGAAACTTGGCAGAAAGTAAGATCACTATGTGAAGGTGTGCAATCAATACTTTTTTTTTCGAAATGGCCGCCATTTTCAAGATGGCCGCCATTCAAAGATCGGTACCCTCCGAAAATTTAAAACGTTTATATCTCAAAAACTGTACCATAGAATTTCATTAAACTTCGTATGTTTGTAAAGTACAATTAGAAGAACAAACTCATGAAAAAAAATGGCGATCGGTTGGAGACGTTTGGCGGCCATTTTGAAAAATGATGTTAAAATGGCGAAAAACTTAACATGGATAGAATTGAATGAAACTTGGCAGAAAGTAAGATCACTATGTGAAGGTGTGCAATCAATACTTTTTTTTCGAAATGGCCGCCATTTTCAAGATGGCTGCCAGGGGCGACATCTGCTATTGCTCGCAATTGCAATTCTAGTTATTATTATTATTCTTTCTTTCTTTCTTTCTTTCTTTCCAATGATTTTTGTCCGGCTTAGTTCTCGGAGATGCCTGGATAGAATTGAATGAAACTTGGCAGAAAGTAAGATCACTATGTGAAGATGTGCAATCAATACTTTTTTTTTCGAAATGGCCGCCATTTTCAAGATGGCCGCCATTCAAAGATCGGTACCCTCCGAAAATTTAAAACGTTTATATCTCAAAAACTGTACCATAGAATTTCATTAAACTTCGTATGTTTGTAAAGTACAATTAGAAGAACAAACTCATGAAAAAAAATGGCGATCGGTTGGAGACGTTTGGCGGCCATTTTGAAAAATGATGTTAAAATGGCGAAAAACTTAACATCGATAGAATTGAATGAAACTTGGCAGAAAGTAAGATCACTATGTGAAGGTGTGCAATCAGTACTTTTTTTTTCAAAATGGCCGCCATTTTCAAGATGGCTGCCAGGGGCGACATCTGCTATTGCTCGCAATTGCAATTCTAGTTATGTCGCCCCGAACGTAGTCACGGGACGACATATTGTTATTCTTCCGTTTCTTTGTTATTATTATTATTATTATTATTCTTTCTTTCTTTCTTTCTTTCTTTCTTTCTTTCCAATGATTTTTGTCCGGCTTAGTTCTCGGAGATGCCTGGATAGAATTGAATGAAACTTGGCAGAAAGTAAGATCACTATGTGAAGATGTGCAATCAATACTTTTTTTTTCGAAATGGCCGCCATTTTCAAGATGGCCGCCATTCAAAGATCGGTACCCTCCGAAAATTTAAAACGTTTATATCTCAAAAACTGTACCATAGAATTTCATTAAACTTCGTATGTTTGTAAAGTACAATTAGAAGAACAAACTCATGAAAAAAAATGGCGATCGGTTGGAGACGTTTGGCGGCCATTTTGAAAAATGATGTTAAAATGGCGAAAAACTTAACATCGATAGAATTGAATGAAACTTGGCAGAAAGTAAGATCACTATGTGAAGGTGTGCAATCAGTACTTTTTTTTTCAAAATGGCCGCCATTTTGAAGATGGCTGCCAGGGGCGACATCTGCTATTGCTCGCAATTGCAATTCTAGTTATTATTATTATTCTTTCTTTCTTTCTTTCTTTCTTTCCAATGATTTTTGTCCGGCTTAGTTCTCGGAGATGCCTGGATAGAATTGAATGAAACTTGGCAGAAAGTAAGATCACTATGTGAAGATGTGCAATCAATACTTTTTTTTTCGAAATGGCCGCCATTTTCAAGATGGCCGCCATTCAAAGATCGGTACCCTCCGAAAATTTAAAACGTTTATATCTCAAAAACTGTACCATAGAATTTCATTAAACTTCGTATGTTTGTAAAGTACAATTAGAAGAACAAACTCATGAAAAAAAATGGCGATCGGTTGGAGACGTTTGGCGGCCATTTTGAAAAATGATGTTAAAATGGCGAAAAACTTAACATCGATAGAATTGAATGAAACTTGGCAGAAAGTAAGATCACTATGTGAAGGTGTGCAATCAGTACTTTTTTTTTCAAAATGGCCGCCATTTTCAAGATGGCTGCCAGGGGCGACATCTGCTATTGCTCGCAATTGCAATTCTAGTTATGTCGCCCCGAACGTAGTCACGGGACGACATATTGTTATTCTTCCGTTTCTTTGTTATTATTATTATGTCGCCCCGAACGTAGTCACGGGACGACATATTGTTATTCTTCCGTTTCTTTGTTATTATTATTATGTCGCCCCGAACGTAGTCACGGGACGACATATTGTTATTCTTCCGTTTCTTTGTTATTATTATTATTATTATTATTATTCTTTCTTTCTTTCTTTCCAATGATTTTTGTCCGGCTTAGTTCTCGGAGATGCCTGGATAGAATTGAATGAAACTTGGCAGAAAGTAAGATCACTATGTGAAGGTGTGCAATCAATACTTTTTTTTCCCAAATGGCCGCCATTTTCAAGATGGCCGCCATTCAAAGATCGGTACCCTCCGAAAATTTAAAACGTTTATATCTCAAAAACTGTACCATAGAATTTCATTAAACTTCGTATGTTTGTAAAGTACAATTAGAAGAACAAACTGATGAAAAAAAATGGCGATCGGTTGGAGACGTTTGGCGGCCATTTTGAAAAATGATGTTAAAATGGCGAAAAACTTAACATGGATAGAATTGAATGAAACTTGGCAGAAAGTAAGATCACTATGTGAAGGTGTGCAATCAGTACTTTTTTTTTCAAAATGGCCGCCATTTTCAAGATGGCTGCCAGGGGCGACATCTGCTATTGCTCGCAATTGCAATTCTAGTTATTATTATTATTCTTTCTTTCTTTCTTTCTTTCCAATGATTTTTGTCCGGCTTAGTTCTCGGAGATGCCTGGATAGAATTGAATGAAACTTGGCAGAAAGTAAGATCACTATGTGAAGGTGTGCAATCAATACTTTTTTTTCCCAAATGGCCGCCATTTTCAAGATGGCCGCCATTCAAAGATCGGTACCCTCCGAAAATTTAAAACGTTTATATCTCAAAAACTGTACCATAGAATTTCATTAAACTTCGTATGTTTGTAAAGTACAATTAGAAGAACAAACTCATGAAAAAAAATGGCGATCGGTTGGAGACGTTTGGCGGCCATTTTGAAAAATGATGTTAAAATGGCGAAAAACTTAACATCGATAGAATTGAATGAAACTTGGCAGAAAGTAAGATCACTATGTGAAGGTGTGCAATCAGTACTTTTTTTTTCAAAATGGCCGCCATTTTGAAGATGGCTGCCAGGGGCGACATCTGCTATTGCTCGCAATTGCAATTCTAGTTATTATTATTATTCTTTCTTTCTTTCTTTCTTTCTTTCCAATGATTTTTGTCCGGCTTAGTTCTCGGAGATGCCTGGATAGAATTGAATGAAACTTGGCAGAAAGTAAGATCACTATGTGAAGATGTGCAATCAATACTTTTTTTTTCGAAATGGCCGCCATTTTCAAGATGGCCGCCATTCAAAGATCGGTACCCTCCGAAAATTTAAAACGTTTATATCTCAAAAACTGTACCATAGAATTTCATTAAACTTCGTAGGTTTGTAAAGTACAATTAGAAGAACAAACTGATGAAAAAAAATGGCGATCGGTTGGAGACGTTTGGCGGCCATTTTGAAAAATGATGTTAAAATGGCGAAAAACTTAACATGGATAGAATTGAATGAAACTTGGCAGAAAGTAAGATCACTATGTGAAGGTGTGCAATCAATACTTTTTTTTCGAAATGGCCGCCATTTTCAAGATGGCTGCCAGGGGCGACATCTGCTATTGCTCGCAATTGCAATTCTAGTTATGTCGCCCCGAACGTAGTCACGGGACGACATATTGTTATTCTTCCGTTTCTTTGTTATTATTATGTCGCCCCGAACGTAGTCACGGGACGACATATTGTTATTCTTCCGTTTCTTTGTTATTATTATTATTATTCTTTCTTTCTTTCTTTCTTTCTTTCTTTCTTTCCAATGATTTTTGTCCGGCTTAGTTCTCGGAGATGCCTGGATAGAATTGAATGAAACTTGGCAGAAAGTAAGATCACTATGTGAAGATGTGCAATCAATACTTTTTTTTTCGAAATGGCCGCCATTTTCAAGATGGCCGCCATTCAAAGATCGGTACCCTCCGAAAATTTAAAACGTTTATATCTCAAAAACTGTACCATAGAATTTCATTAAACTTCGTAGGTTTGTAAAGTACAATTAGAAGAACAAACTGATGAAAAAAAATGGCGATCGGTTGGAGACGTTTGGCGGCCATTTTGAAAAATGATGTTAAAATGGCGAAAAACTTAACATGGATAGAATTGAATGAAACTTGGCAGAAAGTAAGATCACTATGTGAAGGTGTGCAATCAATACTTTTTTTTCGAAATGGCCGCCATTTTCAAGATGGCTGCCAGGGGCGACATCTGCTATTGCTCGCAATTGCAATTCTAGTTATTATTATTATTATTCTTTCTTTCTTTCTTTCCAATGATTTTTGTCCGGCTTAGTTCTCGGAGATGCCTGGATAGAATTGAATGAAACTTGGCAGAAAGTAAGATCACTATGTGAAGATGTGCAATCAATACTTTTTTTTTCGAAATGGCCGCCATTTTCAAGATGGCCGCCATTCAAAGATCGGTACCCTCCGAAAATTTAAAACGTTTATATCTCAAAAACTGTACTATAGAATTTCATTAAACTTCGTAGGTTTGTAAAGTACAATTAGAAGAACAAACTGATGAAAAAAAATGGCGATCGGTTGGAGACGTTTGGCGGCCATTTTGAAAAATGATGTTAAAATGGCGAAAAACTTAACATCGATAGAATTGAATGAAACTTGGCAGAAAGTAAGATCACTATGTGAAGGTGTGCAATCAATACTTTTTTTTCCAAAATGGCCGCCATTTTCAAGATGGCTGCCAGGGGCGACATCTGCTATTGCTCGCAATTGCAATTCTAGTTATTATTATTATTCTTTCTTTCTTTCTTTCTTTCTTTCCAATGATTTTTGTCCGGCTTAGTTCTCGGAGATGCCTGGATAGAATTGAATGAAACTTGGCAGAAAGTAAGATCACTATGTGAAGATGTGCAATCAATACTTTTTTTTTCGAAATGGCCGCCATTTTCAAGATGGCCGCCATTCAAAGATCGGTACCCTCCGAAAATTTAAAACGTTTATATCTCAAAAACTGTACCATAGAATTTCATTAAACTTCGTAGGTTTGTAAAGTACAATTAGAAGAACAAACTGATGAAAAAAAATGGCGATCGGTTGGAGACGTTTGGCGGCCATTTTGAAAAATGATGTTAAAATGGCGAAAAACTTAACATGGATAGAATTGAATGAAACTTGGCAGAAAGTAAGATCACTATGTGAAGGTGTGCAATCAATACTTTTTTTTCGAAATGGCCGCCATTTTCTAGATGGCTGCCAGGGGCGACATCTGCTATTGCTCGCAATTGCAATTCTAGTTATGTCGCCCCGAACGTAGTCACGGGACGACATATTGTTATTCTTCCGTTTCTTTGTTATTATTATTATTATGTCGCCCCGAACGTAGTCACGGGACGACATATTGTTATTCTTCCGTTTCTTTGTTATTATTATGTCGCCCCGAACGTAGTCACGGGACGACATATTGTTATTCTTCCGTTTCTTTGTTATTATTATTATTCTTTCTTTCTTTCTTTCTTTCTTTCTTTCTTTCTTTCCAATGATTTTTGTCCGGCTTAGTTCTCGGAGATGCCTGGATAGAATTGAATGAAACTTGGCAGAAAGTAAGATCACTATGTGAAGGTGTGCAATCAATACTTTTTTTTTCAAAATGGCCGCCATTTTCAAGATGGCCACCATTCAAAGATCGGTACCCTCCGAAAATTTAAAACGTTTATATCTCAAAAACTGTACCATAGAATTTCATTAAACTTCGTAGGTTTGTAAAGTACAATTAGAAGAACAAACTGATGAAAAAAAATGGCGATCGGTTGGAGACGTTTGGCGGCCATTTTGAAAAATGATGTTAAAATGGCGAAAAACTTAACATGGATAGAATTGAATGAAACTTGGCAGAAAGTAAGATCACTATGTGAAGGTGTGCAATCAATACTTTTTTTTTCAAAATGGCCGCCATTTTCAAGATGGCCGCCATTCATAGATCGGTAAATCTCAAAAACTGTACCATAGAATTTCATTAAACTTCGTAGGTTTGTAAAGCACAATTAGAAGAACAAACTGATGAAAAAAAATCGCATTTTCAAGATGGCTGCCAGGAGCGACATCTGCTATTGCTCGCAATTGCAATTCTAGTTATTATTCTTTCTTTCTTTCTTTCTTTCCAATGATTTTTGTCCGGCTTAGTTCTCGGAGATGCCTGGATAGAATTGAATGAAACTTGGCAGAAAGTAAGATCACTATGTGAAGATGTGCAATCAATACTTTTTTTTTCGAAATGGCCGCCATTTTCAAGATGGCCGCCATTCAAAGATCGGTACCCTCCGAAAATTTAAAACGTTTATATCTCAAAAACTGTACCATAGAATTTCATTAAACTTCGTAGGTTTGTAAAGTACAATTAGAAGAACAAACTGATGAAAAAAAATGGCGATCGGTTGGAGACGTTTGGCGGCCATTTTGAAAAATGATGTTAAAATGGCGAAAAACTTAACATGGATAGAATTGAATGAAACTTGGCAGAAAGTAAGATCACTATGTGAAGGTGTGCAATCAATACTTTTTTTTCGAAATGGCCGCCATTTTCAAGATGGCTGCCAGGGGCGACATCTGCTATTGCTCGCAATTGCAATTCTAGTTATTATTATTATTATTATTATTCTTTCTTTCTTTCTTTCCAATGATTTTTGTCCGGCTTAGTTCTCGGAGATGCCTGGATAGAATTGAATGAAACTTGGCAGAAAGTAAGATCACTATGTGAAGGTGTGCAATCAATACTTTTTTTTCCCAAATGGCCGCCATTTTCAAGATGGCCGCCATTCAAAGATCGGTACCCTCCGAAAATTTAAAACGTTTATATCTCAAAAACTGTACCATAGAATTTCATTAAACTTCGTATGTTTGTAAAGTACAATTAGAAGAACAAACTCATGAAAAAAAATGGCGATCGGTTGGAGACGTTTGGCGGCCATTTTGAAAAATGATGTTAAAATGGCGAAAAACTTAACATCGATAGAATTGAATGAAACTTGGCAGAAAGTAAGATCACTATGTGAAGGTGTGCAATCAGTACTTTTTTTTCCAAAATGGCCGCCATTTTCAAGATGGCTGCCAGGGGCGACATCTGCTATTGCTCGCAATTGCAATTCTAGTTATTATGTCGCCCCGAACGTAGTCACGGGACGACATATTGTTATTCTTCCGTTTCTTTGTTATTATTATTATTATTATTATTCTTTCTTTCTTTCTTTCTTTCTTTCTTTCTTTCTTTCCAATGATTTTTGTCCGGCTTAGTTCTCGGAGATGCCTGGATAGAATTGAATGAAACTTGGCAGAAAGTAGGATCACTATGTGAAGATGTGCAATCAATACTTTTTTTTTCGAAATGGCCGCCATTTTCAAGATGGCCGCCATTCAAAGATCGGTACCCTCCGAAAATTTAAAACGTTTATATCTCAAAAACTGTACCATAGAATTTCATTAAACTTCGTATGTTTGTAAAGTACAATTAGAAGAACAAACTCATGAAAAAAAATGGCGATCGGTTGGAGACGTTTGGCGGCCATTTTGAAAAATGATGTTAAAATGGCGAAAAACTTAACATGGATAGAATTGAATGAAACTTGGCAGAAAGTAAGATCACTATGTGAAGGTGTGCAATCAGTACTTTTTTTTTCAAAATGGCCGCCATTTTCAAGATGGCCGCCATTCATAGATCGGTAATTTAACACGTTTATATCTCAAAAACTGTACCATAGAATTTCATTAAACTTTGTATGTTTGTAAAGTACAATTAGAAGAACAAACTGATGAAAAAAAATGGCGATCGGTTGGAGACGTTTGGCGGCCATTTTGAAAAATGATGTTAAAATGGCGAAAAACTTAACATGGATAGAATTGAATGAAACTTGGCAGAAAGTAAGATCACTATGTGAAGGTGTGCAATCAATACTTTTTTTTTCGAAATGGCCGCCATTTTCTAGATGGCTGCCAGGGGCGACATCTGCTATTGCTCGCAATTGCAATTCTAGTTATTATTATTCTTTCTTTCTTTCTTTCTTTCTTTCCAATGATTTTTGTCCGGCTTAGTTCTCGGAGATGCCTGGATAGAATTGAATGAAACTTGGCAGAAAGTAAGATCACTATGTGAAGATGTGCAATCAATACTTTTTTTTTCGAAATGGCCGCCATTTTCAAGATGGCCGCCATTCAAAGATCGGTACCCTCCGAAAATTTAAAACGTTTATATCTCAAAAACTGTACCATAGAATTTCATTAAACTTCGTAGGTTTGTAAAGTACAATTAGAAGAACAAACTGATGAAAAAAAATGGCGATCGGTTGGAGACGTTTGGCGGCCATTTTGAAAAATGATGTTAAAATGGCGAAAAACTTAACATGGATAGAATTGAATGAAACTTGGCAGAAAGTAAGATCACTATGTGAAGGTGTGCAATCAATACTTTTTTTTCGAAATGGCCGCCATTTTCTAGATGGCTGCCAGGGGCGACATCTGCTATTGCTCGCAATTGCAATTCTAGTTATTATTATTATTCTTTCTTTCTTTCTTTCTTTCTTTCCAATGATTTTTGTCCGGCTTAGTTCTCGGAGATGCCTGGATAGAATTGAATGAAACTTGGCAGAAAGTAAGATCACTATGTGAAGATGTGCAATCAATACTTTTTTTTTCGAAATGGCCGCCATTTTCAAGATGGCCGCCATTCAAAGATCGGTACCCTCCGAAAATTTAAAACGTTTATATCTCAAAAACTGTACCATAGAATTTCATTAAACTTCGTAGGTTTGTAAAGTACAATTAGAAGAACAAACTGATGAAAAAAAATGGCGATCGGTTGGAGACGTTTGGCGGCCATTTTGAAAAATGATGTTAAAATGGCGAAAAACTTAACATGGATAGAATTGAATGAAACTTGGCAGAAAGTAAGATCACTATGTGAAGGTGTGCAATCAATACTTTTTTTTCGAAATGGCCGCCATTTTCTAGATGGCTGCCAGGGGCGACATCTGCTATTGCTCGCAATTGCAATTCTAGTTATTATTCTTTCTTTCTTTCTTTCTTTCCAATGATTTTTGTCCGGCTTAGTTCTCGGAGATGCCTGGATAGAATTGAATGAAACTTGGCAGAAAGTAAGATCACTATGTGAAGGTGTGCAATCAGTACTTTTTTTTTCAAAATGGCCGCCATTTTCAAGATGGCCGCCATTCATAGATCGGTAATTTAACACGTTTATATCTCAAAAACTGTACCATAGAATTTCATTAAACTTCGCATGTTTGTAAAGTACAATTAGAAGAACAAACTGATGAAAAAAAATGGCGATCGGTTGGAGACGTTTGGCGGCCATTTTGAAAAATGATGTTAAAATGGCGAAAAACTTAACATGGATAGAATTGAATGAAACTTGGCAGAAAGTAAGATCACTATGTGAAGGTGTGCAATCAATACTTTTTTTTTCGAAATGGCCGCCATTTTCAAGATGGCTGCCAGGGGCGACATCTGCTATTGCTCGCAATTGCAATTCTAGTTATTATTATGTCGCCCCGAACGTAGTCACGGGACGACATATTGTTATTCTTCCGTTTCTTTGTTATTATGTCGCCCCGAACGTAGTCACGGGACGACATATTGTTATTCTTCCGTTTCTTTGTTATTATGTCGCCCCGAACGTAGTCACGGGACGACATATTGTTATTCTTCCGTTTCTTTGTTATTATTATTATTATGTCGCCCCGAACGTAGTCACGGGACGACATATTGTTATTCTTCCGTTTCTTTGTTATTATTATTATTATTATTATGTCGCCCCGAACGTAGTCACGGGACGACATATTGTTATTCTTCCGTTTCTTTGTTATTATTATTATTCTTTCTTTCTTTCTTTCTTTCTTTCTTTCTTTCTTTCCAATGATTTTTGTCCGGCTTAGTTCTCGGAGATGCCTGGATAGAATTGAATGAAACTTGGCAGAAAGTAAGATCACTATGTGAAGGTGTGCAATCAATACTTTTTTTTTCAAAATGGCCGCCATTTTCAAGATGGCCACCATTCAAAGATCGGTACCCTCCGAAAATTTAAAACGTTTATATCTCAAAAACTGTACCATAGAATTTCATTAAACTTCGTAGGTTTGTAAAGTACAATTAGAAGAACAAACTGATGAAAAAAAATGGCGATCGGTTGGAGACGTTTGGCGGCCATTTTGAAAAATGATGTTAAAATGGCGAAAAACTTAACATGGATAGAATTGAATGAAACTTGGCAGAAAGTAAGATCACTATGTGAAGGTGTGCAATCAATACTTTTTTTTTCAAAATGGCCGCCATTTTCAAGATGGCCGCCATTCATAGATCGGTAAATCTCAAAAACTGTACCATAGAATTTCATTAAACTTCGTAGGTTTGTAAAGCACAATTAGAAGAACAAACTGATGAAAAAAAATCGCATTTTCAAGATGGCTGCCAGGAGCGACATCTGCTATTGCTCGCAATTGCAATTCTAGTTATTATTCTTTCTTTCTTTCTTTCTTTCCAATGATTTTTGTCCGGCTTAGTTCTCGGAGATGCCTGGATAGAATTGAATGAAACTTGGCAGAAAGTAAGATCACTATGTGAAGATGTGCAATCAATACTTTTTTTTTCGAAATGGCCGCCATTTTCAAGATGGCCGCCATTCAAAGATCGGTACCCTCCGAAAATTTAAAACGTTTATATCTCAAAAACTGTACCATAGAATTTCATTAAACTTCGTAGGTTTGTAAAGTACAATTAGAAGAACAAACTGATGAAAAAAAATGGCGATCGGTTGGAGACGTTTGGCGGCCATTTTGAAAAATGATGTTAAAATGGCGAAAAACTTAACATGGATAGAATTGAATGAAACTTGGCAGAAAGTAAGATCACTATGTGAAGGTGTGCAATCAATACTTTTTTTTCGAAATGGCCGCCATTTTCAAGATGGCTGCCAGGGGCGACATCTGCTATTGCTCGCAATTGCAATTCTAGTTATTATTATGTCGCCCCGAACGTAGTCACGGGACGACATATTGTTATTCTTCCGTTTCTTTGTTATTATTATTATTATTATTATGTCGCCCCGAACGTAGTCACGGGACGACATATTGTTATTCTTCCGTTTCTTTGTTATTATTATTCTTTCTTTCTTTCTTTCCAATGATTTTTGTCCGGCTTAGTTCTCGGAGATGCCTGGATAGAATTGAATGAAACTTGGCAGAAAGTAAGATCACTATGTGAAGATGTGCAATCAATACTTTTTTTTTCGAAATGGCCGCCATTTTCAAGATGGCCGCCATTCAAAGATTGGTACCCTCCGAAAATTTAAAACGTTTATATCTCAAAAACTGTACCATAGAATTTCATTAAACTTCGTATGTTTGTAAAGTACAATTAGAAGAACAAACTCATGAAAAAAAATGGCGATCGGTTGGAGACGTTTGGCGGCCATTTTGAAAAATGATGTTAAAATGGCGAAAAACTTAACATCGATAGAATTGAATGAAACTTGGCAGAAAGTAAGATCACTATGTGAAGGTGTGCAATCAGTACTTTTTTTTTCAAAATGGCCGCCATTTTCAAGATGGCTGCCAGGGGCGACATCTGCTATTGCTCGCAATTGCAATTCTAGTTATTATTATTATTATTATTCTTTCTTTCTTTCTTTCCAATGATTTTTGTCCGGCTTAGTTCTCGGAGATGCCTGGATAGAATTGAATGAAACTTGGCAGAAAGTAAGATCACTATGTGAAGATGTGCAATCAATACTTTTTTTTTCGAAATGGCCGCCATTTTCAAGATGGCCGCCATTCAAAGATCGGTACCCTCCGAAAATTTAAAACGTTTATATCTCAAAAACTGTACCATAGAATTTCATTAAACTTCGTAGGTTTGTAAAGTACAATTAGAAGAACAAACTGATGAAAAAAAATGGCGATCGGTTGGAGACGTTTGGCGGCCATTTTGAAAAATGATGTTAAAATGGCGAAAAACTTAACATGGATAGAATTGAATGAAACTTGGCAGAAAGTAAGATCACTATGTGAAGATGTGCAATCAATACTTTTTTTTTCGAAATGTCCCCCATTTTCAAGATGGCTGCCAGGGGCGACATCTGCTATTGCTCGCAATTGCAATTCTAGTTATTATTATTCTTTCTTTCTTTCTTTCCAATGATTTTTGTCCGGCTTAGTTCTCGGAGATGCCTGGATAGAATTGAATGAAACTTGGCAGAAAGTAAGATCACTATGTGAAGGTGTGCAATCAATACTTTTTTTTCCCAAATGGCCGCCATTTTCAAGATGGCCGCCATTCAAAGATCGGTACCCTCCGAAAATTTAAAACGTTTATATCTCAAAAACTGTACCATAGAATTTCATTAAACTTCGTATGTTTGTAAAGTACAATTAGAAGAACAAACTCATGAAAAAAAATGGCGATCGGTTGGAGACGTTTGGCGGCCATTTTGAAAAATGATGTTAAAATGGCGAAAAACTTAACATCGATAGAATTGAATGAAACTTGGCAGAAAGTAAGATCACTATGTGAAGGTGTGCAATCAGTGCTTTTTTTTCCAAAATGGCCGCCATTTTCAAGATGGCTGCCAGGGGCGACATCTGCTATTGCTCGCAATTGCAATTCTAGTTATGTCGCCCCGAACGTAGTCACGGGACGACATATTGTTATTCTTCCGTTTCTTTGTTATTATTATTATTATTATTATTATTCTTTCTTTCTTTCTTTCCAATGATTTTTGTCCGGCTTAGTTCTCGGAGATGCCTGGATAGAATTGAATGAAACTTGGCAGAAAGTAAGATCACTATGTGAAGGTGTGCAATCAATACTTTTTTTTCCCAAATGGCCGCCATTTTCAAGATGGCCGCCATTCAAAGATCGGTACCCTCCGAAAATTTAAAACGTTTATATCTCAAAAACTGTACCATAGAATTTCATTAAACTTCGTATGTTTGTAAAGTACAATTAGAAGAACAAACTGATGAAAAAAAATGGCGATCGGTTGGAGACGTTTGGCGGCCATTTTGAAAAATGATGTTAAAATGGCGAAAAACTTAACATGGATAGAATTGAATGAAACTTGGCAGAAAGTAAGATCACTATGTGAAGGTGTGCAATCAGTACTTTTTTTTTCAAAATGGCCGCCATTTTCAAGATGGCTGCCAGGGGCGACATCTGCTATTGCTCGCAATTGCAATTCTAGTTATTATTATTATTATTCTTTCTTTCTTTCTTTCTTTCTTTCTTTCCAATGATTTTTGTCCGGCTTAGTTCTCGGAGATGCCTGGATAGAATTGAATGAAACTTGGCAGAAAGTAAGATCACTATGTGAAGGTGTGCAATCAATACTTTTTTTTCCCAAATGGCCGCCATTTTCAAGATGGCCGCCATTCAAAGATCGGTACCCTCCGAAAATTTAAAACGTTTATATCTCAAAAACTGTACCATAGAATTTCATTAAACTTCGTATGTTTGTAAAGTACAATTAGAAGAACAAACTCATGAAAAAAAATGGCGATCGGTTGGAGACGTTTGGCGGCCATTTTGAAAAATGATGTTAAAATGGCGAAAAACTTAACATCGATAGAATTGAATGAAACTTGGCAGAAAGTAAGATCACTATGTGAAGGTGTGCAATCAGTACTTTTTTTTTCAAAATGGCCGCCATTTTCAAGATGGCTGCCAGGGGCGACATCTGCTATTGCTCGCAATTGCAATTCTAGTTATTATTATGTCGCCCCGAACGTAGTCACGGGACGACATATTGTTATTCTTCCGTTTCTTTGTTATTATTATTATTATTATTATTATTATTATTATTCTTTCTTTCTTTCTTTCCAATGATTTTTGTCCGGCTTAGTTCTCGGAGATGCCTGGATAGAATTGAATGAAACTTGGCAGAAAGTAAGATCACTATGTGAAGGTGTGCAATCAATACTTTTTTTTCCCAAATGGCCGCCATTTTCAAGATGGCCGCCATTCAAAGATCGGTACCCTCCGAAAATTTAAAACGTTTATATCTCAAAAACTGTACCATAGAATTTCATTAAACTTCGTATGTTTGTAAAGTACAATTAGAAGAACAAACTCATGAAAAAAAATGGCGATCGGTTGGAGACGTTTGGCGGCCATTTTGAAAAATGATGTTAAAATGGCGAAAAACTTAACATCGATAGAATTGAATGAAACTTGGCAGAAAGTAAGATCACTATGTGAAGGTGTGCAATCAGTACTTTTTTTTCCAAAATGGCCGCCATTTTCAAGATGGCTGCCAGGGGCGACATCTGCTATTGCTCGCAATTGCAATTCTAGTTATTATTATTATTCTTTCTTTCTTTCTTTCTTTCTTTCCAATGATTTTTGTCCGGCTTAGTTCTCGGAGATGCCTGGATAGAATTGAATGAAACTTGGCAGAAAGTAAGATCACTATGTGAAGATGTGCAATCAATACTTTTTTTTTCGAAATGGCCGCCATTTTCAAGATGGCCGCCATTCAAAGATCGGTACCCTCCGAAAATTTAAAACGTTTATATCTCAAAAACTGTACCATAGAATTTCATTAAACTTCGTAGGTTTGTAAAGTACAATTAGAAGAACAAACTGATGAAAAAAAATGGCGATCGGTTGGAGACGTTTGGCGGCCATTTTGAAAAATGATGTTAAAATGGCGAAAAACTTAACATGGATAGAATTGAATGAAACTTGGCAGAAAGTAAGATCACTATGTGAAGGTGTGCAATCAATACTTTTTTTTCGAAATGGCCGCCATTTTCTAGATGGCTGCCAGGGGCGACATCTGCTATTGCTCGCAATTGCAATTCTAGTTATTATTATTATTCTTTCTTTCTTTCTTTCTTTCTTTCCAATGATTTTTGTCCGGCTTAGTTCTCGGAGATGCCTGGATAGAATTGAATGAAACTTGGCAGAAAGTAAGATCACTATGTGAAGATGTGCAATCAATACTTTTTTTTTCGAAATGGCCGCCATTTTCAAGATGGCCGCCATTCAAAGATCGGTACCCTCCGAAAATTTAAAACGTTTATATCTCAAAAACTGTACCATAGAATTTCATTAAACTTCGTAGGTTTGTAAAGTACAATTAGAAGAACAAACTGATGAAAAAAAATGGCGATCGGTTGGAGACGTTTGGCGGCCATTTTGAAAAATGATGTTAAAATGGCGAAAAACTTAACATGGATAGAATTGAATGAAACTTGGCAGAAAGTAAGATCACTATGTGAAGGTGTGCAATCAATACTTTTTTTTCGAAATGGCCGCCATTTTCTAGATGGCTGCCAGGGGCGACATCTGCTATTGCTCGCAATTGCAATTCTAGTTATTATTATTATTATTATGTCGCCCCGAACGTAGTCACGGGACGACATATTGTTATTCTTCCGTTTCTTTGTTATTATTATTATTATTATTATTATTCTTTCTTTCTTTCTTTCTTTCTTTCCAATGATTTTTGTCCGGCTTAGTTCTCGGAGATGCCTGGATAGAATTGAATGAAACTTGGCAGAAAGTAAGATCACTATGTGAAGATGTGCAATCAATACTTTTTTTTTCGAAATGGCCGCCATTTTCAAGATGGCCGCCATTCAAAGATCGGTACCCTCCGAAAATTTAAAACGTTTATATCTCAAAAACTGTACCATAGAATTTCATTAAACTTCGTAGGTTTGTAAAGTACAATTAGAAGAACAAACTGATGAAAAAAAATGGCGATCGGTTGGAGACGTTTGGCGGCCATTTTGAAAAATGATGTTAAAATGGCGAAAAACTTAACATGGATAGAATTGAATGAAACTTGGCAGAAAGTAAGATCACTATGTGAAGGTGTGCAATCAATACTTTTTTTTTCGAAATGGCCGCCATTTTCAAGATGGCTGCCAGGGGCGACATCTGCTATTGCTCGCAATTGCAATTCTAGTTATTATGTCGCCCCGAACGTAGTCACGGGACGACATATTGTTATTCTTCCGTTTCTTTGTTATTATTATGTCGCCCCGAACGTAGTCACGGGACGACATATTGTTATTCTTCCGTTTCTTTGTTATTATTATTATTATTATTATTATTCTTTCTTTCTTTCTTTCCAATGATTTTTGTCCGGCTTAGTTCTCGGAGATGCCTGGATAGAATTGAATGAAACTTGGCAGAAAGTAAGATCACTATGTGAAGATGTGCAATCAATACTTTTTTTTTCGAAATGGCCGCCATTTTCAAGATGGCCGCCATTCAAAGATCGGTACCCTCCGAAAATTTAAAACGTTTATATCTCAAAAACTGTACCATAGAATTTCATTAAACTTCGTAGGTTTGTCAAGTACAATTAGAAGAACAAACTGATGAAAAAAAATGGCGATCGGTTGGAGACGTTTGGCGGCCATTTTGAAAAATGATGTTAAAATGGCGAAAAACTTAACATGGATAGAATTGAATGAAACTTGGCAGAAAGTAAGATCACTATGTGAAGGTGTGCAATCAATACTTTTTTTTCGAAATGGCCGCCATTTTCAAGATGGCTGCCAGGGGCGACATCTGCTATTGCTCGCAATTGCAATTCTAGTTATTATTATTATTATTATGTCGCCCCGAACGTAGTCACGGGACGACATATTGTTATTCTTCCGTTTCTTTGTTATTATGTCGCCCCGAACGTAGTCACGGGACGACATATTGTTATTCTTCCGTTTCTTTGTTATTATTATTATTATTATTATTATTATTATTATTCTTTCTTTCTTTCTTTCCAATGATTTTTGTCCGGCTTAGTTCTCGGAGATGCCTGGATAGAATTGAATGAAACTTGGCAGAAAGTAAGATCACTATGTGAAGGTGTGCAATCAATACTTTTTTTTCCCAAATGGCCGCCATTTTCAAGATGGCCGCCATTCAAAGATCGGTACCCTCCGAAAATTTAAAACGTTTATATCTCAAAAACTGTACCATAGAATTTCATTAAACTTCGTATGTTTGTAAAGTACAATTAGAAGAACAAACTCATGAAAAAAAATGGCGATCGGTTGGAGACGTTTGGCGGCCATTTTGAAAAATGATGTTAAAATGGCGAAAAACTTAACATCGATAGAATTGAATGAAACTTGGCAGAAAGTAAGATCACTATGTGAAGGTGTGCAATCAGTACTTTTTTTTTCAAAATGGCCGCCATTTTCAAGATGGCTGCCAGGGACGACATCTGCTATTGCTCGCAATTGCAATTCTAGTTATTATTATTATTATGTCGCCCCGAACGTAGTCACGGGACGACATATTGTTATTCTTCCGTTTCTTTGTTATTATTATTATTATGTCGCCCCGAACGTAGTCACGGGACGACATATTGTTATTCTTCCGTTTCTTTGTTATTATTATTATTATTATTATTATGTCGCCCCGAACGTAGTCACGGGACGACATATTGTTATTCTTCCGTTTCTTTGTTATTATTATTATGTCGCCCCGAACGTAGTCACGGGACGACATATTGTTATTCTTCCGTTTCTTTGTTATTATTATTATTATGTCGCCCCGAACGTAGTCACGGGACGACATATTGTTATTCTTCCGTTTCTTTGTTATTATGTCGCCCCGAACGTAGTCACGGGACGACATATTGTTATTCTTCCGTTTCTTTGTTATTATTATTATTATTATTATTCTTTCTTTCTTTCTTTCTTTCTTTCCAATGATTTTTGTCCGGCTTAGTTCTCGGAGATGCCTGGATAGAATTGAATGAAACTTGGCAGAAAGTAGGATCACTATGTGAAGATGTGCAATCAATACTTTTTTTTTCGAAATGGCCGCCATTTTCAAGATGGCCGCCATTCAAAGATCGGTACCCTCCGAAAATTTAAAACGTTTATATCTCAAAAACTGTACCATAGAATTTCATTAAACTTCGTAGGTTTGTAAAGTACAATTAGAAGAACAAACTGATGAAAAAAAATGGCGATCGGTTGGAGACGTTTGGCGGCCATTTTGAAAAATGATGTTAAAATGGCGAAAAACTTAACATGGATAGAATTGAATGAAACTTGGCAGAAAGTAAGATCACTATGTGAAGGTGTGCAATCAATACTTTTTTTTCGAAATGGCCGCCATTTTCAAGATGGCTGCCAGGGGCGACATCTGCTATTGCTCGCAATTGCAATTCTAATTATTATTATTATTATTATTCTTTCTTTCTTTCTTTCCAATGATTTTTGTCCGGCTTAGTTCTCGGAGATGCCTGGATAGAATTGAATGAAACTTGGCAGAAAGTAAGATCACTATGTGAAGATGTGCAATCAATACTTTTTTTTTCGAAATGGCCGCCATTTTCAAGATGGCCGCCATTCAAAGATCGGTACCCTCCGAAAATTTAAAACGTTTATATCTCAAAAACTGTACTATAGAATTTCATTAAACTTCGTAGGTTTGTAAAGTACAATTAGAAGAACAAACTGATGAAAAAAAATGGCGATCGGTTGGAGACGTTTGGCGGCCATTTTGAAAAATGATGTTAAAATGGCGAAAAACTTAACATCGATAGAATTGAATGAAACTTGGCAGAAAGTAAGATCACTATGTGAAGGTGTGCAATCAATACTTTTTTTTCCAAAATGGCCGCCATTTTCAAGATGGCTGCCAGGGGCGACATCTGCTATTGCTCGCAATTGCAATTCTAGTTATTATGTCGCCCCGAACGTAGTCACGGGACGACATATTGTTATTCTTCCGTTTCTTTGTTATTATTATTATGTCGCCCCGAACGTAGTCACGGGACGACATATTGTTATTCTTCCGTTTCTTTGTTATTATTATTATTATTATTATTATTATTATTATTCTTTCTTTCTTTCTTTCCAATGATTTTTGTCCGGCTTAGTTCTCGGAGATGCCTGGATAGAATTGAATGAAACTTGGCAGAAAGTAAGATCACTATGTGAAGGTGTGCAATCAATACTTTTTTTTCCCAAATGGCCGCCATTTTCAAGATGGCCGCCATTCAAAGATCGGTACCCTCCGAAAATTTAAAACGTTTATATCTCAAAAACTGTACCATAGAATTTCATTAAACTTCGTATGTTTGTAAAGTACAATTAGAAGAACAAACTCATGAAAAAAAATGGCGATCGGTTGGAGACGTTTGGCGGCCATTTTGAAAAATGATGTTAAAATGGCGAAAAACTTAACATCGATAGAATTGAATGAAACTTGGCAGAAAGTAAGATCACTATGTGAAGGTGTGCAATCAGTACTTTTTTTTCCAAAATGGCCGCCATTTTCAAGATGGCTGCCAGGGGCGACATCTGCTATTGCTCGCAATTGCAATTCTAGTTATTATTATTATTCTTTCTTTCTTTCTTTCTTTCTTTCCAATGATTTTTGTCCGGCTTAGTTCTCGGAGATGCCTGGATAGAATTGAATGAAACTTGGCAGAAAGTAAGATCACTATGTGAAGATGTGCAATCAATACTTTTTTTTTCGAAATGGCCGCCATTTTCAAGATGGCCGCCATTCAAAGATCGGTACCCTCCGAAAATTTAAAACGTTTATATCTCAAAAACTGTACCATAGAATTTCATTAAACTTCGTAGGTTTGTAAAGTACAATTAGAAGAACAAACTGATGAAAAAAAATGGCGATCGGTTGGAGACGTTTGGCGGCCATTTTGAAAAATGATGTTAAAATGGCGAAAAACTTAACATGGATAGAATTGAATGAAACTTGGCAGAAAGTAAGATCACTATGTGAAGGTGTGCAATCAATACTTTTTTTTCGAAATGGCCGCCATTTTCTAGATGGCTGCCAGGGGCGACATCTGCTATTGCTCGCAATTGCAATTCTAGTTATTATGTCGCCCCGAACGTAGTCACGGGACGACATATTGTTATTCTTCCGTTTCTTTGTTATTATTATTATTATGTCGCCCCGAACGTAGTCACGGGACGACATATTGTTATTCTTCCGTTTCTTTGTTATTATTATTATTATTATTATTCTTTCTTTCTTTCTTTCTTTCTTTCCAATGATTTTTGTCCGGCTTAGTTCTCGGAGATGCCTGGATAGAATTGAATGAAACTTGGCAGAAAGTAAGATCACTATGTGAAGATGTGCAATCAATACTTTTTTTTTCGAAATGGCCGCCATTTTCAAGATGGCCGCCATTCAAAGATCGGTACCCTCCGAAAATTTAAAACGTTTATATCTCAAAAACTGTACCATAGAATTTCATTAAACTTCGTAGGTTTGTAAAGTACAATTAGAAGAACAAACTGATGAAAAAAAATGGCGATCGGTTGGAGACGTTTGGCGGCCATTTTGAAAAATGATGTTAAAATGGCGAAAAACTTAACATGGATAGAATTGAATGAAACTTGGCAGAAAGTAAGATCACTATGTGAAGGTGTGCAATCAATACTTTTTTTTCGAAATGGCCGCCATTTTCTAGATGGCTGCCAGGGGCGACATCTGCTATTGCTCGCAATTGCAATTCTAGTTATTATTATTATTCTTTCTTTCTTTCTTTCTTTCTTTCCAATGATTTTTGTCCGGCTTAGTTCTCGGAGATGCCTGGATAGAATTGAATGAAACTTGGCAGAAAGTAAGATCACTATGTGAAGATGTGCAATCAATACTTTTTTTTTCGAAATGGCCGCCATTTTCAAGATGGCCGCCATTCAAAGATCGGTACCCTCCGAAAATTTAAAACGTTTATATCTCAAAAACTGTACCATAGAATTTCATTAAACTTCGTAGGTTTGTAAAGTACAATTAGAAGAACAAACTGATGAAAAAAAATGGCGATCGGTTGGAGACGTTTGGCGGCCATTTTGAAAAATGATGTTAAAATGGCGAAAAACTTAACATGGATAGAATTGAATGAAACTTGGCAGAAAGTAAGATCACTATGTGAAGGTGTGCAATCAATACTTTTTTTTTCGAAATGGCCGCCATTTTCAAGATGGCTGCCAGGGGCGACATCTGCTATTGCTCGCAATTGCAATTCTAGTTATTATTCTTTCTTTCCAATGATTTTTGTCCGGCTTAGTTCTCGGAGATGCCTTGATAGAATTGAATGAAACTTGGCAGAAAGTAAGATCACTATGTGAAGGTGTGCAATCAATACTTTTTTTTTCGAAATGGCCGCCATTTTCAAGATGGCTGCCAGGGGCGACATCTGCTATTGCTCGCAATTGCAATTCTAGTTATTATGTCGCCCCGAACGTAGTCACGGGACGACATATTGTTATTCTTCCGTTTCTTTGTTATTATTATTCTTTCTTTCTTTCTTTCTTTCTTTCCAATGATTTTTGTCCGGCTTAGTTCTCGGAGATGCCTGGATAGAATTGAATGAAACTTGGCAGAAAGTAAGATCACTATGTGAAGATGTGCAATCAATACTTTTTTTTTTCGAAATGGCCGCCATTTTCAAGATGGCCGCCATTCAAAGATCGGTACCCTCCGAAAATTTAAAACGTTTATATCTCAAAAACTGTACCATAGAATTTCATTAAACTTCGTAGGTTTGTAAAGTACAATTAGAAGAACAAACTGATGAAAAAAAATGGCGATCGGTTGGAGACGTTTGACGGCCATTTTGAAAAATGATGTTAAAATGGCGAAAAACTTAACATGGATAGAATTGAATGAAACTTGGCAGAAAGTAAGATCACTATGTGAAGGTGTGCAATCAATACTTTTTTTTTCGAAATGGCCGCCATTTTCAAGATGGCTGCCAGGGGCGACATCTGCTATTGCTCGCAATTGCAATTCTAGTTATTATTATTATTCTTTCTTTCTTTCTTTCTTTCTTTCCAATGATTTTTGTCCGGCTTAGTTCTCGGAGATGCCTGGATAGAATTGAATGAAACTTGGCAGAAAGTAAGATCACTATGTGAAGATGTGCAATCAATACTTTTTTTTTCGAAATGGCCGCCATTTTCAAGATGGCCGCCATTCAAAGATCGGTACCCTCCGAAAATTTAAAACGTTTATATCTCAAAAACTGTACCATAGAATTTCATTAAACTTCGTAGGTTTGTAAAGTACAATTAGAAGAACAAACTGATGAAAAAAAATGGCGATCGGTTGGAGACGTTTGGCGGCCATTTTGAAAAATGATGTTAAAATGGCGAAAAACTTAACATGGATAGAATTGAATGAAACTTGGCAGAAAGTAAGATCACTATGTGAAGGTGTGCAATCAATACTTTTTTTTCGAAATGGCCGCCATTTTCAAGATGGCTGCCAGGGGCGACATCTGCTATTGCTCGCAATTGCAATTCTAGTTATTATGTCGCCCCGAACGTAGTCACGGGACGACATATTGTTATTCTTCCGTTTCTTTGTTATTATTATTATTATTATTATTCTTTCTTTCTTTCTTTCTTTCTTTCCAATGATTTTTGTCCGGCTTAGTTCTCGGAGATGCCTGGATAGAATTGAATGAAACTTGGCAGAAAGTAAGATCACTATGTGAAGATGTGCAATCAATACTTTTTTTTTCGAAATGGCCGCCATTTTCAAGATGGCCGCCATTCAAAGATCGGTACCCTCCGAAAATTTAAAACGTTTATATCTCAAAAACTGTACCATAGAATTTCATTAAACTTCGTAGGTTTGTAAAGTACAATTAGAAGAACAAACTGATGAAAAAAAATGGCGATCGGTTGGAGACGTTTGGCGGCCATTTTGAAAAATGATGTTAAAATGGCGAAAAACTTAACATGGATAGAATTGAATGAAACTTGGCAGAAAGTAAGATCACTATGTGAAGGTGTGCAATCAATACTTTTTTTTCGAAATGGCCGCCATTTTCTAGATGGCTGCCAGGGGCGACATCTGCTATTGCTCGCAATTGCAATTCTAGTTATGTCGCCCCGAACGTAGTCACGGGACGACATATTGTTATTCTTCCGTTTCTTTGTTATTATTATTATTATGTCGCCCCGAACGTAGTCACGGGACGACATATTGTTATTCTTCCGTTTCTTTGTTATTATTATTATTATTATTATGTCGCCCCGAACGTAGTCACGGGACGACATATTGTTATTCTTCCGTTTCTTTGTTATTATTATTATTATTATTATTCTTTCTTTCTTTCTTTCTTTCTTTCTTTCCAATGATTTTTGTCCGGCTTAGTTCTCGGAGATGCCTGGATAGAATTGAATGAAACTTGACAGAAAGTAAGATCACTATGTGAAGATGTGCAATCAATACTTTTTTTTTCGAAATGGCCGCCATTTTCAAGATGGCCGCCATTCAAAGATCGGTACCCTCCGAAAATTTAAAACGTTTATATCTCAAAAACTGTACCATAGAATTTCATTAAACTTCGTAGGTTTGTAAAGTACAATTAGAAGAACAAACTGATGAAAAAAAATGGCGATCGGTTGGAGACGTTTGACGGCCATTTTGAAAAATGATGTTAAAATGGCGAAAAACTTAACATGGATAGAATTGAATGAAACTTGGCAGAAAGTAAGATCACTATGTGAAGGTGTGCAATCAATACTTTTTTTTTCGAAATGGCCGCCATTTTCAAGATGGCTGCCAGGGGCGACATCTGCTATTGCTCGCAATTGCAATTCTAGTTATTATTATTATTATTCTTTCTTTCTTTCTTTCCAATGATTTTTGTCCGGCTTAGTTCTCGGAGATGCCTGGATAGAATTGAATGAAACTTGGCAGAAAGTAAGATCACTATGTGAAGGTGTGCAATCAATACTTTTTTTTCCCAAATGGCCGCCATTTTCAAGATGGCCGCCATTCAAAGATCGGTACCCTCCGAAAATTTAAAACGTTTATATCTCAAAAACTGTACCATAGAATTTCATTAAACTTCGTATGTTTGTAAAGTACAATTAGAAGAACAAACTCATGAAAAAAAATGGCGATCGGTTGGAGACGTTTGGCGGCCATTTTGAAAAATGATGTTAAAATGGCGAAAAACTTAACATCGATAGAATTGAATGAAACTTGGCAGAAAGTAAGATCACTATGTGAAGGTGTGCAATCAGTACTTTTTTTTCCAAAATGGCCGCCATTTTCAAGATGGCTGCCAGGGGCGACATCTGCTATTGCTCGCAATTGCAATTCTAGTTATGTCGCCCCGAACGTAGTCACGGGACGACATATTGTTATTCTTCCGTTTCTTTGTTATTATTATTATTATTATTATTATTATTATTATTCTTTCTTTCTTTCTTTCCAATGATTTTTGTCCGGCTTAGTTCTCGGAGATGCCTGGATAGAATTGAATGAAACTTGGCAGAAAGTAAGATCACTATGTGAAGGTGTGCAATCAATACTTTTTTTTCCCAAATGGCCGCCATTTTCAAGATGGCCGCCATTCAAAGATCGGTACCCTCCGAAAATTTAAAACGTTTATATCTCAAAAACTGTACCATAGAATTTCATTAAACTTCGTATGTTTGTAAAGTACAATTAGAAGAACAAACTGATGAAAAAAAATGGCGATCGGTTGGAGACGTTTGGCGGCCATTTTGAAAAATGATGTTAAAATGGCGAAAAACTTAACATCGATAGAATTGAATGAAACTTGGCAGAAAGTAAGATCACTATGTGAAGGTGTGCAATCAGTACTTTTTTTTCCAAAATGGCCGCCATTTTCAAGATGGCTGCCAGGGGCGACATCTGCTATTGCTCGCAATTGCAATTCTAGTTATTATTATTATTCTTTCTTTCTTTCTTTCTTTCTTTCCAATGATTTTTGTCCGGCTTAGTTCTCGGAGATGCCTGGATAGAATTGAATGAAACTTGGCAGAAAGTAAGATCACTATGTGAAGATGTGCAATCAATACTTTTTTTTTCGAAATGGCCGCCATTTTCAAGATGGCCGCCATTCAAAGATCGGTACCCTCCGAAAATTTAAAACGTTTATATCTCAAAAACTGTACCATAGAATTTCATTAAACTTCGTAGGTTTGTAAAGTACAATTAGAAGAACAAACTGATGAAAAAAAATGGCGATCGGTTGGAGACGTTTGGCGGCCATTTTGAAAAATGATGTTAAAATGGCGAAAAACTTAACATGGATAGAATTGAATGAAACTTGGCAGAAAGTAAGATCACTATGTGAAGGTGTGCAATCAATACTTTTTTTTCGAAATGGCCGCCATTTTCTAGATGGCTGCCAGGGGCGACATCTGCTATTGCTCGCAATTGCAATTCTAGTTATTATTATTCTTTCTTTCTTTCTTTCTTTCTTTCCAATGATTTTTGTCCGGCTTAGTTCTCGGAGATGCCTGGATAGAATTGAATGAAACTTGGCAGAAAGTAAGATCACTATGTGAAGATGTGCAATCAATACTTTTTTTTTCGAAATGGCCGCCATTTTCAAGATGGCCGCCATTCAAAGATCGGTACCCTCCGAAAATTTAAAACGTTTATATCTCAAAAACTGTACCATAGAATTTCATTAAACTTCGTAGGTTTGTAAAGTACAATTAGAAGAACAAACTGATGAAAAAAAATGGCGATCGGTTGGAGACGTTTGGCGGCCATTTTGAAAAATGATGTTAAAATGGCGAAAAACTTAACATGGATAGAATTGAATGAAACTTGGCAGAAAGTAAGATCACTATGTGAAGGTGTGCAATCAATACTTTTTTTTCGAAATGGCCGCCATTTTCAAGATGGCTGCCAGGGGCGACATCTGCTATTGCTCGCAATTGCAATTCTAGTTATTATTATGTCGCCCCGAACGTAGTCACGGGACGACATATTGTTATTCTTCCGTTTCTTTGTTATTATTATTATTATGTCGCCCCGAACGTAGTCACGGGACGACATATTGTTATTCTTCCGTTTCTTTGTTATGTCGCCCCGAACGTAGTCACGGGACGACATATTGTTATTCTTCCGTTTCTTTGTTATTATTATTATTATTATTATTATGTCGCCCCGAACGTAGTCACGGGACGACATATTGTTATTCTTCCGTTTCTTTGTTATTATTATTATGTCGCCCCGAACGTAGTCACGGGACGACATATTGTTATTCTTCCGTTTCTTTGTTATTATTATTCTTTCTTTCTTTCTTTCCAATGATTTTTGTCCGGCTTAGTTCTCGGAGATGCCTGGATAGAATTGAATGAAACTTGGCAGAAAGTAAGATCACTATGTGAAGGTGTGCAATCAAAACTTTTTTTTTCAAAATGGCCGCCATTTTCAAGATGGCCGCCATTCATAGATCGGTAATTTAACACGTTTATATCTCAAAAACTGTACCATAGAATTTCATTAAACTTCGTAGGTTTGTAAAGTACAATTAGAAGAACAAACTGATGAAAAAAAATGGCGATCGGTTGGAGACGTTTGGCGGCCATTTTGAAAAATGATGTTAAAATGGCGAAAAACTTAACATGGATAGAATTGAATGAAACTTGGCAGAAAGTAAGATCACTATGTGAAGGTGTGCAATCAATACTTTTTTTTCGAAATGGCCGCCATTTTCTAGATGGCTGCCAGGGGCGACATCTGCTATTGCTCGCAATTGCAATTCTAGTTATTATTATTATTATTCTTTCTTTCTTTCTTTCTTTCTTTCCAATGATTTTTGTCCGGCTTAGTTCTCGGAGATGCCTGGATAGAATTGAATGAAACTTGGCAGAAAGTAAGATCACTATGTGAAGATGTGCAATCAATACTTTTTTTTTCGAAATGGCCGCCATTTTCAAGATGGCCGCCATTCAAAGATCGGTACCCTCCGAAAATTTAAAACGTTTATATCTCAAAAACTGTACCATAGAATTTCATTAAACTTCGTAGGTTTGTAAAGTACAATTAGAAGAACAAACTGATGAAAAAAAATGGCGATCGGTTGGAGACGTTTGACGGCCATTTTGAAAAATGATGTTAAAATGGCGAAAAACTTAACATGGATAGAATTGAATGAAACTTGGCAGAAAGTAAGATCACTATGTGAAGGTGTGCAATCAATACTTTTTTTTTCGAAATGGCCGCCATTTTCAAGATGGCTGCCAGGGGCGACATCTGCTATTGCTCGCAATTGCAATTCTAGTTATGTCGCCCCGAACGTAGTCACGGGACGACATATTGTTATTCTTCCGTTTCTTTGTTATTATGTCGCCCCGAACGTAGTCACGGGACGACATATTGTTATTCTTCCGTTTCTTTGTTATTATTATTATTATTATTATTCTTTCTTTCTTTCTTTCTTTCTTTCCAATGATTTTTGTCCGGCTTAGTTCTCGGAGATGCCTGGATAGAATTGAATGAAACTTGGCAG
This sequence comes from Mytilisepta virgata, assembly GCA_028015205.1. Taxonomy (NCBI): domain Eukaryota; kingdom Metazoa; phylum Mollusca; class Bivalvia; order Mytilida; family Mytilidae; genus Mytilisepta; species Mytilisepta virgata. Next base: position 52,915,661 of record CM051518.1, on the reverse strand, counting down.
AAAGTAAGATCACTATGTGAAGATGTGCAATCAATACTTTTTTTTTCGAAATGGCCGCCATTTTCAAGATGGCCGCCATTCAAAGATCGGTACCCTCCGAAAATTTAAAACGTTTATATCTCAAAAACTGTACCATAGAATTTCATTAAACTTCGTAGGTTTGTAAAGTACAATTAGAAGAACAAACTGATGAAAAAAAATGGCGATCGGTTGGAGACGTTTGGCGGCCATTTTGAAAAATGATGTTAAAATGGCGAAAAACTTAACATGGATAGAATTGAATGAAACTTGGCAGAAAGTAAGATCACTATGTGAAGGTGTGCAATCAATACTTTTTTTTCGAAATGGCCGCCATTTTCTAGATGGCTGCCAGGGGCGACATCTGCTATTGCTCGCAATTGCAATTCTAGTTATTATTATGTCGCCCCGAACGTAGTCACGGGACGACATATTGTTATTCTTCCGTTTCTTTGTTATTATTATTATTATTATGTCGCCCCGAACGTAGTCACGGGACGACATATTGTTATTCTTCCGTTTCTTTGTTATTATTATTATTATTATTATTCTTTCTTTCTTTCTTTCTTTCTTTCTTTCCAATGATTTTTGTCCGGCTTAGTTCTCGGAGATGCCTGGATAGAATTGAATGAAACTTGGCAGAAAGTAAGATCACTATGTGAAGGTGTGCAATCAATACTTTTTTTTTCGAAATGGCCGCCATTTCCAAGATGGCCGCCATTCAAAGATCGGTACCCTCCGAAAATTTAAAACGTTTATATCTCAAAAACTGTACCATAGAATTTCATTAAACTTCGTATGTTTGTAAAGTACAATTAGAAGAACAAACTCATGAAAAAAAATGGCGATCGGTTGGAGACGTTTGGCGGCCATTTTGAAAAATGATGTTAAAATGGCGAAAAACTTAACATCGATAGAATTGAATGAAACTTGGCAGAAAGTAAGATCACTATGTGAAGGTGTGCAATCAGTACTTTTTTTTTCAAAATGGCCGCCATTTTCAAGATGGCCGCCATTCATAGATCGGTAATTTAACACGTTTATATCTCAAAAACTGTACCATAGAATTTCATTAAACTTCGTATGTTTGTAAAGTACAATTAGAAGAACAAACTGATGAAAAAAAATGGCGATCGGTTGGAGACGTTTGGCGGCCATTTTGAAAAATGATGTTAAAATGGCGAAAAACTTAACATGGATAGAATTGAATGAAACTTGGCAGAAAGTAAGATCACTATGTGAAGGTGTGCAATCAATACTTTTTTTTTCGAAATGGCCGCCATTTTCAAGATGGCTGCCAGGGGCGACATCTGCTATTGCTCGCAATTGCAATTCTAGTTATTATGTCGCCCCGAACGTAGTCACGGGACGACATATTGTTATTCTTCCGTTTCTTTGTTATTATTATTATTATTCTTTCTTTCTTTCTTTCTTTCTTTCTTTCTTTCCAATGATTTTTGTCCGGCTTAGTTCTCAGAGATGCCTGGATAGAATTGAATGAAACTTGGCAGAAAGTAAGATCACTATGTGAAGGTGTGCAATCAATACTTTTTTTTTCGAAATGGCCGCCATTTTCAAGATGGCCGCCATTCAAAGATCGGTACCCTCCGAAAATTTAAAACGTTTATATCTCAAAAACTGTACCATAGAATTTCATTAAACTTCGTATGTTTGTAAAGTACAATTAGAAGAACAAACTGATGAAAAAAAATGGCGATCGGTTGGAGACGTTTGGCGGCCATTTTGAAAAATGATGTTAAAATGGCGAAAAACTTAACATGGATAGAATTGAATGAAACTTGGCAGAAAGTAAGATCACTATGTGAAGGTGTGCAATCAGTACTTTTTTTTTCAAAATGGCCGCCATTTTCAAGATGGCTGCCAGGGGCGACATCTGCTATTGCTCGCAATTGCAATTCTAGTTATTATTATTATTATTCTTTCTTTCTTTCTTTCCAATGATTTTTGTCCGGCTTAGTTCTCGGAGATGCCTGGATAGAATTGAATGAAACTTGGCAGAAAGTAAGATCACTATGTGAAGGTGTGCAATCAATACTTTTTTTTCCCAAATGGCCGCCATTTTCAAGATGGCCGCCATTCAAAGATCGGTACCCTCCGAAAATTTAAAACGTTTATATCTCAAAAACTGTACCATAGAATTTCATTAAACTTCGTATGTTTGTAAAGTACAATTAGAAGAACAAACTCATGAAAAAAAATGGCGATCGGTTGGAGACGTTTGGCGGCCATTTTGAAAAATGATGTTAAAATGGCGAAAAACTTAACATCGATAGAATTGAATGAAACTTGGCAGAAAGTAAGATCACTATGTGAAGGTGTGCAATCAGTACTTTTTTTTCCAAAATGGCCGCCATTTTCAAGATGGCTGCCAGGGGCGACATCTGCTATTGCTCGCAATTGCAATTCTAGTTATTATTCTTTCTTTCTTTCTTTCCAATGATTTTTGTCCGGCTTAGTTCTCGGAGATGCCTGGATAGAATTGAATGAAACTTGGCACAAAGTAAGATCACTATGTGAAGATGTGCAATCAATACTTTTTTTTTCGAAATGGCCGCCATTTTCAAGATGGCCGCCATTCAAAGATCGGTACCCTCCGAAAATTTAAAACGTTTATATCTCAAAAACTGTACCATAGAATTTCATTAAACTTCGTAGGTTTGTAAAGTACAATTAGAAGAACAAACTGATGAAAAAAAATGGCGATCGGTTGGAGACGTTTGGCGGCCATTTTGAAAAATGATGTTAAAATGGCGAAAAACTTAACATGGATAGAATTGAATGAAACTTGGCAGAAAGTAAGATCACTATGTGAAGGTGTGCAATCAATACTTTTTTTTCGAAATGGCCGCCATTTTCAAGATGGCTGCCAGGGGCGACATCTGCTATTGCTCGCAATTGCAATTCTAGTTATGTCGCCCCGAACGTAGTCACGGGACGACATATTGTTATTCTTCCGTTTCTTTGTTATTATTATTATTATGTCGCCCCGAACGTAGTCACGGGACGACATATTGTTATTCTTCCGTTTCTTTGTTATTATTATGTCGCCCCGAACGTAGTCACGGGACGACATATTGTTATTCTTCCGTTTCTTTGTTATTATTATTATTATTATTATTCTTTCTTTCTTTCTTTCTTTCCAATGATTTTTGTCCGGCTTAGTTCTCGGAGATGCCTGGATAGAATTGAATGAAACTTGGCAGAAAGTAAGATCACTATGTGAAGGTGTGCAATCAATACTTTTTTTTCCCAAATGGCCGCCATTTTCAAGATGGCCGCCATTCAAAGATCGGTACCCTCCGAAAATTTAAAACGTTTATATCTCAAAAACTGTACCATAGAATTTCATTAAACTTCGTATGTTTTTAAAGTACAATTAGAAGAACAAACTCATGAAAAAAAATGGCGATCGGTTGGAGACGTTTGGCGGCCATTTTGAAAAATGATGTTAAAATGGCGAAAAACTTAACATCGATAGAATTGAATGAAACTTGGCAGAAAGTAAGATCACTATGTGAAGGTGTGCAATCAGTACTTTTTTTTTCAAAATGGCCGCCATTTTCAAGATGGCTGCCAGGGGCGACATCTGCTATTGCTCGCAATTGCAATTCTAGTTATTATTATTATTATTATTATTCTTTCTTTCTTTCTTTCTTTCTTTCTTTCCAATGATTTTTGTCCGGCTTAGTTCTCGGAGATGCCTGGATAGAATTGAATGAAACTTGGCAGAAAGTAAGATCACTATGTGAAGATGTGCAATCAATACTTTTTTTTTCGAAATGGCCGCCATTTTCAAGATGGCCGCCATTCAAAGATCGGTACCCTCCGAAAATTTAAAACGTTTATATCTCAAAAACTGTACCATAGAATTTCATTAAACTTCGTAGGTTTGTAAAGTACAATTAGAAGAACAAACTGATGAAAAAAAATGGCGATCGGTTGGAGACGTTTGACGGCCATTTTGAAAAATGATGTTAAAATGGCGAAAAACTTAACATGGATAGAATTGAATGAAACTTGGCAGAAAGTAAGATCACTATGTGAAGGTGTGCAATCAATACTTTTTTTTTCAAAATGGCCGCCATTTTCAAGATGGCCGCCATTCATAGATCGGTAAATCTCAAAAACTGTACCATAGAATTTCATTAAACTTCGTAGGTTTGTAAAGCACAATTAGAAGAACAAACTGATGAAAAAAAATGGCGATCGGTTGGAGACGTTTGACGGCCATTTTGAAAAATGATGTTAAAATGGCGAAAAACTTAACATGGATAGAATTGAATGAAACTTGGCAGAAAGTAAGATCACTATGTGAAGGTGTGCAATCAATACTTTTTTTTTCGAAATGGCCGCCATTTTCTAGATGGCTGCCAGGGGCGACATCTGCTATTGCTCGCAATTGCAATTCTAGTTATGTCGCCCCGAACGTAGTCACGGGACGACATATTGTTATTCTTCCGTTTCTTTGTTATTATTATTATTATTATTATTCTTTCTTTCTTTCTTTCTTTCTTTCTTTCCAATGATTTTTGTCCGGCTTAGTTCTCGGAGATGCCTGGATAGAATTGAATGAAACTTGGCAGAAAGTAAGATCACTATGTGAAGATGTGCAATCAATACTTTTTTTTTCGAAATGGCCGCCATTTTCAAGATGGCCGCCATTCAAAGATCGGTACCCTCCGAAAATTTAAAACGTTTATATCTCAAAAACTGTACCATAGAATTTCATTAAACTTCGTATGTTTGTAAAGTACAATTAGAAGAACAAACTCATGAAAAAAAATGGCGATCGGTTGGAGACGTTTGGCGGCCATTTTGAAAAATGATGTTAAAATGGCGAAAAACTTAACATCGATAGAATTGAATGAAACTTGGCAGAAAGTAAGATCACTATGTGAAGGTGTGCAATCAGTACTTTTTTTTTCAAAATGGCCGCCATTTTGAAGATGGCTGCCAGGGGCGACATCTGCTATTGCTCGCAATTGCAATTCTAGTTATGTCGCCCCGAACGTAGTCACGGGACGACATATTGTTATTCTTCCGTTTCTTTGTTATTATTATTATTATTATTATTATTCTTTCTTTCTTTCCAATGATTTTTGTCCGGCTTAGTTCTCGGAGATGCCTGGATAGAATTGAATGAAACTTGGCAGAAAGTAAGATCACTATGTGAAGATGTGCAATCAATACTTTTTTTTTCGAAATGGCCGCCATTTTCAAGATGGCCGCCATTCAAAGATCGGTACCCTCCGAAAATTTAAAACGTTTATATCTCAAAAACTGTACCATAGAATTTCATTAAACTTCGTATGTTTGTAAAGTACAATTAGAAGAACAAACTCATGAAAAAAAATGGCGATCGGTTGGAGACGTTTGGCGGCCATTTTGAAAAATGATGTTAAAATGGCGAAAAACTTAACATCGATAGAATTGAATGAAACTTGGCAGAAAGTAAGATCACTATGTGAAGGTGTGCAATCAGTACTTTTTTTTTCAAAATGGCCGCCATTTTGAAGATGGCTGCCAGGGGCGACATCTGCTATTGCTCGCAATTGCAATTCTAGTTATTATTATTATTCTTTCTTTCTTTCTTTCTTTCCAATGATTTTTGTCCGGCTTAGTTCTCGGAGATGCCTGGATAGAATTGAATGAAACTTGGCAGAAAGTAAGATCACTATGTGAAGGTGTGCAATCAATACTTTTTTTTCCCAAATGGCCGCCATTTTCAAGATGGCCGCCATTCAAAGATCGGTACCCTCCGAAAATTTAAAACGTTTATATCTCAAAAACTGTACCATAGAATTTCATTAAACTTCGTATGTTTGTAAAGTACAATTAGAAGAACAAACTCATGAAAAAAAATGGCGATCGGTTGGAGACGTTTGGCGGCCATTTTGAAAAATGATGTTAAAATGGCGAAAAACTTAACATCGATAGAATTGAATGAAACTTGGCAGAAAGTAAGATCACTATGTGAAGGTGTGCAATCAGTACTTTTTTTTTCAAAATGGCCGCCATTTTCAAGATGGCTGCCAGGGGCGACATCTGCTATTGCTCGCAATTGCAATTCTAGTTATTATGTCGCCCCGAACGTAGTCACGGGACGACATATTGTTATTCTTCCGTTTCTTTGTTATTATTATGTCGCCCCGAACGTAGTCACGGGACGACATATTGTTATTCTTCCGTTTCTTTGTTATTATTATTCTTTCTTTCTTTCCAATGATTTTTGTCCGGCTTAGTTCTCGGAGATGCCTGGATAGAATTGAATGAAACTTGGCAGAAAGTAAGATCACTATGTGAAGGTGTGCAATCAGTACTTTTTTTTTCAAAATGGCCGCCATTTTCAAGATGGCCGCCATTCATAGATCAGTAATTTAACACGTTTATATCTCAAAAACTGTACCATAGAATTTCATTAAACTTCGTATGTTTGTAAAGTACAATTAGAAGAACAAACTGATGAAAAAAAATGGCGATCGGTTGGAGACGTTTGGCGGCCATTTTGAAAAATGATGTTAAAATGGCGAAAAACTTAACATGGATAGAATTGAATGAAACTTGGCAGAAAGTAAGATCACTATGTGAAGGTGTGCAATCAATACTTTTTTTTTCGAAATGGCCGCCATTTTCTAGATGGCTGCCAGGGGCGACATCTGCTATTGCTCGCAATTGCAATTCTAGTTATTATTATTATTATTATTCTTTCTTTCTTTCTTTCCAATGATTTTTGTCCGGCTTAGTTCTCGGAGATGCCTGGATAGAATTGAATGAAACTTGGCAGAAAGTAAGATCACTATGTGAAGATGTGCAATCAATACTTTTTTTTTCGAAATGGCCGCCATTTTCAAGATGGCCGCCATTCAAAGATCGGTACCCTCCGAAAATTTAAAACGTTTGTATCTCAAAAACTGTACCATAGAATTTCATTAAACTTCGTAGGTTTGTAAAGTACAATTAGAAGAACAAACTCATGAAAAAAAATGGCGATCGGTTGGAGACGTTTGGCGGCCATTTTGAAAAATGATGTTAAAATGGCGAAAAACTTAACATGGATAGAATTGAATGAAACTTGGCAGAAAGTAAGATCACTATGTGAAGGTGTGCAATCAATACTTTTTTTTTCAAAATGGCCGCCATTTTCAAGATGGCTGCCAGGGGCGACATCTGCTATTGCTCGCAATTGCAATTCTAGTTATTATGTCGCCCCGAACGTAGTCACGGGACGACATATTGTTATTCTTCCGTTTCTTTGTTATTATTATTATTATTATTATTCTTTCTTTCTTTCTTTCTTTCTTTCCAATGATTTTTGTCCGGCTTAGTTCTCGGAGATGCCTGGATAGAATTGAATGAAACTTGGCAGAAAGTAAGATCACTATGTGAAGATGTGCAATCAATACTTTTTTTTTCGAAATGGCCGCCATTTTCAAGATGGCCGCCATTCAAAGATCGGTACCCTCCGAAAATTTAAAACGTTTATATCTCAAAAACTGTACCATAGAATTTCATTAAACTTCGTAGGTTTGTAAAGTACAATTAGAAGAACAAACTGATGAAAAAAAATGGCGATCGGTTGGAGACGTTTGGCGGCCATTTTGAAAAATGATGTTAAAATGGCGAAAAACTTAACATGGATAGAATTGAATGAAACTTGGCAGAAAGTAAGATCACTATGTGAAGGTGTGCAATCAATACTTTTTTTTCGAAATGGCCGCCATTTTCTAGATGGCTGCCAGGGGCGACATCTGCTATTGCTCGCAATTGCAATTCTAGTTATTATTATTATTCTTTCTTTCTTTCTTTCTTTCCAATGATTTTTGTCCGGCTTAGTTCTCGGAGATGCCTGGATAGAATTGAATGAAACTTGGCAGAAAGTAAGATCACTATGTGAAGGTGTGCAATCAATACTTTTTTTTCCCAAATGGCCGCCATTTTCAAGATGGCCGCCATTCAAAGATCGGTACCCTCCGAAAATTTAAAACGTTTATATCTCAAAAACTGTACCATAGAATTTCATTAAACTTCGTATGTTTGTAAAGTACAATTAGAAGAACAAACTCATGAAAAAAAATGGCGATCGGTTGGAGACGTTTGGCGGCCATTTTGAAAAATGATGTTAAAATGGCGAAAAACTTAACATCGATAGAATTGAATGAAACTTGGCAGAAAGTAAGATCACTATGTGAAGGTGTGCAATCAGTACTTTTTTTTTCAAAATGGCCGCCATTTTCAAGATGGCTGCCAGGGGCGACATCTGCTATTGCTCGCAATTGCAATTCTAGTTATTATTATTCTTTCTTTCTTTCTTTCCAATGATTTTTGTCCGGCTTAGTTCTCGGAGATGCCTGGATAGAATTGAATGAAACTTGGCAGAAAGTAAGATCACTATGTGAAGATGTGCAATCAATACTTTTTTTTTCGAAATGGCCGCCATTTTCAAGATGGCCGCCATTCAAAGATCGGTACCCTCCGAAAATTTAAAACGTTTATATCTCAAAAACTGTACTATAGAATTTCATTAAACTTCGTAGGTTTGTAAAGTACAATTAGAAGAACAAACTGATGAAAAAAAATGGCGATCGGTTGGAGACGTTTGGCGGCCATTTTGAAAAATGATGTTAAAATGGCGAAAAACTTAACATCGATAGAATTGAATGAAACTTGGCAGAAAGTAAGATCACTATGTGAAGGTGTGCAATCAATACTTTTTTTTCCAAAATGGCCGCCATTTTCAAGATGGCTGCCAGGGGCGACATCTGCTATTGCTCGCAATTGCAATTCTAGTTATTATTATTATTATTATTCTTTCTTTCTTTCTTTCCAATGATTTTTGTCCGGCTTAGTTCTCGGAGATGCCTGGATAGAATTGAATGAAACTTGGCAGAAAGTAAGATCACTATGTGAAGATGTGCAATCAATACTTTTTTTTTCGAAATGGCCGCCATTTTCAAGATGGCCGCCATTCAAAGATCGGTACCCTCCGAAAATTTAAAACGTTTATATCTCAAAAACTGTACCATAGAATTTCATTAAACTTCGTAGGTTTGTAAAGTACAATTAGAAGAACAAACTGATGAAAAAAAATGGCGATCGGTTGGAGACGTTTGGCGGCCATTTTGAAAAATGATGTTAAAATGGCGAAAAACTTAACATGGATAGAATTGAATGAAACTTGGCAGAAAGTAAGATCACTATGTGAAGGTGTGCAATCAATACTTTTTTTTCGAAATGGCCGCCATTTTCAAGATGGCTGCCAGGGGCGACATCTGCTATTGCTCGCAATTGCAATTCTAGTTATTATGTCGCCCCGAACGTAGTCACGGGACGACATATTGTTATTCTTCCGTTTCTTTGTTATTATGTCGCCCCGAACGTAGTCACGGGACGACATATTGTTATTCTTCCGTTTCTTTGTTATTATTATTATTATTATTATTCTTTCTTTCTTTCTTTCTTTCCAATGATTTTTGTCCGGCTTAGTTCTCGGAGATGCCTGGATAGAATTGAATGAAACTTGGCAGAAAGTAAGATCACTATGTGAAGATGTGCAATCAATACTTTTTTTTTCGAAATGGCCGCCATTTTCAAGATGGCCGCCATTCAAAGATCGGTACCCTCCGAAAATTTAAAACGTTTATATCTCAAAAACTGTACCATAGAATTTCATTAAACTTCGTAGGTTTGTAAAGTACAATTAGAAGAACAAACTGATGAAAAAAAATGGCGATCGGTTGGAGACGTTTGGCGGCCATTTTGAAAAATGATGTTAAAATGGCGAAAAACTTAACATGGATAGAATTGAATGAAACTTGGCAGAAAGTAAGATCACTATGTGAAGGTGTGCAATCAATACTTTTTTTTCGAAATGGCCGCCATTTTCTAGATGGCTGCCAGGGGCGACATCTGCTATTGCTCGCAATTGCAATTCTAGTTATTATTATGTCGCCCCGAACGTAGTCACGGGACGACATATTGTTATTCTTCCGTTTCTTTGTTATTATTATTATTATTATTATTATTATTATTATTCTTTCTTTCTTTCTTTCCAATGATTTTTGTCCGGCTTAGTTCTCGGAGATGCCTGGATAGAATTGAATGAAACTTGGCAGAAAGTAAGATCACTATGTGAAGGTGTGCAATCAATACTTTTTTTTCCCAAATGGCCGCCATTTTCAAGATGGCCGCCATTCAAAGATCGGTACCCTCCGAAAATTTAAAACGTTTATATCTCAAAAACTGTACCATAGAATTTCATTAAACTTCGTATGTTTGTAAAGTACAATTAGAAGAACAAACTCATGAAAAAAAATGGCGATCGGTTGGAGACGTTTGGCGGCCATTTTGAAAAATGATGTTAAAATGGCGAAAAACTTAACATCGATAGAATTGAATGAAACTTGGCAGAAAGTAAGATCACTATGTGAAGGTGTGCAATCAGTACTTTTTTTTCCAAAATGGCCGCCATTTTCAAGATGGCTGCCAGGGGCGACATCTGCTATTGCTCGCAATTGCAATTCTAGTTATTATTATTATTATTCTTTCTTTCTTTCTTTCCAATGATTTTTGTCCGGCTTAGTTCTCGGAGATGCCTGGATAGAATTGAATGAAACTTGGCAGAAAGTAAGATCACTATGTGAAGATGTGCAATCAATACTTTTTTTTTCGAAATGGCCGCCATTTTCAAGATGGCCGCCATTCAAAGATCGGTACCCTCCGAAAATTTAAAACGTTTATATCTCAAAAACTGTACCATAGAATTTCATTAAACTTCGTAGGTTTGTAAAGTACAATTAGAAGAACAAACTGATGAAAAAAAATGGCGATCGGTTGGAGACGTTTGGCGGCCATTTTGAAAAATGATGTTAAAATGGCGAAAAACTTAACATGGATAGAATTGAATGAAACTTGGCAGAAAGTAAGATCACTATGTGAAGGTGTGCAATCAATACTTTTTTTTCCGAAATGGCCGCCATTTTCTAGATGGCTGCCAGGGGCGACATCTGCTATTGCTCGCAATTGCAATTCTAGTTATGTCGCCCCGAACGTAGTCACGGGACGACATATTGTTATTCTTCCGTTTCTTTGTTATTATTATTATTATTATTATTATTATTATTCTTTCTTTCTTTCTTTCCAATGATTTTTGTCCGGCTTAGTTCTCGGAGATGCCTGGATAGAATTGAATGAAACTTGGCAGAAAGTAAGATCACTATGTGAAGGTGTGCAATCAATACTTTTTTTTCCCAAATGGCCGCCATTTTCAAGATGGCCGCCATTCAAAGATCGGTACCCTCCGAAAATTTAAAACGTTTATATCTCAAAAACTGTACCATAGAATTTCATTAAACTTCGTATGTTTGTAAAGTACAATTAGAAGAACAAACTCATGAAAAAAAATGGCGATCGGTTGGAGACGTTTGGCGGCCATTTTGAAAAATGATGTTAAAATGGCGAAAAACTTAACATCGATAGAATTGAATGAAACTTGGCAGAAAGTAAGATCACTATGTGAAGGTGTGCAATCAGTACTTTTTTTTTCAAAATGGCCGCCATTTTCAAGATGGCTGCCAGGGGCGACATCTGCTATTGCTCGCAATTGCAATTCTAGTTATTATGTCGCCCCGAACGTAGTCACGGGACGACATATTGTTATTCTTCCGTTTCTTTGTTATTATTATTCTTTCTTTCTTTCCAATGATTTTTGTCCGGCTTAGTTCTCGGAGATGCCTGGATAGAATTGAATGAAACTTGGCAGAAAGTAAGATCACTATGTGAAGGTGTGCAATCAGTACTTTTTTTTTCAAAATGGCCGCCATTTTCAAGATGGCCGCCATTCATAGATCGGTAATTTAACACGTTTATATCTCAAAAACTGTACCATAGAATTTCATTAAACTTCGTATGTTTGTAAAGTACAATTAGAAGAACAAACTGATGAAAAAAAATGGCGATCGGTTGGAGACGTTTGGCGGCCATTTTGAAAAATGATGTTAAAATGGCGAAAAACTTAACATGGATAGAATTGAATGAAACTTGGCAGAAAGTAAGATCACTATGTGAAGGTGTGCAATCAATACTTTTTTTTTCGAAATGGCCGCCATTTTCAAGATGGCTGCCAGGGGCGACATCTGCTATTGCTCGCAATTGCAATTCTAGTTATTATTATTATTCTTTCTTTCTTTCTTTCTTTCCAATGATTTTTGTCCGGCTTAGTTCTCGGAGATGCCTGGATAGAATTGAATGAAACTTGGCAGAAAGTAAGATCACTATGTGAAGGTGTGCAATCAATACTTTTTTTTCCCAAATGGCCGCCATTTTCAAGATGGCCGCCATTCAAAGATCGGTACCCTCCGAAAATTTAAAACGTTTATATCTCAAAAACTGTACCATAGAATTTCATTAAACTTCGTATGTTTGTAAAGTACAATTAGAAGAACAAACTCATGAAAAAAAATGGCGATCGGTTGGAGACGTTTGGCGGCCATTTTGAAAAATGATGTTAAAATGGCGAAAAACTTAACATCGATAGAATTGAATGAAACTTGGCAGAAAGTAAGATCACTATGTGAAGGTGTGCAATCAGTACTTTTTTTTTCAAAATGGCCGCCATTTTCAAGATGGCTGCCAGGGGCGACATCTGCTATTGCTCGCAATTGCAATTCTAGTTATTATTATTCTTTCTTTCTTTCTTTCCAATGATTTTTGTCCGGCTTAGTTCTCGGAGATGCCTGGATAGAATTGAATGAAACTTGGCAGAAAGTAAGATCACTATGTGAAGGTGTGCAATCAATACTTTTTTTTCCCAAATGGCCGCCATTTTCAAGATGGCCGCCATTCAAAGATCGGTACCCTCCGAAAATTTAAAACGTTTATATCTCAAAAACTGTACCATAGAATTTCATTAAACTTCGTATGTTTGTAAAGTACAATTAGAAGAACAAACTCATGAAAAAAAATGGCGATCGGTTGGAGACGTTTGGCGGCCATTTTGAAAAATGATGTTAAAATGGCGAAAAACTTAACATCGATAGAATTGAATGAAACTTGGCAGAAAGTAAGATCACTATGTGAAGGTGTGCAATCAGTACTTTTTTTTTCAAAATGGCCGCCATTTTCAAGATGGCTGCCAGGGACGACATCTGCTATTGCTCGCAATTGCAATTCTAGTTATTATTATTATTATGTCGCCCCGAACGTAGTCACGGGACGACATATTGTTATTCTTCCGTTTCTTTGTTATTATGTCGCCCCGAACGTAGTCACGGGACGACATATTGTTATTCTTCCGTTTCTTTGTTATTATTATTATGTCGCCCCGAACGTAGTCACGGGACGACATATTGTTATTCTTCCGTTTCTTTGTTATTATTATTATTATTATTATTATTATTCTTTCTTTCTTTCTTTCTTTCTTTCTTTCCAATGATTTTTGTCCGGCTTAGTTCTCGGAGATGCCTGGATAGAATTGAATGAAACTTGGCAGAAAGTAAGATCACTATGTGAAGATGTGCAATCAATACTTTTTTTTTCGAAATGGCCGCCATTTTCAAGATGGCCGCCATTCAAAGATCGGTACCCTCCGAAAATTTAAAACGTTTATATCTCAAAAACTGTACCATAGAATTTCATTAAACTTCGTAGGTTTGTAAAGTACAATTAGAAGAACAAACTGATGAAAAAAAATGGCGATCGGTTGGAGACGTTTGACGGCCATTTTGAAAAATGATGTTAAAATGGCGAAAAACTTAACATGGATAGAATTGAATGAAACTTGGCAGAAAGTAAGATCACTATGTGAAGGTGTGCAATCAATACTTTTTTTTTCAAAATGGCCGCCATTTTCAAGATGGCCGCCATTCATAGATCGGTAAATCTCAAAAACTGTACCATAGAATTTCATTAAACTTCGTAGGTTTGTAAAGCACAATTAGAAGAACAAACTGATGAAAAAAAATGGCGATCGGTTGGAGACGTTTGACGGCCATTTTGAAAAATGATGTTAAAATGGCGAAAAACTTAACATGGATAGAATTGAATGAAACTTGGCAGAAAGTAAGATCACTATGTGAAGGTGTGCAATCAATACTTTTTTTTTCGAAATGGCCGCCATTTTCTAGATGGCTGCCAGGGGCGACATCTGCTATTGCTCGCAATTGCAATTCTAGTTATGTCGCCCCGAACGTAGTCACGGGACGACATATTGTTATTCTTCCGTTTCTTTGTTATTATTATTATTATTATTATTATTATTATTCTTTCTTTCTTTCTTTCCAATGATTTTTGTCCGGCTTAGTTCTCGGAGATGCCTGGATAGAATTGAATGAAACTTGGCAGAAAGTAAGATCACTATGTGAAGGTGTGCAATCAATACTTTTTTTTCCCAAATGGCCGCCATTTTCAAGATGGCCGCCATTCAAAGATCGGTACCCTCCGAAAATTTAAAACGTTTATATCTCAAAAACTGTACCATAGAATTTCATTAAACTTCGTATGTTTGTAAAGTACAATTAGAAGAACAAACTCATGAAAAAAAATGGCGATCGGTTGGAGACGTTTGGCGGCCATTTTGAAAAATGATGTTAAAATGGCGAAAAACTTAACATCGATAGAATTGAATGAAACTTGGCAGAAAGTAAGATCACTATGTGAAGGTGTGCAATCAGTACTTTTTTTTTCAAAATGGCCGCCATTTTCAAGATGGCTGCCAGGGACGACATCTGCTATTGCTCGCAATTGCAATTCTAGTTATTATTATTATTCTTTCTTTCTTTCTTTCTTTCTTTCCAATGATTTTTGTCCGGCTTAGTTCTCGGAGATGCCTGGATAGAATTGAATGAAACTTGGCAGAAAGTAAGATCACTATGTGAAGATGTGCAATCAATACTTTTTTTTTCGAAATGGCCGCCATTCAAAGATCGGTACCCTCCGAAAATTTAAAACGTTTATATCTCAAAAACTGTACCATAGAATTTCATTAAACTTCGTATGTTTGTAAAGTACAATTAGAAGAACAAACTCATGAAAAAAAATGGCGATCGGTTGGAGACGTTTGGCGGCCATTTTGAAAAATGATGTTAAAATGGCGAAAAACTTAACATCGATAGAATTGAATGAAACTTGGCAGAAAGTAAGATCACTATGTGAAGGTGTGCAATCAGTACTTTTTTTTTCAAAATGGCCGCCATTTTCAAGATGGCTGCCAGGGGCGACATCTGCTATTGCTCGCAATTGCAATTCTAGTTATTATTATTATTCTTTCTTTCTTTCTTTCTTTCCAATGATTTTTGTCCGGCTTAGTTCTCGGAGATGCCTGGATAGAATTGAATGAAACTTGGCAGAAAGTAAGATCACTATGTGAAGGTGTGCAATCAATACTTTTTTTTCCCAAATGGCCGCCATTTTCAAGATGGCCGCCATTCAAAGATCGGTACCCTCCGAAAATTTAAAACGTTTATATCTCAAAAACTGTACCATAGAATTTCATTAAACTTCGTATGTTTGTAAAGTACAATTAGAAGAACAAACTCATGAAAAAAAATGGCGATCGGTTGGAGACGTTTGGCGGCCATTTTGAAAAATGATGTTAAAATGGCGAAAAACTTAACATCGATAGAATTGAATGAAACTTGGCAGAAAGTAAGATCACTATGTGAAGGTGTGCAATCAGTACTTTTTTTTTCAAAATGGCCGCCATTTTCAAGATGGCTGCCAGGGGCGACATCTGCTATTGCTCGCAATTGCAATTCTAGTTATTATTATTATTCTTTCTTTCTTTCTTTCTTTCTTTCCAATGATTTTTGTCCGGCTTAGTTCTCGGAGATGCCTTGATAGAATTGAATGAAACTTGGCAGAAAGTTAGATCACTATGTGAAGGTGTGCAATCAATACTTTTTTTTTCGAAATGGCCGCCATTTTCAAGATGGCCGCCATTCAAAGATCAGTACCCTCTGAAAATTTAAAACGTTTATATCTCAAAAACTGTACCATAGAATTTCATTAAACTTCGTATGTTTGTAAAGTACAATTAGAAGAACAAACTGATGAAAAAAAATCGCGATCGGTTGGAGACGTTTGGCGGCCATTTTGAAAAATGATGTTAAATTGGCGAAAAACTTAACATGGATAGAATTGAATGAAACTTGGCAGAAAGTAAGATCACTATGTGACGGTGTGCAATCAATACTTTTTTTTGGAAATGGCCGCCATTTCCAAGATGGCTGCCAGGGGCGACATCTGCTATTGCTCGCAATTGCAATTCTAGTTATTATTATTATGTCGCCCCGAACGTAGTCACGGGACGACATATTGTTATTCTTCCGTTTCTTTGTTATTATTATTATTATTATTATTCTTTCTTTCTTTCTTTCTTTCTTTCCAATGATTTTTGTCCGGCTTAGTTCTCGGAGATGCCTGGATAGAATTGAATGAAACTTGGCAGAAAGTAAGATCACTATGTGAAGATGTGCAATCAATACTTTTTTTTTCGAAATGGCCGCCATTTTCAAGATGGCCGCCATTCAAAGATCGGTACCCTCCGAAAATTTAAAACGTTTATATCTCAAAAACTGTACCATAGAATTTCATTAAACTTCGTAGGTTTGTAAAGTACAATTAGAAGAACAAACTGATGAAAAAAAATGGCGATCGGTTGGAGACGTTTGGCGGCCATTTTGAAAAATGATGTTAAAATGGCGAAAAACTTAACATGGATAGAATTGAATGAAACTTGGCAGAAAGTAAGATCACTATGTGAAGGTGTGCAATCAATACTTTTTTTTCGAAATGGCCGCCATTTTCTAGATGGCTGCCAGGGGCGACATCTGCTATTGCTCGCAATTGCAATTCTAGTTATGTCGCCCCGAACGTAGTCACGGGACGACATATTGTTATTCTTCCGTTTCTTTGTTATTATTATTATTATTCTTTCTTTCTTTCTTTCTTTCTTTCTTTCTTTCCAATGATTTTTGTCCGGCTTAGTTCTCGGAGATGCCTGGATAGAATTGAATGAAACTTGGCAGAAAGTAAGATCACTATGTGAAGATGTGCAATCAATACTTTTTTTTTCGAAATGGCCGCCATTTTCAAGATGGCCGCCATTCAAAGATCGGTACCCTCCGAAAATTTAAAACGTTTTTATCTCAAAAACTGTACCATAGAATTTCATTAAACTTCGTAGGTTTGTAAAGTACAATTAGAAGAACAAACTGATGAAAAAAAATGGCGATCGGTTGGAGACGTTTGGCGGCCATTTTGAAAAATGATGTTAAAATGGCGAAAAACTTAACATGGATAGAATTGAATGAAACTTGGCAGAAAGTAAGATCACTATGTGAAGGTGTGCAATCAATACTTTTTTTTTCGAAATGGCCGCCATTTTCTAGATGGCTGCCAGGGGCGACATCTGCTATTGCTCGCAATTGCAATTCTAGTTATTATTATTATTCTTTCTTTCTTTCTTTCTTTCTTTCCAATGATTTTTGTCCGGCTTAGTTCTCGGAGATGCCTGGATAGAATTGAATGAAACTTGGCAGAAAGTAAGATCACTATGTGAAGATGTGCAATCAATACTTTTTTTTTCGAAATGGCCGCCATTTTCAAGATGGCCGCCATTCAAAGATCGGTACCCTCCGAAAATTTAAAACGTTTATATCTCAAAAACTGTACCATAGAATTTCATTAAACTTCGTATGTTTGTAAAGTACAATTAGAAGAACAAACTCATGAAAAAAAATGGCGATCGGTTGGAGACGTTTGGCGGCCATTTTGAAAAATGATGTTAAAATGGCGAAAAACTTAACATCGATAGAATTGAATGAAACTTGGCAGAAAGTAAGATCACTATGTGAAGGTGTGCAATCAGTACTTTTTTTTTCAAAATGGCCGCCATTTTCAAGATGGCTGCCAGGGGCGACATCTGCTATTGCTCGCAATTGCAATTCTAGTTATTATTATTATGTCGCCCCGAACGTAGTCACGGGACGACATATTGTTATTCTTCCGTTTCTTTGTTATTATTATTATTATTATTATTATTCTTTCTTTCTTTCTTTCTTTCTTTCCAATGATTTTTGTCCGGCTTAGTTCTCGGAGATGCCTGGATAGAATTGAATGAAACTTGGCAGAAAGTAAGATCACTATGTGAAGATGTGCAATCAATACTTTTTTTTTCGAAATGGCCGCCATTTTCAAGATGGCCGCCATTCAAAGATCGGTACCCTCCGAAAATTTAAAACGTTTATATCTCAAAAACTGTACCATAGAATTTCATTAAACTTCGTAGGTTTGTAAAGTACAATTAGAAGAACAAACTGATGAAAAAAAATGGCGATCGGTTGGAGACGTTTGACGGCCATTTTGAAAAATGATGTTAAAATGGCGAAAAACTTAACATGGATAGAATTGAATGAAACTTGGCAGAAAGTAAGATCACTATGTGAAGGTGTGCAATCAATACTTTTTTTTTCGAAATGGCCGCCATTTTCAAGATGGCTGCCAGGGGCGACATCTGCTATTGCTCGCAATTGCAATTCTAGTTATTATTATTATTCTTTCTTTCTTTCTTTCTTTCTTTCCAATGATTTTTGTCCGGCTTAGTTCTCGGAGATGCCTGGATAGAATTGAATGAAACTTGGCAGAAAGTAAGATCACTATGTGAAGATGTGCAATCAATACTTTTTTTTTCGAAATGGCCGCCATTTTCAAGATGGCCGCCATTCAAAGATCGGTACCCTCCGAAAATTTAAAACGTTTATATCTCAAAAACTGTACCATAGAATTTCATTAAACTTCGTATGTTTGTAAAGTACAATTAGAAGAACAAACTCATGAAAAAAAATGGCGATCGGTTGGAGACGTTTGGCGGCCATTTTGAAAAATGATGTTAAAATGGCGAAAAACTTAACATCGATAGAATTGAATGAAACTTGGCAGAAAGTAAGATCACTATGTGAAGGTGTGCAATCAGTACTTTTTTTTTCAAAATGGCCGCCATTTTCAAGATGGCTGCCAGGGGCGACATCTGCTATTGCTCGCAATTGCAATTCTAGTTATTATTATTCTTTCTTTCTTTCTTTCCAATGATTTTTGTCCGGCTTAGTTCTCGGAGATGCCTGGATAGAATTGAATGAAACTTGGCAGAAAGTAAGATCACTATGTGAAGGTGTGCAATCAATACTTTTTTTTCCCAAATGGCCGCCATTTTCAAGATGGCCGCCATTCAAAGATCGGTACCCTCCGAAAATTTAAAACGTTTATATCTCAAAAACTGTACCATAGAATTTCATTAAACTTCGTATGTTTGTAAAGTACAATTAGAAGAACAAACTCATGAAAAAAAATGGCGATCGGTTGGAGACGTTTGGCGGCCATTTTGAAAAATGATGTTAAAATGGCGAAAAACTTAACATCGATAGAATTGAATGAAACTTGGCAGAAAGTAAGATCACTATGTGAAGGTGTGCAATCAGTACTTTTTTTTTCAAAATGGCCGCCATTTTCAAGATGGCTGCCAGGGACGACATCTGCTATTGCTCGCAATTGCAATTCTAGTTATTATTATTATTATGTCGCCCCGAACGTAGTCACGGGACGACATATTGTTATTCTTCCGTTTCTTTGTTATTATTATTATGTCGCCCCGAACGTAGTCACGGGACGACATATTGTTATTCTTCCGTTTCTTTGTTATTATGTCGCCCCGAACGTAGTCACGGGACGACATATTGTTATTCTTCCGTTTCTTTGTTATTATTATTATTATGTCGCCCCGAACGTAGTCACGGGACGACATATTGTTATTCTTCCGTTTCTTTGTTATTATTATTCTTTCTTTCTTTCCAATGATTTTTGTCCGGCTTAGTTCTCGGAGATGCCTGGATAGAATTGAATGAAACTTGGCAGAAAGTAAGATCACTATGTGAAGGTGTGCAATCAGTACTTTTTTTTTCAAAATGGCCGCCATTTTCAAGATGGCCGCCATTCATAGATCGGTAATTTAACACGTTTATATCTCAAAAACTGTACCATAGAATTTCATTAAACTTCGTATGTTTGTAAAGTACAATTAGAAGAACAAACTGATGAAAAAAAATGGCGATCGGTTGGAGACGTTTGGCGGCCATTTTGAAAAATGATGTTAAAATGGCGAAAAACTTAACATGGATAGAATTGAATGAAACTTGGCAGAAAGTAAGATCACTATGTGAAGGTGTGCAATCAATACTTTTTTTTTCGAAATGGCCGCCATTTTCAAGATGGCTGCCAGGGGCGACATCTGCTATTGCTCGCAATTGCAATTCTAGTTATTATTATTATTATTATTCTTTCTTTCTTTCTTTCCAATGATTTTTGTCCGGCTTAGTTCTCGGAGATGCCTGGATAGAATTGAATGAAACTTGGCAGAAAGTAAGATCACTATGTGAAGGTGTGCAATCAATACTTTTTTTTCCCAAATGGCCGCCATTTTCAAGATGGCCGCCATTCAAAGATCGGTACCCTCCGAAAATTTAAAACGTTTATATCTCAAAAACTGTACCATAGAATTTCATTAAACTTCGTATGTTTGTAAAGTACAATTAGAAGAACAAACTCATGAAAAAAAATGGCGATCGGTTGGAGACGTTTGGCGGCCATTTTGAAAAATGATGTTAAAATGGCGAAAAACTTAACATCGATAGAATTGAATGAAACTTGGCAGAAAGTAAGATCACTATGTGAAGGTGTGCAATCAGTACTTTTTTTTTCAAAATGGCCGCCATTTTCAAGATGGCTGCCAGGGACGACATCTGCTATTGCTCGCAATTGCAATTCTAGTTATTATGTCGCCCCGAACGTAGTCACGGGACGACATATTGTTATTCTTCCGTTTCTTTGTTATTATTATTATTATTATTATTCTTTCTTTCTTTCTTTCCAATGATTTTTGTCCGGCTTAATTCTCGGAGATGCCTGGATAGAATTGAATGAAACTTGGCAGAAAGTAAGATCACTATGTGAAGATGTGCAATCAATACTTTTTTTTTCGAAATGGCCGCCATTTTCAAGATGGCCGCCATTCAAAGATCGGTACCCTCCGAAAATTTAAAACGTTTATATCTCAAAAACTGTACCATAGAATTTCATTAAACTTCGTATGTTTGTAAAGTACAATTAGAAGAACAAACTCATGAAAAAAAATGGCGATCGGTTGGAGACGTTTGGCGGCCATTTTGAAAAATGATGTTAAAATGGCGAAAAACTTAACATCGATAGAATTGAATGAAACTTGGCAGAAAGTAAGATCACTATGTGAAGGTGTGCAATCAGTACTTTTTTTTTCAAAATGGCCGCCATTTTGAAGATGGCTGCCAGGGGCGACATCTGCTATTGCTCGCAATTGCAATTCTAGTTATTATTATTCTTTCTTTCTTTCTTTCTTTCTTTCCAATGATTTTTGTCCGGCTTAGTTCTCGGAGATGCCTGGATAGAATTGAATGAAACTTGGCAGAAAGTAAGATCACTATGTGAAGATGTGCAATCAATACTTTTTTTTTCGAAATGGCCGCCATTTTCAAGATGGCCGCCATTCAAAGATCGGTACCCTCCGAAAATTTAAAACGTTTATATCTCAAAAACTGTACCATAGAATTTCATTAAACTTCGTATGTTTGTAAAGTACAATTAGAAGAACAAACTCATGAAAAAAAATGGCGATCGGTTGGAGACGTTTGGCGGCCATTTTGAAAAATGATGTTAAAATGGCGAAAAACTTAACATCGATAGAATTGAATGAAACTTGGCAGAAAGTAAGATCACTATGTGAAGGTGTGCAATCAGTACTTTTTTTTTCAAAATGGCCGCCATTTTCAAGATGGCTGCCAGGGGCGACATCTGCTATTGCTCGCAATTGCAATTCTAGTTATTATTATTATTATTATGTCGCCCCGAACGTAGTCACGGGACGACATATTGTTATTCTTCCGTTTCTTTGTTATTATGTCGCCCCGAACGTAGTCACGGGACGACATATTGTTATTCTTCCGTTTCTTTGTTATTATTATTATTATTATTATTCTTTCTTTCTTTCTTTCTTTCTTTCCAATGATTTTTGTCCGGCTTAGTTCTCGGAGATGCCTTGATAGAATTGAATGAAACTTGGCAGAAAGTTAGATCACTATGTGAAGGTGTGCAATCAATACTTTTTTTTTCGAAATGGCCGCCATTTTCAAGATGGCCGCCATTCAAAGATCAGTACCCTCTGAAAATTTAAAACGTTTATATCTCAAAAACTGTACCATAGAATTTCATTAAACTTCGTATGTTTGTAAAGTACAATTAGAAGAACAAACTGATGAAAAAAAATCGCGATCGGTTGGAGACGTTTGGCGGCCATTTTGAAAAATGATGTTAAATTGGCGAAAAACTTAACATGGATAGAATTGAATGAAACTTGGCAGAAAGTAAGATCACTATGTGACGGTGTGCAATCAATACTTTTTTTTGGAAATGGCCGCCATTTCCAAGATGGCTGCCAGGGGCGACATCTGCTATTGCTCGCAATTGCAATTCTAGTTATTATTATTATTATTATTATTCTTTCTTTCTTTCTTTCTTTCTTTCCAATGATTTTTGTCCGGCTTAGTTCTCGGAGATGCCTGGATAGAATTGAATGAAACTTGGCAGAAAGTAAGATCACTATGTGAAGATGTGCAATCAATACTTTTTTTTTCGAAATGGCCGCCATTTTCAAGATGGCCGCCATTCAAAGATCGGTACCCTCCGAAAATTTAAAACGTTTATATCTCAAAAACTGTACCATAGAATTTCATTAAACTTCGTAGGTTTGTAAAGTACAATTAGAAGAACAAACTGATGAAAAAAAATGGCGATCGGTTGGAGACGTTTGGCGGCCATTTTGAAAAATGATGTTAAAATGGCGAAAAACTTAACATGGATAGAATTGAATGAAACTTGGCAGAAAGTAAGATCACTATGTGAAGGTGTGCAATCAATACTTTTTTTTCGAAATGGCCGCCATTTTCAAGATGGCTGCCAGGGGCGACATCTGCTATTGCTCGCAATTGCAATTCTAGTTATTATTCTTTCTTTCCAATGATTTTTGTCCGGCTTAGTTCTCGGAGATGCCTGGATAGAATTGAATGAAACTTGGCAGAAAGTAAGATCACTATGTGAAGGTGTGCAATCAATACTTTTTTTTTCGAAATGGCCGCCATTTTCAAGATGGCTGCCAGGGGCGACATCTGCTATTGCTCGCAATTGCAATTCTAGTTATGTCGCCCCGAACGTAGTCACGGGACGACATATTGTTATTCTTCCGTTTCTTTGTTATTATTATGTCGCCCCGAACGTAGTCACGGGACGACATATTGTTATTCTTCCGTTTCTTTGTTATTATTATTATTATGTCGCCCCGAACGTAGTCACGGGACGACATATTGTTATTCTTCCGTTTCTTTGTTATTATTATTATTATTATTATTATTATTATTATTCTTTCTTTCTTTCTTTCCAATGATTTTTGTCCGGCTTAGTTCTCGGAGATGCCTGGATAGAATTGAATGAAACTTGGCAGAAAGTAAGATCACTATGTGAAGGTGTGCAATCAATACTTTTTTTTCCCAAATGGCCGCCATTTTCAAGATGGCCGCCATTCAAAGATCGGTACCCTCCGAAAATTTAAAACGTTTATATCTCAAAAACTGTACCATAGAATTTCATTAAACTTCGTATGTTTGTAAAGTACAATTAGAAGAACAAACTCATGAAAAAAAATGGCGATCGGTTGGAGACGTTTGGCGGCCATTTTGAAAAATGATGTTAAAATGGCGAAAAACTTAACATCGATAGAATTGAATGAAACTTGGCAGAAAGTAAGATCACTATGTGAAGGTGTGCAATCAGTACTTTTTTTTCCAAAATGGCCGCCATTTTCAAGATGGCTGCCAGGGGCGACATCTGCTATTGCTCGCAATTGCAATTCTAGTTATTATTATTATTATTCTTTCTTTCTTTCTTTCCAATGATTTTTGTCCGGCTTAGTTCTCGGAGATGCCTGGATAGAATTGAATGAAACTTGGCAGAAAGTAAGATCACTATGTGAAGATGTGCAATCAATACTTTTTTTTTCGAAATGGCCGCCATTTTCAAGATGGCCGCCATTCAAAGATCGGTACCCTCCGAAAATTTAAAACGTTTATATCTCAAAAACTGTACCATAGAATTTCATTAAACTTCGTAGGTTTGTAAAGTACAATTAGAAGAACAAACTGATGAAAAAAAATGGCGATCGGTTGGAGACGTTTGGCGGCCATTTTGAAAAATGATGTTAAAATGGCGAAAAACTTAACATGGATAGAATTGAATGAAACTTGGCAGAAAGTAAGATCACTATGTGAAGGTGTGCAATCAATACTTTTTTTTCCGAAATGGCCGCCATTTTCTAGATGGCTGCCAGGGGCGACATCTGCTATTGCTCGCAATTGCAATTCTAGTTATTATTATTATTCTTTCTTTCTTTCTTTCCAATGATTTTTGTCCGGCTTAGTTCTCGGAGATGCCTGGATAGAATTGAATGAAACTTGGCAGAAAGTAAGATCACTATGTGAAGATGTGCAATCAATACTTTTTTTTTCGAAATGGCCGCCATTTTCAAGATGGCCGCCATTCAAAGATCGGTACCCTCCGAAAATTTAAAACGTTTATATCTCAAAAACTGTACCATAGAATTTCATTAAACTTCGTAGGTTTGTAAAGTACAATTAGAAGAACAAACTGATGAAAAAAAATGGCGATCGGTTGGAGACGTTTGGCGGCCATTTTGAAAAATGATGTTAAAATGGCGAAAAACTTAACATGGATAGAATTGAATGAAACTTGGCAGAAAGTAAGATCACTATGTGAAGGTGTGCAATCAATACTTTTTTTTCCGAAATGGCCGCCATTTTCTAGATGGCTGCCAGGGGCGACATCTGCTATTGCTCGCAATTGCAATTCTAGTTATTATGTCTCCCAAACAAAGTTTTGGGAGACATATTGTTTTTGTCCGGTTTCTTATTATTATTCTTCTTCTTCTTCTTCTTCTTCTTCTTCTTCTTCTTTCCTTTTTCTTTCCGTTCAATGTTGTCCGCGACGTTTCTCAAAGATGCAATGTCCAATCAATATGAAACTTTGGGAATATGTTAAGGGTGACCTGAAGTTTTGCAAACGACTTTTAAAATTTTCAAAATGGCCGCCTTTTCCGTGGAAACAGAAAAAGGTCATTATATAGGAGACATTGCTTTATGTCAGTAACCTAGGTGGGTAGGATTCTGAAATTTTGTAGGTGAATAGAGCAAAAGGTGCTCTTTAATTATACGAAAAAAAAATTTGAAGCGATATTTACGGTTTTCGCGTTATTTACGAAAATGTGATTTTTCGGGCCCAAAATTCGAAATTCTTTCGAAGTGCTTCGATTTCAATGAAAATTGATATTTAGGGGTTTTAAATGATGGCGATTGCAAAGGGCTTAAAAAAAAATCAAAATGGCCGCTGTTTCCATGGAAACAGGAAAAGGTCATTATATAGGACATTGCGATATCTCTGTAACCTAGGTGGGTAGGATTCTGAAATTTTGTAGGTGAATAGAGCAAAAGGGAATTTAGGGGGTTACTGATAAGCTCTAGATAGTGGCAATGGGGGTTTGGGAGACATCTTGTGACTCGCTTGCGATCACAATCATACCTAGTTATTATTATTCTTTCTTTCTTTCTTTCTTTCCAATGATTTTTGTCCGGCTTAGTTCTCGGAGATGCCTGGATAGAATTGAATGAAACTTGGCAGAAAGTAAGATCACTATGTGAAGGTGTGCAATCAATACTTTTTTTTCCCAAATGGCCGCCATTTTCAAGATGGCCGCCATTCAAAGATCGGTACCCTCCGAAAATTTAAAACGTTTATATCTCAAAAACTGTACCATAGAATTTCATTAAACTTCGTATGTTTGTAAAGTACAATTAGAAGAACAAACTCATGAAAAAAAATGGCGATCGGTTGGAGACGTTTGGCGGCCATTTTGAAAAATGATGTTAAAATGGCGAAAAACTTAACATCGATAGAATTGAATGAAACTTGGCAGAAAGTAAGATCACTATGTGAAGGTGTGCAATCAGTACTTTTTTTTTCAAAATGGCCGCCATTTTCAAGATGGCTGCCAGGGGCGACATCTGCTATTGCTCGCAATTGCAATTCTAGTTATTATGTCGCCCCGAACGTAGTCACGGGACGACATATTGTTATTCTTCCGTTTCTTTGTTATTATTATTATTATGTCGCCCCGAACGTAGTCACGGGACGACATATTGTTATTCTTCCGTTTCTTTGTTATTATTATTATTATGTCGCCCCGAACGTAGTCACGGGACGACATATTGTTATTCTTCCGTTTCTTTGTTATTATTATTATTATTCTTTCTTTCTTTCTTTCTTTCTTTCTTTCTTTCCAATGATTTTTGTCCGGCTTAGTTCTCGGAGATGCCTGGATAGAATTGAATGAAACTTGGCAGAAAGTAAGATCACTATGTGAAGATGTGCAATCAATACTTTTTTTTTCGAAATGGCCGCCATTTTCAAGATGGCCGCCATTCAAAGATCGGTACCCTCCGAAAATTTAAAACGTTTATATCTCAAAAACTGTACCATAGAATTTCATTAAACTTCGTAGGTTTGTAAAGTACAATTAGAAGAACAAACTGATGAAAAAAAATGGCGATCGGTTGGAGACGTTTGGCGGCCATTTTGAAAAATGATGTTAAAATGGCGAAAAACTTAACATGGATAGAATGGAATGAAACTTGGCAGAAAGTAAGATCACTATGTGAAGGTGTGCAATCAATACTTTTTTTTTCGAAATGGCCGCCATTTTCAAGATGGCCGCCATTCAAAGATCGGTACCCTCCGAAAATTTAAAACGTTTATATCTCAAAAACTGTACCATAGAATTTCATTAAACTTCGTATGTTTGTAAAGTACAATTAGAAGAACAAACTCATGAAAAAAAATGGCGATCGGTTGGAGACGTTTGACGGCCATTTTGAAAAATGATGTTAAAATGGCGAAAAACTTAACATCGATAGAATTGAATGAAACTTGGCAGAAAGTAAGATCACTATGTGAAGGTGTGCAATCAATACTTTTTTTTTCAAAATGGCCGCCATTTTCAAGATGGCCGCCATTCATAGATCGGTAATTTAACACGTTTATATCTCAAAAACTGTACCATAGAATTTCATTAAACTTCGTAGGTTTGTAAAGTACAATTAGAAGAACAAACTGATGAAAAAAAATGGCGATCGGTTGGAGACGTTTGGCGGCCATTTTGAAAAATGATGTTAAAATGGCGAAAAACTTAACATGGATAGAATTGAATGAAACTTGGCAGAAAGTAAGATCACTATGTGAAGGTGTGCAATCAATACTTTTTTTTTCGAAATGGCCGCCATTTTCAAGATGGCTGCCAGGGGCGACATCTGCTATTGCTCGCAATTGCAATTCTAGTTATTATTATTATTCTTTCTTTCTTTCTTTCCAATGATTTTTGTCCGGCTTAGTTCTCGGAGATGCCTGGATAGAATTGAATGAAACTTGGCAGAAAGTAAGATCACTATGTGAAGATGTGCAATCAATACTTTTTTTTTCGAAATGGCCGCCATTTTCAAGATGGCCGCCATTCAAAGATCGGTACCCTCCGAAAATTTAAAACGTTTATATCTCAAAAACTGTACCATAGAATTTCATTAAACTTCGTAGGTTTGTAAAGTACAATTAGAAGAACAAACTGATGAAAAAAAATGGCGATCGGTTGGAGACGTTTGGCGGCCATTTTGAAAAATGATGTTAAAATGGCGAAAAACTTAACATGGATAGAATTGAATGAAACTTGGCAGAAAGTAAGATCACTATGTGAAGGTGTGCAATCAATACTTTTTTTTCCGAAATGGCCGCCATTTTCTAGATGGCTGCCAGGGGCGACATCTGCTATTGCTCGCAATTGCAATTCTAGTTATTATTATTATTATTATTCTTTCTTTCTTTCTTTCCAATGATTTTTGTCCGGCTTAGTTCTCGGAGATGCCTGGATAGAATTGAATGAAACTTGGCAGAAAGTAAGATCACTATGTGAAGGTGTGCAATCAATACTTTTTTTTCCCAAATGGCCGCCATTTTCAAGATGGCCGCCATTCAAAGATCGGTACCCTCCGAAAATTTAAAACGTTTATATCTCAAAAACTGTACCATAGAATTTCATTAAACTTCGTATGTTTGTAAAGTACAATTAGAAGAACAAACTCATGAAAAAAAATGGCGATCGGTTGGAGACGTTTGGCGGCCATTTTGAAAAATGATGTTAAAATGGCGAAAAACTTAACATCGATAGAATTGAATGAAACTTGGCAGAAAGTAAGATCACTATGTGAAGGTGTGCAATCAGTACTTTTTTTTTCAAAATGGCCGCCATTTTCAAGATGGCTGCCAGGGACGACATCTGCTATTGCTCGCAATTGCAATTCTAGTTATTATTATTATTCTTTCTTTCTTTCTTTCTTTCTTTCCAATGATTTTTGTCCGGCTTAGTTCTCGGAGATGCCTGGATAGAATTGAATGAAACTTGGCAGAAAGTAAGATCACTATGTGAAGATGTGCAATCAATACTTTTTTTTTCGAAATGGCCGCCATTTTCAAGATGGCCGCCATTCAAAGATCGGTACCCTCCGAAAATTTAAAACGTTTATATCTCAAAAACTGTACCATAGAATTTCATTAAACTTCGTATGTTTGTAAAGTACAATTAGAAGAACAAACTCATGAAAAAAAATGGCGATCGGTTGGAGACGTTTGGCGGCCATTTTGAAAAATGATGTTAAAATGGCGAAAAACTTAACATCGATAGAATTGAATGAAACTTGGCAGAAAGTAAGATCACTATGTGAAGGTGTGCAATCAGTACTTTTTTTTTCAAAATGGCCGCCATTTTCAAGATGGCTGCCAGGGGCGACATCTGCTATTGCTCGCAATTGCAATTCTAGTTATTATGTCGCCCCGAACGTAGTCACGGGACGACATATTGTTATTCTTCCGTTTCTTTGTTATTATTATGTCGCCCCGAACGTAGTCACGGGACGACATATTGTTATTCTTCCGTTTCTTTGTTATTATTATTATTATTATTATTATTATTATTATTCTTTCTTTCTTTCTTTCCAATGATTTTTGTCCGGCTTAGTTCTCGGAGATGCCTGGATAGAATTGAATGAAACTTGGCAGAAAGTAAGATCACTATGTGAAGGTGTGCAATCAATACTTTTTTTTCCCAAATGGCCGCCATTTTCAAGATGGCCGCCATTCAAAGATCGGTACCCTCCGAAAATTTAAAACGTTTATATCTCAAAAACTGTACCATAGAATTTCATTAAACTTCGTATGTTTGTAAAGTACAATTAGAAGAACAAACTCATGAAAAAAAATGGCGATCGGTTGGAGACGTTTGGCGGCCATTTTGAAAAATGATGTTAAAATGGCGAAAAACTTAACATCGATAGAATTGAATGAAACTTGGCAGAAAGTAAGATCACTATGTGAAGGTGTGCAATCAGTACTTTTTTTTCCAAAATGGCCGCCATTTTCAAGATGGCTGCCAGGGGCGACATCTGCTATTGCTCGCAATTGCAATTCTAGTTATTATTATTATGTCGCCCCGAACGTAGTCACGGGACGACATATTGTTATTCTTCCGTTTCTTTGTTATTATTATTATTATTCTTTCTTTCTTTCTTTCTTTCTTTCTTTCCAATGATTTTTGTCCGGCTTAGTTCTCGGAGATGCCTGGATAGAATTGAATGAAACTTGGCAGAAAGTAAGATCACTATGTGAAGATGTGCAATCAATACTTTTTTTTTCGAAATGGCCGCCATTTTCAAGATGGCCGCCATTCAAAGATCGGTACCCTCCGAAAATTTAAAACGTTTATATCTCAAAAACTGTACCATAGAATTTCATTAAACTTCGTAGGTTTGTAAAGTACAATTAGAAGAACAAACTGATGAAAAAAAATGGCGATCGGTTGGAGACGTTTGGCGGCCATTTTGAAAAATGATGTTAAAATGGCGAAAAACTTAACATGGATAGAATGGAATGAAACTTGGCAGAAAGTAAGATCACTATGTGAAGGTGTGCAATCAATACTTTTTTTTTCGAAATGGCCGCCATTTTCAAGATGGCCGCCATTCAAAGATCGGTACCCTCCGAAAATTTAAAACGTTTATATCTCAAAAACTGTACCATAGAATTTCATTAAACTTCGTATGTTTGTAAAGTACAATTAGAAGAACAAACTGATGAAAAAAAATGGCGATCGGTTGGAGACGTTTGACGGCCATTTTGAAAAATGATGTTAAAATGGCGAAAAACTTAACATCGATAGAATTGAATGAAACTTGGCAGAAAGTAAGATCACTATGTGAAGGTGTGCAATCAATACTTTTTTTTTCAAAATGGCCGCCATTTTCAAGATGGCCGCCATTCATAGATCGGTAATTTAACACGTTTATATCTCAAAAACTGTACCATAGAATTTCATTAAACTTCGTAGGTTTGTAAAGTACAATTAGAAGAACAAACTGATGAAAAAAAATGGCGATCGGTTGGAGACGTTTGGCGGCCATTTTGAAAAATGATGTTAAAATGGCGAAAAACTTAACATGGATAGAATTGAATGAAACTTGGCAGAAAGTAAGATCACTATGTGAAGGTGTGCAATCAATACTTTTTTTTTCGAAATGGCCGCCATTTTCAAGATGGCTGCCAGGGGCGACATCTGCTATTGCTCGCAATTGCAATTCTAGTTATTATTATTCTTTCTTTCTTTCTTTCCAATGATTTTTGTCCGGCTTAGTTCTCGGAGATGCCTGGATAGAATTGAATGAAACTTGGCAGAAAGTAAGATCACTATGTGAAGATGTGCAATCAATACTTTTTTTTTCGAAATGGCCGCCATTTTCAAGATGGCCGCCATTCAAAGATCGGTACCCTCCGAAAATTTAAAACGTTTGTATCTCAAAAACTGTACCATAGAATTTCATTAAACTTCGTAGGTTTGTAAAGTACAATTAGAAGAACAAACTCATGAAAAAAAATGGCGATCGGTTGGAGACGTTTGGCGGCCATTTTGAAAAATGATGTTAAAATGGCGAAAAACTTAACATGGATAGAATTGAATGAAACTTGGCAGAAAGTAAGATCACTATGTGAAGGTGTGCAATCAATACTTTTTTTTTCAAAATGGCCGCCATTTTCAAGATGGCTGCCAGGGGCGACATCTGCTATTGCTCGCAATTGCAATTCTAGTTATTATGTCGCCCCGAACGTAGTCACGGGACGACATATTGTTATTCTTCCGTTTCTTTGTTATTATTATTATGTCGCCCCGAACGTAGTCACGGGACGACATATTGTTATTCTTCCGTTTCTTTGTTATTATTATTATTATTATTATTCTTTCTTTCTTTCTTTCTTTCTTTCCAATGATTTTTGTCCGGCTTAGTTCTCGGAGATGCCTGGATAGAATTGAATGAAACTTGGCAGAAAGTAAGATCACTATGTGAAGATGTGCAATCAATACTTTTTTTTTCGAAATGGCCGCCATTTTCAAGATGGCCGCCATTCAAAGATTGGTACCCTCCGAAAATTTAAAACGTTTATATCTCAAAAACTGTACCATAGAATTTCATTAAACTTCGTAGGTTTGTAAAGTACAATTAGAAGAACAAACTGATGAAAAAAAATGGCGATCGGTTGGAGACGTTTGGCGGCCATTTTGAAAAATGATGTTAAAATGGCGAAAAACTTAACATGGATAGAATTGAATGAAACTTGGCAGAAAGTAAGATCACTATGTGAAGGTGTGCAATCAATACTTTTTTTTCGAAATGGCCGCCATTTTCTAGATGGCTGCCAGGGGCGACATCTGCTATTGCTCGCAATTGCAATTCTAGTTATTATTATTATTCTTTCTTTCTTTCTTTCTTTCTTTCCAATGATTTTTGTCCGGCTTAGTTCTCGGAGATGCCTGGATAGAATTGAATGAAACTTGGCAGAAAGTAAGATCACTATGTGAAGATGTGCAATCAATACTTTTTTTTTCGAAATGGCCGCCATTTTCAAGATGGCCGCCATTCAAAGATCGGTACCCTCCGAAAATTTAAAACGTTTATATCTCAAAAACTGTACCATAGAATTTCATTAAACTTCGTAGGTTTGTAAAGTACAATTAGAAGAACAAACTGATGAAAAAAAATGGCGATCGGTTGGAGACGTTTGGCGGCCATTTTGAAAAATGATGTTAAAATGGCGAAAAACTTAACATGGATAGAATTGAATGAAACTTGGCAGAAAGTAAGATCACTATGTGAAGGTGTGCAATCAATACTTTTTTTTCGAAATGGCCGCCATTTTCTAGATGGCTGCCAGGGGCGACATCTGCTATTGCTCGCAATTGCAATTCTAGTTATTATTATTATTCTTTCTTTCTTTCTTTCTTTCCAATGATTTTTGTCCGGCTTAGTTCTCGGAGATGCCTGGATAGAATTGAATGAAACTTGGCAGAAAGTAAGATCACTATGTGAAGGTGTGCAATCAATACTTTTTTTTCCCAAATGGCCGCCATTTTCAAGATGGCCGCCATTCAAAGATCGGTACCCTCCGAAAATTTAAAACGTTTATATCTCAAAAACTGTACCATAGAATTTCATTAAACTTCGTATGTTTGTAAAGTACAATTAGAAGAACAAACTCATGAAAAAAAATGGCGATCGGTTGGAGACGTTTGGCGGCCATTTTGAAAAATGATGTTAAAATGGCGAAAAACTTAACATCGATAGAATTGAATGAAACTTGGCAGAAAGTAAGATCACTATGTGAAGGTGTGCAATCAGTACTTTTTTTTTCAAAATGGCCGCCATTTTCAAGATGGCTGCCAGGGGCGACATCTGCTATTGCTCGCAATTGCAATTCTAGTTATTATTATTCTTTCTTTCTTTCTTTCTTTCTTTCCAATGATTTTTGTCCGGCTTAGTTCTCGGAGATGCCTGGATAGAATTGAATGAAACTTGGCAGAAAGTAAGATCACTATGTGAAGATGTGCAATCAATACTTTTTTTTTCGAAATGGCCGCCATTTTCAAGATGGCCGCCATTCAAAGATCGGTACCCTCCGAAAATTTAAAACGTTTATATCTCAAAAACTGTACCATAGAATTTCATTAAACTTCGTATGTTTGTAAAGTACAATTAGAAGAACAAACTGATGAAAAAAAATGGCGATCGGTTGGAGACGTTTGGCGGCCATTTTGAAAAATGATGTTAAAATGGCGAAAAACTTAACATCGATAGAATTGAATGAAACTTGGCAGAAAGTAAGATCACTATGTGAAGGTGTGCAATCAGTACTTTTTTTTTCAAAATGGCCGCCATTTTCAAGATGGCTGCCAGGGGCGACATCTGCTATTGCTCGCAATTGCAATTCTAGTTATTATTATTATTCTTTCTTTCTTTCTTTCTTTCGAATGATTTTTGTCCGGCTTAGTTCTCGGAGATGCCTGGATAGAATTGAATGAAACTTGGCAGAAAGTAAGATCACTATGTGAAGGTGTGCAATCAATACTTTTTTTTCCCAAATGGCCGCCATTTTCAAGATGGCCGCCATTCAAAGATCGGTACCCTCCGAAAATTTAAAACGTTTATATCTCAAAAACTGTACCATAGAATTTCATTAAACTTCGTATGTTTGTAAAGTACAATTAGAAGAACAAACTCATGAAAAAAAATGGCGATCGGTTGGAGACGTTTGGCGGCCATTTTGAAAAATGATGTTAAAATGGCGAAAAACTTAACATCGATAGAATTGAATGAAACTTGGCAGAAAGTAAGATCACTATGTGAAGGTGTGCAATCAGTACTTTTTTTTTCAAAATGGCCGCCATTTTCAAGATGGCTGCCAGGGGCGACATCTGCTATTGCTCGCAATTGCAATTCTAGTTATGTCGCCCCGAACGTAGTCACGGGACGACATATTGTTATTCTTCCGTTTCTTTGTTATTATTATTATTATTATTATTATTCTTTCTTTCTTTCTTTCCAATGATTTTTGTCCGGCTTAGTTCTCGGAGATGCCTGGATAGAATTGAATGAAACTTGGCAGAAAGTAAGATCACTATGTGAAGATGTGCAATCAATACTTTTTTTTTCGAAATGGCCGCCATTTTCAAGATGGCCGCCATTCAAAGATCGGTACCCTCCGAAAATTTAAAACGTTTAT
Organism: Mytilisepta virgata; assembly: GCA_028015205.1. NCBI lineage: Eukaryota > Metazoa > Mollusca > Bivalvia > Mytilida > Mytilidae > Mytilisepta > Mytilisepta virgata. The sequence continues at coordinate 52,881,278 of CM051518.1, read as the reverse complement.
ATCTCAAAAACTGTACCATAGAATTTCATTAAACTTCGTAGGTTTGTAAAGTACAATTAGAAGAACAAACTGATGAAAAAAAATGGCGATCGGTTGGAGACGTTTGGCGGCCATTTTGAAAAATGATGTTAAAATGGCGAAAAACTTAACATGGATAGAATTGAATGAAACTTGGCAGAAAGTAAGATCACTATGTGAAGGTGTGCAATCAATACTTTTTTTTCCGAAATGGCCGCCATTTTCTAGATGGCTGCCAGGGGCGACATCTGCTATTGCTCGCAATTGCAATTCTAGTTATTATTATTCTTTCTTTCTTTCTTTCCAATGATTTTTGTCCGGCTTAGTTCTCGGAGATGCCTGGATAGAATTGAATGAAACTTGGCAGAAAGTAAGATCACTATGTGAAGATGTGCAATCAATACTTTTTTTTTCGAAATGGCCGCCATTTTCAAGATGGCCGCCATTCAAAGATCGGTACCCTCCGAAAATTTAAAACGTTTATATCTCAAAAACTGTACCATAGAATTTCATTAAACTTCGTAGGTTTGTAAAGTACAATTAGAAGAACAAACTGATGAAAAAAAATGGCGATCGGTTGGAGACGTTTGACGGCCATTTTGAAAAATGATGTTAAAATGGCGAAAAACTTAACATGGATAGAATTGAATGAAACTTGGCAGAAAGTAAGATCACTATGTGAAGGTGTGCAATCAATACTTTTTTTTTCGAAATGGCCGCCATTTTCAAGATGGCTGCCAGGGGCGACATCTGCTATTGCTCGCAATTGCAATTCTAGTTATGTCGCCCCGAACGTAGTCACGGGACGACATATTGTTATTCTTCCGTTTCTTTGTTATTATTATTATGTCGCCCCGAACGTAGTCACGGGACGACATATTGTTATTCTTCCGTTTCTTTGTTATTATTATTATTATTATTATTCTTTCTTTCTTTCTTTCTTTCTTTCCAATGATTTTTGTCCGGCTTAGTTCTCGGAGATGCCTGGATAGAATTGAATGAAACTTGGCAGAAAGTAAGATCACTATGTGAAGATGTGCAATCAATACTTTTTTTTTCGAAATGGCCGCCATTTTCAAGATGGCCGCCATTCAAAGATCGGTACCCTCCGAAAATTTAAAACGTTTATATCTCAAAAACTGTACCATAGAATTTCATTAAACTTCGTAGGTTTGTAAAGTACAATTAGAAGAACAAACTGATGAAAAAAAATGGCGATCGGTTGGAGACGTTTGGCGGCCATTTTGAAAAATGATGTTAAAATGGCGAAAAACTTAACATGGATAGAATTGAATGAAACTTGGCAGAAAGTAAGATCACTATGTGAAGGTGTGCAATCAATACTTTTTTTTCGAAATGGCCGCCATTTTCTAGATGGCTGCCAGGGGCGACATCTGCTATTGCTCGCAATTGCAATTCTAGTTATTCTTTCTTTCTTTCTTTCTTTCTTTCCAATGATTTTTGTCCGGCTTAGTTCTCGGAGATGCCTGGATAGAATTGAATGAAACTTGGCAGAAAGTAAGATCACTATGTGAAGATGTGCAATCAATACTTTTTTTTTCGAAATGGCCGCCATTTTCAAGATGGCCGCCATTCAAAGATCGGTACCCTCCGAAAATTTAAAACGTTTATATCTCAAAAACTGTACCATAGAATTTCATTAAACTTCGTAGGTTTGTAAAGTACAATTAGAAGAACAAACTGATGAAAAAAAATGGCGATCGGTTGGAGACGTTTGGCGGCCATTTTGAAAAATGATGTTAAAATGGCGAAAAACTTAACATGGATAGAATTGAATGAAACTTGGCAGAAAGTAAGATCACTATGTGAAGGTGTGCAATCAATACTTTTTTTTCGAAATGGCCGCCATTTTCAAGATGGCTGCCAGGGGCGACATCTGCTATTGCTCGCAATTGCAATTCTAGTTATGTCGCCCCGAACGTAGTCACGGGACGACATATTGTTATTCTTCCGTTTCTTTGTTATTATTATTATTATTATTATTATTCTTTCTTTCTTTCCAATGATTTTTGTCCGGCTTAGTTCTCGGAGATGCCTGGATAGAATTGAATGAAACTTGGCAGAAAGTAAGATCACTATGTGAAGATGTGCAATCAATACTTTTTTTTTCGAAATGGCCGCCATTTTCAAGATGGCCGCCATTCAAAGATCGGTACCCTCCGAAAATTTAAAACGTTTATATCTCAAAAACTGTACCATAGAATTTCATTAAACTTCGTAGGTTTGTCAAGTACAATTAGAAGAACAAACTGATGAAAAAAAATGGCGATCGGTTGGAGACGTTTGGCGGCCATTTTGAAAAATGATGTTAAAATGGCGAAAAACTTAACATGGATAGAATTGAATGAAACTTGGCAGAAAGTAAGATCACTATGTGAAGGTGTGCAATCAATACTTTTTTTTCGAAATGGCCGCCATTTTCAAGATGGCTGCCAGGGGCGACATCTGCTATTGCTCGCAATTGCAATTCTAGTTATTATTATTATTCTTTCTTTCTTTCTTTCCAATGATTTTTGTCCGGCTTAGTTCTCGGAGATGCCTGGATAGAATTGAATGAAACTTGGCAGAAAGTAAGATCACTATGTGAAGGTGTGCAATCAATACTTTTTTTTTTCAAAATGGCCGCCATTTTCAAGATGGCCGCCATTCAAAGATCGGTACCCTCCGAAAATTTAAAACGTTTATATCTCAAAAACTGTACCATAGAATTTCATTAAACTTCGTAGGTTTGTAAAGTACAATTAGAAGAACAAACTGATGAAAAAAAATGGCGATCGGTTGGAGACGTTTGGCGGCCATTTTGAAAAATGATGTTAAAATGGCGAAAAACTTAACATCGATAGAATTGAATGAAACTTGGCAGAAAGTAAGATCACTATGTGAAGGTGTGCAATCAGTACTTTTTTTTTCAAAATGGCCGCCATTTTCAAGATGGCTGCCAGGGGCGACATCTGCTATTGCTCGCAATTGCAATTCTAGTTATTATGTCGCCCCGAACGTAGTCACGGGACGACATATTGTTATTCTTCCGTTTCTTTGTTATTATTATTATTATTATGTCGCCCCGAACGTAGTCACGGGACGACATATTGTTATTCTTCCGTTTCTTTGTTATTATTATTCTTTCTTTCTTTCCAATGATTTTTGTCCGGCTTAGTTCTCGGAGATGCCTGGATAGAATTGAATGAAACTTGGCAGAAAGTAAGATCACTATGTGAAGGTGTGCAATCAGTACTTTTTTTTTCAAAATGGCCGCCATTTTCAAGATGGCCGCCATTCATAGATCGGTAATTTAACACGTTTATATCTCAAAAACTGTACCATAGAATTTCATTAAACTTCGTATGTTTGTAAAGTACAATTAGAAGAACAAACTGATGAAAAAAAATGGCGATCGGTTGGAGACGTTTGGCGGCCATTTTGAAAAATGATGTTAAAATGGCGAAAAACTTAACATGGATAGAATTGAATGAAACTTGGCAGAAAGTAAGATCACTATGTGAAGGTGTGCAATCAATACTTTTTTTTTCGAAATGGCCGCCATTTTCAAGATGGCTGCCAGGGGCGACATCTGCTATTGCTCGCAATTGCAATTCTAGTTATTATGTCGCCCCGAACGTAGTCACGGGACGACATATTGTTATTCTTCCGTTTCTTTGTTATTATTATTATTATTATTATTCTTTCTTTCTTTCTTTCTTTCCAATGATTTTTGTCCGGCTTAGTTCTCGGAGATGCCTGGATAGAATTGAATGAAACTTGGCAGAAAGTAAGATCACTATGTGAAGGTGTGCAATCAATACTTTTTTTTCCCAAATGGCCGCCATTTTCAAGATGGCCGCCATTCAAAGATCGGTACCCTCCGAAAATTTAAAACGTTTATATCTCAAAAACTGTACCATAGAATTTCATTAAACTTCGTATGTTTGTAAAGTACAATTAGAAGAACAAACTCATGAAAAAAAATGGCGATCGGTTGGAGACGTTTGGCGGCCATTTTGAAAAATGATGTTAAAATGGCGAAAAACTTAACATCGATAGAATTGAATGAAACTTGGCAGAAAGTAAGATCACTATGTGAAGGTGTGCAATCAGTACTTTTTTTTTCAAAATGGCCGCCATTTTCAAGATGGCTGCCAGGGGCGACATCTGCTATTGCTCGCAATTGCAATTCTAGTTATTATTATTATTCTTTCTTTCTTTCTTTCCAATGATTTTTGTCCGGCTTAGTTCTCGGAGATGCCTGGATAGAATTGAATGAAACTTGGCAGAAAGTAAGATCACTATGTGAAGATGTGCAATCAATACTTTTTTTTTCGAAATGGCCGCCATTTTCAAGATGGCCGCCATTCAAAGATCGGTACCCTCCGAAAATTTAAAACGTTTATATCTCAAAAACTGTACCATAGAATTTCATTAAACTTCGTAGGTTTGTAAAGTACAATTAGAAGAACAAACTGATGAAAAAAAATGGCGATCGGTTGGAGACGTTTGGCGGCCATTTTGAAAAATGATGTTAAAATGGCGAAAAACTTAACATGGATAGAATTGAATGAAACTTGGCAGAAAGTAAGATCACTATGTGAAGGTGTGCAATCAATACTTTTTTTTCAAAATGGCCGCCATTTTCAAGATGGCTGCCAGGGGCGACATCTGCTATTGCTCGCAATTGCAATTCTAGTTATTATTATGTCCCCGACCACGAAGTGTCGTCGGGGACATATTGTTTTTACTCCGTTTCTTATTTTTCTTATTATTATACTTTTTTCTTTTTCTTCCGTCAACCTGATGCACGAACTTGTCCGGCTATCTCCTCGGAAATGGATGGACCGATCAATATGAAACTTGGAGGGGTGATAGGTCCCAAGGTCCTACAGTGTTTTTTGCGGTTTATAATTTCAAAATGGCCGCCATTTCCAAGATGGCCGCCAAAAATGGCGAAAAATGTAAACATTGTCCAATTTCAACGAAACTTGGTATACAGGGTATAACGGTGATGGCGACTGATGGCGCATTGTCGGAATTTCTGTAATGGCCGCCATTTTCAAGATGGCCGCCGAAAATCGCGAAAAATGTAAACATTGTCCAATTTCAATGAAACTTGGTATACAGGGTATAAGGGTGATGGCAACTGACGGCGCATTGTCGGAAGTTTTGTAATGGCCGCCATTTTCAAGATGGCGGCCGAAAATGGCGAAAAATGTAAACATTGTCCGATTTCAACGAATCTTGGTATACAGGGTATATAGGTGATGGGGACTGACGGCGCATTGTCGGAATTTTTGTAATGGCCGCCATTTTCAAGATGGCCCCCGAAAATGGTGAAAAATGTAAACATTGTCCGATTTCAATGAAACTTGGTATACAGGGTATATGGGTGATGGCGACTGACGGCGCATTGTCGGAATTTTTGTAATGGCCGCCATTTTCAAGATGGCCGCCAAATGGTGAAAAATGTAAACATTGTCTGATTTCAACGAAACTTGGTATACAGGGTATATGGGTGATGGCGACTCACGGCGCATTTTCGGAATTTCCGTAATGGCCTCCATTTTTAAGATGGCTGCTGAAAATGGCAAAAAATATAAAGTCTGATTTTAACGAAACTTGGTATACAGTGTATATCGGTGATGGCGACTCTTCAACTTGTTGAAGAGAACAGGCATAAAATGGGCACGGGAGGGGACATCTCACGTTTCGCGAAACGTAAATTTTAATTATTATTATTATTCTTTCTTTCTTTCTTTCCAATGATTTTTGTCCGGCTTAGTTCTCGGAGATGCCTGGATAGAATTGAATGAAACTTGGCAGAAAGTAAGATCACTATGTGAAGGTGTGCAATCAATACTTTTTTTTCCCAAATGGCCGCCATTTTCAAGATGGCCGCCATTCAAAGATCGGTACCCTCCGAAAATTTAAAACGTTTATATCTCAAAAACTGTACCATAGAATTTCATTAAACTTCGTATGTTTGTAAAGTACAATTAGAAGAACAAACTCATGAAAAAAAATGGCGATCGGTTGGAGACGTTTGGCGGCCATTTTGAAAAATGATGTTAAAATGGCGAAAAACTTAACATCGATAGAATTGAATGAAACTTGGCAGAAAGTAAGATCACTATGTGAAGGTGTGCAATCAGTACTTTTTTTTTCAAAATGGCCGCCATTTTCAAGATGGCTGCCAGGGACGACATCTGCTATTGCTCGCAATTGCAATTCTAGTTATTATTATTATTATGTCGCCCCGAACGTAGTCACGGGACGACATATTGTTATTCTTCCGTTTCTTTGTTATTATTATTATTATGTCGCCCCGAACGTAGTCACGGGACGACATATTGTTATTCTTCCGTTTCTTTGTTATTATTATTATTATTATTATTATGTCGCCCCGAACGTAGTCACGGGACGACATATTGTTATTCTTCCGTTTCTTTGTTATTATTATTATTATTATTATTCTTTCTTTCTTTCTTTCCAATGATTTTTGTCCGGCTTAATTCTCGGAGATGCCTGGATAGAATTGAATGAAACTTGGCAGAAAGTAAGATCACTATGTGAAGATGTGCAATCAATACTTTTTTTTTCGAAATGGCCGCCATTTTCAAGATGGCCGCCATTCAAAGATCGGTACCCTCCGAAAATTTAAAACGTTTATATCTCAAAAACTGTACCATAGAATTTCATTAAACTTCGTATGTTTGTAAAGTACAATTAGAAGAACAAACTGATGAAAAAAAATGGCGATCGGTTGGAGACGTTTGGCGGCCATTTTGAAAAATGATGTTAAAATGGCGAAAAACTTAACATCGATAGAATTGAATGAAACTTGGCAGAAAGTAAGATCACTATGTGAAGGTGTGCAATCAGTACTTTTTTTTTCAAAATGGCCGCCATTTTGAAGATGGCTGCCAGGGGCGACATCTGCTATTGCTCGCAATTGCAATTCTAGTTATTATTATTCTTTCTTTCTTTCTTTCCAATGATTTTTGTCCGGCTTAGTTCTCGGAGATGCCTGGATAGAATTGAATGAAACTTGGCAGAAAGTAAGATCACTATGTGAAGATGTGCAATCAATACTTTTTTTTTCGAAATGGCCGCCATTTTCAAGATGGCCGCCATTCAAAGATCGGTACCCTCCGAAAATTTAAAACGTTTATATCTCAAAAACTGTACCATAGAATTTCATTAAACTTCGTAGGTTTGTAAAGTACAATTAGAAGAACAAACTGATGAAAAAAAATGGCGATCGGTTGGAGACGTTTGTCGGCCATTTTGAAAAATGATGTTAAAATGGCGAAAAACTTAACATGGATAGAATTGAATGAAACTTGGCAGAAAGTAAGATCACTATGTGAAGGTGTGCAATCAATACTTTTTTTTCGAAATGGCCGCCATTTTCAAGATGGCTGCCAGGGGCGACATCTGCTATTGCTCGCAATTGCAATTCTAGTTATTATTATTATTCTTTCTTTCTTTCTTTCTTTCTTTCCAATGATTTTTGTCCGGCTTAGTTCTCGGAGATGCCTGGATAGAATTGAATGAAACTTGGCAGAAAGTAAGATCACTATGTGAAGATGTGCAATCAATACTTTTTTTTTCGAAATGGCCGCCATTTTCAAGATGGCCGCCATTCAAAGATCGGTACCCTCCGAAAATTTAAAACGTTTATATCTCAAAAACTGTACCATAGAATTTCATTAAACTTCGTAGGTTTGTAAAGTACAATTAGAAGAACAAACTGATGAAAAAAAATGGCGATCGGTTGGAGACGTTTGACGGCCATTTTGAAAAATGATGTTAAAATGGCGAAAAACTTAACATGGATAGAATTGAATGAAACTTGGCAGAAAGTAAGATCACTATGTGAAGGTGTGCAATCAATACTTTTTTTTTCGAAATGGCCGCCATTTTCAAGATGGCTGCCAGGGGCGACATCTGCTATTGCTCGCAATTGCAATTCTAGTTATTATGTCGCCCCGAACGTAGTCACGGGACGACATATTGTTATTCTTCCGTTTCTTTGTTATTATTATTATTATTATTATTCTTTCTTTCTTTCTTTCCAATGATTTTTGTCCGGCTTAATTCTCGGAGATGCCTGGATAGAATTGAATGAAACTTGGCAGAAAGTAAGATCACTATGTGAAGATGTGCAATCAATACTTTTTTTTTCGAAATGGCCGCCATTTTCAAGATGGCCGCCATTCAAAGATCGGTAACCTCCGAAAATTTAAAACGTTTATATCTCAAAAACTGTACCATAGAATTTCATTAAACTTCGTATGTTTGTAAAGTACAATTAGAAGAACAAACTCATGAAAAAAAATGGCGATCGGTTGGAGACGTTTGGCGGCCATTTTGAAAAATGATGTTAAAATGGCGAAAAACTTAACATCGATAGAATTGAATGAAACTTGGCAGAAAGTAAGATCACTATGTGAAGGTGTGCAATCAGTACTTTTTTTTTCAAAATGGCCGCCATTTTGAAGATGGCTGCCAGGGGCGACATCTGCTATTGCTCGCAATTGCAATTCTAGTTATTATTATTCTTTCTTTCCAATGATTTTTGTCCGGCTTAGTTCTCGGAGATGCCTGGATAGAATTGAATGAAACTTGGCAGAAAGTAAGATCACTATGTGAAGGTGTGCAATCAATACTTTTTTTTTCGAAATGGCCGCCATTTTCAAGATGGCTGCCAGGGGCGACATCTGCTATTGCTCGCAATTCCAATTCTAGTTATTATGTCGCCCCGAACGTAGTCACGGGACGACATATTGTTATTCTTCCGTTTCTTTGTTATTATGTCGCCCCGAACGTAGTCACGGGACGACATATTGTTATTCTTCCGTTTCTTTGTTATTATTATTATTATTATTATTATTCTTTCTTTCTTTCTTTCTTTCTTTCCAATGATTTTTGTCCGGCTTAGTTCTCGGAGATGCCTGGATAGAATTGAATGAAACTTGGCAGAAAGTAAGATCACTATGTGAAGATGTGCAATCAATACTTTTTTTTTCGAAATGGCCGCCATTTTCAAGATGGCCGCCATTCAAAGATCGGTACCCTCCGAAAATTTAAAACGTTTATATCTCAAAAACTGTACCATAGAATTTCATTAAACTTCGTAGGTTTGTAAAGTACAATTAGAAGAACAAACTGATGAAAAAAAATGGCGATCGGTTGGAGACGTTTGGCGGCCATTTTGAAAAATGATGTTAAAATGGCGAAAAACTTAACATGGATAGAATTGAATGAAACTTGGCAGAAAGTAAGATCACTATGTGAAGGTGTGCAATCAATACTTTTTTTTCGAAATGGCCGCCATTTTCTAGATGGCTGCCAGGGGCGACATCTGCTATTGCTCGCAATTGCAATTCTAGTTATTATTATTATTCTTTCTTTCTTTCTTTCTTTCTTTCCAATGATTTTTGTCCGGCTTAGTTCTCGGAGATGCCTGGATAGAATTGAATGAAACTTGGCAGAAAGTAAGATCACTATGTGAAGATGTGCAATCAATACTTTTTTTTTCGAAATGGCCGCCATTTTCAAGATGGCCGCCATTCAAAGATCGGTACCCTCCGAAAATTTAAAACGTTTATATCTCAAAAACTGTACCATAGAATTTCATTAAACTTCGTATGTTTGTAAAGTACAATTAGAAGAACAAACTCATGAAAAAAAATGGCGATCGGTTGGAGACGTTTGGCGGCCATTTTGAAAAATGATGTTAAAATGGCGAAAAACTTAACATCGATAGAATTGAATGAAACTTGGCAGAAAGTAAGATCACTATGTGAAGGTGTGCAATCAGTACTTTTTTTTTTCAAAATGGCCGCCATTTTCAAGATGGCTGCCAGGGGCGACATCTGCTATTGCTCGCAATTGCAATTCTAGTTATTCTTTCTTTCTTTCTTTCTTTCTTTCCAATGATTTTTGTCCGGCTTAGTTCTCGGAGATGCCTGGATAGAATTGAATGAAACTTGGCAGAAAGTAAGATCACTATGTGAAGATGTGCAATCAATACTTTTTTTTTCGAAATGGCCGCCATTTTCAAGATGGCCGCCATTCAAAGATCGGTACCCTCCGAAAATTTAAAACGTTTATATCTCAAAAACTGTACCATAGAATTTCATTAAACTTCGTAGGTTTGTAAAGTACAATTAGAAGAACAAACTGATGAAAAAAAATGGCGATCGGTTGGAGACGTTTGGCGGCCATTTTGAAAAATGATGTTAAAATGGCGAAAAACTTAACATGGATAGAATTGAATGAAACTTGGCAGAAAGTAAGATCACTATGTGAAGGTGTGCAATCAATACTTTTTTTTCGAAATGGCCGCCATTTTCTAGATGGCTGCCAGGGGCGACATCTGCTATTGCTCGCAATTGCAATTCTAGTTATTATGTCGCCCCGAACGTAGTCACGGGACGACATATTGTTATTCTTCCGTTTCTTTGTTATTATTATTATTATTATGTCGCCCCGAACGTAGTCACGGGACGACATATTGTTATTCTTCCGTTTCTTTGTTATTATTATTCTTTCTTTCTTTCTTTCTTTCCAATGATTTTTGTCCGGCTTAGTTCTCGGAGATGCCTGGATAGAATTGAATGAAACTTGGCAGAAAGTAAGATCACTATGTGAAGGTGTGCAATCAGTACTTTTTTTTTCAAAATGGCCGCCATTTTCAAGATGGCCGCCATTCATAGATCGGTAATTTAACACGTTTATATCTCAAAAACTGTACCATAGAATTTCATTAAACTTCGCATGTTTGTAAAGTACAATTAGAAGAACAAACTGATGAAAAAAAATGGCGATCGGTTGGAGACGTTTGGCGGCCATTTTGAAAAATGATGTTAAAATGGCGAAAAACTTAACATGGATAGAATTGAATGAAACTTGGCAGAAAGTAAGATCACTATGTGAAGGTGTGCAATCAATACTTTTTTTTTCGAAATGGCCGCCATTTTCAAGATGGCTGCCAGGGGCGACATCTGCTATTGCTCGCAATTGCAATTCTAGTTATTATTATGTCGCCCCGAACGTAGTCACGGGACGACATATTGTTATTCTTCCGTTTCTTTGTTATTATTATTATTATTATTCTTTCTTTCTTTCTTTCTTTCTTTCTTTCCAATGATTTTTGTCCGGCTTAGTTCTCGGAGATGCCTGGATAGAATTGAATGAAACTTGGCAGAAAGTAAGATCACTATGTGAAGATGTGCAATCAATACTTTTTTTTTCGAAATGGCCGCCATTTTCAAGATGGCCGCCATTCAAAGATCGGTACCCTCCGAAAATTTAAAACGTTTATATCTCAAAAACTGTACCATAGAATTTCATTAAACTTCGTATGTTTGTAAAGTACAATTAGAAGAACAAACTCATGAAAAAAAATGGCGATCGGTTGGAGACGTTTGGCGGCCATTTTGAAAAATGATGTTAAAATGGCGAAAAACTTAACATCGATAGAATTGAATGAAACTTGGCAGAAAGTAAGATCACTATGTGAAGGTGTGCAATCAGTACTTTTTTTTTCAAAATGGCCGCCATTTTGAAGATGGCTGCCAGGGGCGACATCTGCTATTGCTCGCAATTGCAATTCTAGTTATTATTATTCTTTCTTTCTTTCTTTCCAATGATTTTTGTCCGGCTTAGTTCTCGGAGATGCCTGGATAGAATTGAATGAAACTTGGCAGAAAGTAAGATCACTATGTGAAGATGTGCAATCAATACTTTTTTTTTCGAAATGGCCGCCATTTTCAAGATGGCCGCCATTCAAAGATCGGTACCCTCCGAAAATTTAAAACGTTTATATCTCAAAAACTGTACCATAGAATTTCATTAAACTTCGTAGGTTTGTAAAGTACAATTAGAAGAACAAACTGATGAAAAAAAATGGCGATCGGTTGGAGACGTTTGGCGGCCATTTTGAAAAATGATGTTAAAATGGCGAAAAACTTAACATGGATAGAATTGAATGAAACTTGGCAGAAAGTAAGATCACTATGTGAAGGTGTGCAATCAATACTTTTTTTTCGAAATGGCCGCCATTTTCAAGATGGCTGCCAGGGGCGACATCTGCTATTGCTCGCAATTGCAATTCTAGTTATTATTCTTTCTTTCCAATGATTTTTGTCCGGCTTAGTTCTCGGAGATGCCTGGATAGAATTGAATGAAACTTGGCAGAAAGTAAGATCACTATGTGAAGGTGTGCAATCAATACTTTTTTTTTCGAAATGGCCGCCATTTTCAAGATGGCTGCCAGGGGCGACATCTGCTATTGCTCGCAATTGCAATTCTAGTTATGTCGCCCCGAACGTAGTCACGGGACGACATATTGTTATTCTTCCGTTTCTTTGTTATTATTATGTCGCCCCGAACGTAGTCACGGGACGACATATTGTTATTCTTCCGTTTCTTTGTTATTATTATTATTATGTCGCCCCGAACGTAGTCACGGGACGACATATTGTTATTCTTCCGTTTCTTTGTTATTATTCTTTCTTTCCAATGATTTTTGTCCGGCTTAGTTCTCGGAGATGCCTGGATAGAATTGAATGAAACTTGGCAGAAAGTAAGATCACTATGTGAAGGTGTGCAATCAGTACTTTTTTTTTCAAAATGGCCGCCATTTTCAAGATGGCCGCCATTCATAGATCGGTAATTTAACACGTTTATATCTCAAAAACTGTACCATAGAATTTCATTAAACTTCGTATGTTTGTAAAGTACAATTAGAAGAACAAACTGATGAAAAAAAATGGCGATCGGTTGGAGACGTTTGGCGGCCATTTTGAAAAATGATGTTAAAATGGCGAAAAACTTAACATGGATAGAATTGAATGAAACTTGGCAGAAAGTAAGATCACTATGTGAAGGTGTGCAATCAATACTTTTTTTTCCGAAATGGCCGCCATTTTCTAGATGGCTGCCAGGGGCGACATCTGCTATTGCTCGCAATTGCAATTCTAGTTATTATTATGTCGCCCCGAACGTAGTCACGGGACGACATATTGTTATTCTTCCGTTTCTTTGTTATTATTATTATTATGTCGCCCCGAACGTAGTCACGGGACGACATATTGTTATTCTTCCGTTTCTTTGTTATTATTATTATTATTATGTCGCCCCGAACGTAGTCACGGGACGACATATTGTTATTCTTCCGTTTCTTTGTTATTATTATTATTATTATGTCGCCCCGAACGTAGTCACGGGACGACATATTGTTATTCTTCCGTTTCTTTGTTATTATTATTATTATTATGTCGCCCCGAACGTAGTCACGGGACGACATATTGTTATTCTTCCGTTTCTTTGTTATTATTATTATTATTATTATTCTTTCTTTCTTTCTTTCCAATGATTTTTGTCCGGCTTAGTTCTCGGAGATGCCTGGATAGAATTGAATGAAACTTGGCAGAAAGTAAGATCACTATGTGAAGATGTGCAATCAATACTTTTTTTTTCGAAATGGCCGCCATTTTCAAGATGGCCGCCATTCAAAGATCGGTACCCTCCGAAAATTTAAAACGTTTATATCTCAAAAACTGTACTATAGAATTTCATTAAACTTCGTAGGTTTGTAAAGTACAATTAGAAGAACAAACTGATGAAAAAAAATGGCGATCGGTTGGAGACGTTTGGCGGCCATTTTGAAAAATGATGTTAAAATGGCGAAAAACTTAACATCGATAGAATTGAATGAAACTTGGCAGAAAGTAAGATCACTATGTGAAGGTGTGCAATCAATACTTTTTTTTCCAAAATGGCCGCCATTTTCAAGATGGCTGCCAGGGGCGACATCTGCTATTGCTCGCAATTGCAATTCTAGTTATTATTATGTCGCCCCGAACGTAGTCACGGGACGACATATTGTTATTCTTCCGTTTCTTTGTTATTATTATTATTATTATTATTCTTTCTTTCTTTCTTTCTTTCCAATGATTTTTGTCCGGCTTAGTTCTCGGAGATGCCTGGATAGAATTGAATGAAACTTGGCAGAAAGTAAGATCACTATGTGAAGGTGTGCAATCAATACTTTTTTTTCCCAAATGGCCGCCATTTTCAAGATGGCCGCCATTCAAAGATCGGTACCCTCCGAAAATTTAAAACGTTTATATCTCAAAAACTGTACCATAGAATTTCATTAAACTTCGTATGTTTGTAAAGTACAATTAGAAGAACAAACTCATGAAAAAAAATGGCGATCGGTTGGAGACGTTTGGCGGCCATTTTGAAAAATGATGTTAAAATGGCGAAAAACTTAACATCGATAGAATTGAATGAAACTTGGCAGAAAGTAAGATCACTATGTGAAGGTGTGCAATCAGTACTTTTTTTTTCAAAATGGCCGCCATTTTCAAGATGGCTGCCAGGGGCGACATCTGCTATTGCTCGCAATTGCAATTCTAGTTATTATTATGTCGCCCCGAACGTAGTCACGGGACGACATATTGTTATTCTTCCGTTTCTTTGTTATTATTATTCTTTCTTTCTTTCCAATGATTTTTGTCCGGCTTAGTTCTCGGAGATGCCTGGATAGAATTGAATGAAACTTGGCAGAAAGTAAGATCACTATGTGAAGGTGTGCAATCAATACTTTTTTTTTCAAAATGGCCGCCATTTTCAAGATGGCCGCCATTCATAGATCGGTAATTTAACACGTTTATATCTCAAAAACTGTACCATAGAATTTCATTAAACTTCGTAGGTTTGTAAAGTACAATTAGAAGAACAAACTGATGAAAAAAAATGGCGATCGGTTGGAGACGTTTGGCGGCCATTTTGAAAAATGATGTTAAAATGGCGAAAAACTTAACATGGATAGAATTGAATGAAACTTGGCAGAAAGTAAGATCACTATGTGAAGGTGTGCAATCAATACTTTTTTTTCGAAATGGCCGCCATTTTCTAGATGGCTGCCAGGGGCGACATCTGCTATTGCTCGCAATTGCAATTCTAGTTATTCTTTCTTTCTTTCTTTCCAATGATTTTTGTCCGGCTTAGTTCTCGGAGATGCCTGGATAGAATTGAATGAAACTTGGCACAAAGTAAGATCACTATGTGAAGATGTGCAATCAATACTTTTTTTTTCGAAATGGCCGCCATTTTCAAGATGGCCGCCATTCAAAGATCGGTACCCTCCGAAAATTTAAAACGTTTATATCTCAAAAACTGTACCATAGAATTTCATTAAACTTCGTAGGTTTGTAAAGTACAATTAGAAGAACAAACTGATGAAAAAAAATGGCGATCGGTTGGAGACGTTTG
Source organism: Mytilisepta virgata (assembly GCA_028015205.1). Classification (NCBI taxonomy): domain Eukaryota; kingdom Metazoa; phylum Mollusca; class Bivalvia; order Mytilida; family Mytilidae; genus Mytilisepta; species Mytilisepta virgata. The sequence continues at coordinate 52,865,957 of CM051518.1, read as the reverse complement.
GCGGCCATTTTGAAAAATGATGTTAAAATGGCGAAAAACTTAACATGGATAGAATTGAATGAAACTTGGCAGAAAGTAAGATCACTATGTGAAGGTGTGCAATCAATACTTTTTTTTCGAAATGGCCGCCATTTTCAAGATGGCTGCCAGGGGCGACATCTGCTATTGCTCGCAATTGCAATTCTAGTTATTATTATGTCGCCCCGAACGTAGTCACGGGACGACATATTGTTATTCTTCCGTTTCTTTGTTATTATTATTATTATTATTATTATTATTATTCTTTCTTTCTTTCTTTCCAATGATTTTTGTCCGGCTTAGTTCTCGGAGATGCCTGGATAGAATTGAATGAAACTTGGCAGAAAGTAAGATCACTATGTGAAGGTGTGCAATCAATACTTTTTTTTCCCAAATGGCCGCCATTTTCAAGATGGCCGCCATTCAAAGATCGGTACCCTCCGAAAATTTAAAACGTTTATATCTCAAAAACTGTACCATAGAATTTCATTAAACTTCGTATGTTTGTAAAGTACAATTAGAAGAACAAACTCATGAAAAAAAATGGCGATCGGTTGGAGACGTTTGGCGGCCATTTTGAAAAATGATGTTAAAATGGCGAAAAACTTAACATCGATAGAATTGAATGAAACTTGGCAGAAAGTAAGATCACTATGTGAAGGTGTGCAATCAGTACTTTTTTTTTCAAAATGGCCGCCATTTTCAAGATGGCTGCCAGGGACGACATCTGCTATTGCTCGCAATTGCAATTCTAGTTATTATGTCGCCCCGAACGTAGTCACGGGACGACATATTGTTATTCTTCCGTTTCTTTGTTATTATTATTATTATTATTATTATTATTATTATTCTTTCTTTCTTTCTTTCCAATGATTTTTGTCCGGCTTAGTTCTCGGAGATGCCTGGATAGAATTGAATGAAACTTGGCAGAAAGTAAGATCACTATGTGAAGGTGTGCAATCAATACTTTTTTTTCCCAAATGGCCGCCATTTTCAAGATGGCCGCCATTCAAAGATCGGTACCCTCCGAAAATTTAAAACGTTTATATCTCAAAAACTGTACCATAGAATTTCATTAAACTTCGTATGTTTGTAAAGTACAATTAGAAGAACAAACTCATGAAAAAAAATGGCGATCGGTTGGAGACGTTTGGCGGCCATTTTGAAAAATGATGTTAAAATGGCGAAAAACTTAACATCGATAGAATTGAATGAAACTTGGCAGAAAGTAAGATCACTATGTGAAGGTGTGCAATCAGTACTTTTTTTTCCAAAATGGCCGCCATTTTCAAGATGGCTGCCAGGGGCGACATCTGCTATTGCTCGCAATTGCAATTCTAGTTATTATTATTCTTTCTTTCTTTCTTTCTTTCTTTCCAATGATTTTTGTCCGGCTTAGTTCTCGGAGATGCCTGGATAGAATTGAATGAAACTTGGCAGAAAGTAAGATCACTATGTGAAGATGTGCAATCAATACTTTTTTTTTCGAAATGGCCGCCATTTTCAAGATGGCCGCCATTCAAAGATCGGTACCCTCCGAAAATTTAAAACGTTTATATCTCAAAAACTGTACCATAGAATTTCATTAAACTTCGTATGTTTGTAAAGTACAATTAGAAGAACAAACTGATGAAAAAAAATGGCGATCGGTTGGAGACGTTTGGCGGCCATTTTGAAAAATGATGTTAAAATGGCGAAAAACTTAACATCGATAGAATTGAATGAAACTTGGCAGAAAGTAAGATCACTATGTGAAGGTGTGCAATCAGTACTTTTTTTTTCAAAATGGCCGCCATTTTCAAGATGGCTGCCAGGGGCGACATCTGCTATTGCTCGCAATTGCAATTCTAGTTATTATTATGTCGCCCCGAACGTAGTCACGGGACGACATATTGTTATTCTTCCGTTTCTTTGTTATTATTATTATTATTATTATTATTATTATTATTCTTTCTTTCTTTCTTTCCAATGATTTTTGTCCGGCTTAGTTCTCGGAGATGCCTGGATAGAATTGAATGAAACTTGGCAGAAAGTAAGATCACTATGTGAAGGTGTGCAATCAATACTTTTTTTTCCCAAATGGCCGCCATTTTCAAGATGGCCGCCATTCAAAGATCGGTACCCTCCGAAAATTTAAAACGTTTATATCTCAAAAACTGTACCATAGAATTTCATTAAACTTCGTATGTTTGTAAAGTACAATTAGAAGAACAAACTCATGAAAAAAAATGGCGATCGGTTGGAGACGTTTGGCGGCCATTTTGAAAAATGATGTTAAAATGGCGAAAAACTTAACATCGATAGAATTGAATGAAACTTGGCAGAAAGTAAGATCACTATGTGAAGGTGTGCAATCAGTACTTTTTTTTCCAAAATGGCCGCCATTTTCAAGATGGCTGCCAGGGGCGACATCTGCTATTGCTCGCAATTGCAATTCTAGTTATTCTTTCTTTCTTTCTTTCCAATGATTTTTGTCCGGCTTAGTTCTCGGAGATGCCTGGATAGAATTGAATGAAACTTGGCAGAAAGTAAGATCACTATGTGAAGGTGTGCAATCAATACTTTTTTTTCCCAAATGGCCGCCATTTTCAAGATGGCCGCCATTCAAAGATCGGTACCCTCCGAAAATTTAAAACGTTTATATCTCAAAAACTGTACCATAGAATTTCATTAAACTTCGTATGTTTGTAAAGTACAATTAGAAGAACAAACTCATGAAAAAAAATGGCGATCGGTTGGAGACGTTTGGCGGCCATTTTGAAAAATGATGTTAAAATGGCGAAAAACTTAACATCGATAGAATTGAATGAAACTTGGCAGAAAGTAAGATCACTATGTGAAGGTGTGCAATCAGTACTTTTTTTTTCAAAATGGCCGCCATTTTCAAGATGGCTGCCAGGGACGACATCTGCTATTGCTCGCAATTGCAATTCTAGTTATTATGTCGCCCCGAACGTAGTCACGGGACGACATATTGTTATTCTTCCGTTTCTTTGTTATTATGTCGCCCCGAACGTAGTCACGGGACGACATATTGTTATTCTTCCGTTTCTTTGTTATTATTATTATTATGTCGCCCCGAACGTAGTCACGGGACGACATATTGTTATTCTTCCGTTTCTTTGTTATTATTATTATTATTATTATTATTATTATTATTCTTTCTTTCTTTCTTTCCAATGATTTTTGTCCGGCTTAGTTCTCGGAGATGCCTGGATAGAATTGAATGAAACTTGGCAGAAAGTAAGATCACTATGTGAAGATGTGCAATCAATACTTTTTTTTTCGAAATGGCCGCCATTTTCAAGATGGCCGCCATTCAAAGATCGGTACCCTCCGAAAATTTAAAACGTTTATATCTCAAAAACTGTACCATAGAATTTCATTAAACTTCGTAGGTTTGTAAAGTACAATTAGAAGAACAAACTGATGAAAAAAAATGGCGATCGGTTGGAGACGTTTGGCGGCCATTTTGAAAAATGATGTTAAAATGGCGAAAAACTTAACATCGATAGAATTGAATGAAACTTGGCAGAAAGTAAGATCACTATGTGAAGGTGTGCAATCAATACTTTTTTTTTCAAAATGGCCGCCATTTTCAAGATGGCTGCCAGGGGCGACATCTGCTATTGCTCGCAATTGCAATTCTAGTTATTATTATTCTTTCTTTCTTTCTTTCCAATGATTTTTGTCCGGCTTAGTTCTCGGAGATGCCTGGATAGAATTGAATGAAACTTGGCAGAAAGTAAGATCACTATGTGAAGATGTGCAATCAATACTTTTTTTTTCGAAATGGCCGCCATTTTCAAGATGGCCGCCATTCAAAGATCGGTACCCTCCGAAAATTTAAAACGTTTATATCTCAAAAACTGTACTATAGAATTTCATTAAACTTCGTAGGTTTGTAAAGTACAATTAGAAGAACAAACTGATGAAAAAAAATGGCGATCGGTTGGAGACGTTTGGCGGCCATTTTGAAAAATGATGTTAAAATGGCGAAAAACTTAACATCGATAGAATTGAATGAAACTTGGCAGAAAGTAAGATCACTATGTGAAGGTGTGCAATCAATACTTTTTTTTCCAAAATGGCCGCCATTTTCAAGATGGCTGCCAGGGGCGACATCTGCTATTGCTCGCAATTGCAATTCTAGTTATTATTATTATTATTATGTCGCCCCGAACGTAGTCACGGGACGACATATTGTTATTCTTCCGTTTCTTTGTTATTATTATTATTATTATTATTCTTTTTCTTTCTTTCTTTCCAATGATTTTTGTCCGGCTTAGTTCTCGGAGATGCCTGGATAGAATTGAATGAAACTTGGCAGAAAGTAAGATCACTATGTGAAGGTGTGCAATCAATACTTTTTTTTCCCAAATGGCCGCCATTTTCAAGATGGCCGCCATTCAAAGATCGGTACCCTCCGAAAATTTAAAACGTTTATATCTCAAAAACTGTACCATAGAATTTCATTAAACTTCGTATGTTTGTAAAGTACAATTAGAAGAACAAACTCATGAAAAAAAATGGCGATCGGTTGGAGACGTTTGGCGGCCATTTTGAAAAATGATGTTAAAATGGCGAAAAACTTAACATCGATAGAATTGAATGAAACTTGGCAGAAAGTAAGATCACTATGTGAAGGTGTGCAATCAGTACTTTTTTTTTCAAAATGGCCGCCATTTTCAAGATGGCTGCCAGGGGCGACATCTGCTATTGCTCGCAATTGCAATTCTAGTTATTATGTCGCCCCGAACGTAGTCACGGGACGACATATTGTTATTCTTCCGTTTCTTTGTTATTATTATGTCGCCCCGAACGTAGTCACGGGACGACATATTGTTATTCTTCCGTTTCTTTGTTATTATTATTATTATTATTATTCTTTCTTTCTTTCTTTCCAATGATTTTTGTCCGGCTTAGTTCTCGGAGATGCCTGGATAGAATTGAATGAAACTTGGCAGAAAGTAAGATCACTATGTGAAGATGTGCAATCAATACTTTTTTTTCGAAATGGCCGCCATTTTCAAGATGGCCGCCATTCAAAGATCGGTACCCTCCGAAAATTTAAAACGTTTATATCTCAAAAACTGTACTATAGAATTTCATTAAACTTCGTAGGTTTGTAAAGTACAATTAGAAGAACAAACTGATGAAAAAAAATGGCGATCGGTTGGAGACGTTTGGCGGCCATTTTGAAAAATGATGTTAAAATGGCGAAAAACTTAACATCGATAGAATTGAATGAAACTTGGCAGAAAGTAAGATCACTATGTGAAGGTGTGCAATCAATACTTTTTTTTCCAAAATGGCCGCCATTTTCAAGATGGCTGCCAGGGGCGACATCTGCTATTGCTCGCAATTGCAATTCTAGTTATTATTATTATTATTCTTTCTTTCTTTCTTTCTTTCCAATGATTTTTGTCCGGCTTAGTTCTCGGAGATGCCTGGATAGAATTGAATGAAACTTGGCAGAAAGTAAGATCACTATGTGAAGGTGTGCAATCAATACTTTTTTTTCCCAAATGGCCGCCATTTTCAAGATGGCCGCCATTCAAAGATCGGTACCCTCCGAAAATTTAAAACGTTTATATCTCAAAAACTGTACCATAGAATTTCATTAAACTTCGTATGTTTGTAAAGTACAATTAGAAGAACAAACTCATGAAAAAAAATGGCGATCGGTTGGAGACGTTTGGCGGCCATTTTGAAAAATGATGTTAAAATGGCGAAAAACTTAACATCGATAGAATTGAATGAAACTTGGCAGAAAGTAAGATCACTATGTGAAGGTGTGCAATCAGTACTTTTTTTTTCAAAATGGCCGCCATTTTCAAGATGGCTGCCAGGGGCGACATCTGCTATTGCTCGCAATTGCAATTCTAGTTATTATTATTCTTTCTTTCTTTCTTTCCAATGATTTTTGTCCGGCTTAGTTCTCGGAGATGCCTGGATAGAATTGAATGAAACTTGGCAGAAAGTAAGATCACTATGTGAAGATGTGCAATCAATACTTTTTTTTTCGAAATGGCCGCCATTTTCAAGATGGCCGCCATTCAAAGATCGGTACCCTCCGAAAATTTAAAACGTTTATATCTCAAAAACTGTACCATAGAATTTCATTAAACTTCGTAGGTTTGTAAAGTACAATTAGAAGAACAAACTGATGAAAAAAAATGGCGATCGGTTGGAGACGTTTGACGGCCATTTTGAAAAATGATGTTAAAATGGCGAAAAACTTAACATGGATAGAATTGAATGAAACTTGGCAGAAAGTAAGATCACTATGTGAAGGTGTGCAATCAATACTTTTTTTTTCGAAATGGCCGCCATTTTCAAGATGGCTGCCAGGGGCGACATCTGCTATTGCTCGCAATTGCAATTCTAGTTATTATGTCGCCCCGAACGTAGTCACGGGACGACATATTGTTATTCTTCCGTTTCTTTGTTATTATTATTATGTCGCCCCGAACGTAGTCACGGGACGACATATTGTTATTCTTCCGTTTCTTTGTTATTATTATTATTATTATTATTATTCTTTCTTTCTTTCTTTCCAATGATTTTTGTCCGGCTTAGTTCTCGGAGATGCCTGGATAGAATTGAATGAAACTTGGCAGAAAGTAAGATCACTATGTGAAGATGTGCAATCAATACTTTTTTTTTCGAAATGGCCGCCATTTTCAAGATGGCCGCCATTCAAAGATCGGTACCCTCCGAAAATTTAAAACGTTTATATCTCAAAAACTGTACCATAGAATTTCATTAAACTTCGTAGGTTTGTAAAGTACAATTAGAAGAACAAACTGATGAAAAAAAATGGCGATCGGTTGGAGACGTTTGGCGGCCATTTTGAAAAATGATGTTAAAATGGCGAAAAACTTAACATGGATAGAATTGAATGAAACTTGGCAGAAAGTAAGATCACTATGTGAAGGTGTGCAATCAATACTTTTTTTTTCGAAATGGCCGCCATTTTCAAGATGGCTGCCAGGGGCGACATCTGCTATTGCTCGCAATTGCAATTCTAGTTATTATTATTATTCTTTCTTTCTTTCTTTCTTTCTTTCCAATGATTTTTGTCCGGCTTAGTTCTCGGAGATGCCTTGATAGAATTGAATGAAACTTGGCAGAAAGTTAGATCACTATGTGAAGGTGTGCAATCAATACTTTTTTTTTCGAAATGGCCGCCATTTTCAAGATGGCCGCCATTCAAAGATCAGTACCCTCTGAAAATTTAAAACGTTTATATCTCAAAAACTGTACCATAGAATTTCATTAAACTTCGTATGTTTGTAAAGTACAATTAGAAGAACAAACTGATGAAAAAAAATCGCGATCGGTTGGAGACGTTTGGCGGCCATTTTGAAAAATGATGTTAAATTGGCGAAAAACTTAACATGGATAGAATTGAATGAAACTTGGCAGAAAGTAAGATCACTATGTGACGGTGTGCAATCAATACTTTTTTTTGGAAATGGCCGCCATTTCCAAGATGGCTGCCAGGGGCGACATCTGCTATTGCTCGCAATTGCAATTCTAGTTATTATTATTATTATTCTTTCTTTCTTTCTTTCCAATGATTTTTGTCCGGCTTAGTTCTCGGAGATGCCTGGATAGAATTGAATGAAACTTGGCAGAAAGTAAGATCACTATGTGAAGATGTGCAATCAATACTTTTTTTTTCGAAATGGCCGCCATTTTCAAGATGGCCGCCATTCAAAGATCGGTACCCTCCGAAAATTTAAAACGTTTATATCTCAAAAACTGTACTATAGAATTTCATTAAACTTCGTAGGTTTGTAAAGTACAATTAGAAGAACAAACTGATGAAAAAAAATGGCGATCGGTTGGAGACGTTTGGCGGCCATTTTGAAAAATGATGTTAAAATGGCGAAAAACTTAACATCGATAGAATTGAATGAAACTTGGCAGAAAGTAAGATCACTATGTGAAGGTGTGCAATCAATACTTTTTTTTCCAAAATGGCCGCCATTTTCAAGATGGCTGCCAGGGGCGACATCTGCTATTGCTCGCAATTGCAATTCTAGTTATGTCGCCCCGAACGTAGTCACGGGACGACATATTGTTATTCTTCCGTTTTTTTGTTATTATTATTATGTCGCCCCGAACGTAGTCACGGGACGACATATTGTTATTCTTCCGTTTCTTTGTTATTATTATTATTATGTCGCCCCGAACGTAGTCACGGGACGACATATTGTTATTCTTCCGTTTCTTTGTTATTATTATGTCGCCCCGAACGTAGTCACGGGACGACATATTGTTATTCTTCCGTTTCTTTGTTATTATTATTATTATTATTATTCTTTCTTTCTTTCTTTCTTTCTTTCCAATGATTTTTGTCCGGCTTAGTTCTCGGAGATGCCTTGATAGAATTGAATGAAACTTGGCAGAAAGTTAGATCACTATGTGAAGGTGTGCAATCAATACTTTTTTTTTCGAAATGGCCGCCATTTTCAAGATGGCCGCCATTCAAAGATCAGTACCCTCTGAAAATTTAAAACGTTTATATCTCAAAAACTGTACCATAGAATTTCATTAAACTTCGTATGTTTGTAAAGTACAATTAGAAGAACAAACTGATGAAAAAAAATCGCGATCGGTTGGAGACGTTTGGCGGCCATTTTGAAAAATGATGTTAAATTGGCGAAAAACTTAACATGGATAGAATTGAATGAAACTTGGCAGAAAGTAAGATCACTATGTGACGGTGTGCAATCAATACTTTTTTTTGGAAATGGCCGCCATTTCCAAGATGGCTGCCAGGGGCGACATCTGCTATTGCTCGCAATTGCAATTCTAGTTATTATTATTATTATTCTTTCTTTCTTTCTTTCCAATGATTTTTGTCCGGCTTAATTCTCGGAGATGCCTGGATAGAATTGAATGAAACTTGGCAGAAAGTAAGATCACTATGTGAAGATGTGCAATCAATACTTTTTTTTTCGAAATGGCCGCCATTTTCAAGATGGCCGCCATTCAAAGATCGGTACCCTCCGAAAATTTAAAACGTTTATATCTCAAAAACTGTACCATAGAATTTCATTAAACTTCGTATGTTTGTAAAGTACAATTAGAAGAACAAACTCATGAAAAAAAATGGCGATCGGTTGGAGACGTTTGGCGGCCATTTTGAAAAATGATGTTAAAATGGCGAAAAACTTAACATCGATAGAATTGAATGAAACTTGGCAGAAAGTAAGATCACTATGTGAAGGTGTGCAATCAGTACTTTTTTTTTCAAAATGGCCGCCATTTTGAAGATGGCTGCCAGGGGCGACATCTGCTATTGCTCGCAATTGCAATTCTAGTTATTATTATTATTCTTTCTTTCTTTCTTTCTTTCTTTCCAATGATTTTTGTCCGGCTTAGTTCTCGGAGATGCCTGGATAGAATTGAATGAAACTTGGCAGAAAGTAAGATCACTATGTGAAGATGTGCAATCAATACTTTTTTTTTCGAAATGGCCGCCATTTTCAAGATGGCCGCCATTCAAAGATCGGTACCCTCCGAAAATTTAAAACGTTTATATCTCAAAAACTGTACCATAGAATTTCATTAAACTTCGTAGGTTTGTAAAGTACAATTAGAAGAACAAACTGATGAAAAAAAATGGCGATCGGTTGGAGACGTTTGGCGGCCATTTTGAAAAATGATGTTAAAATGGCGAAAAACTTAACATGGATAGAATTGAATGAAACTTGGCAGAAAGTAAGATCACTATGTGAAGGTGTGCAATCAATACTTTTTTTTCGAAATGGCCGCCATTTTCTAGATGGCTGCCAGGGGCGACATCTGCTATTGCTCGCAATTGCAATTCTAGTTATGTCGCCCCGAACGTAGTCACGGGACGACATATTGTTATTCTTCCGTTTCTTTGTTATTATTCTTTCTTTCCAATGATTTTTGTCCGGCTTAGTTCTCGGAGATGCCTTGATAGAATTGAATGAAACTTGGCAGAAAGTTAGATCACTATGTGAAGGTGTGCAATCAAAACTTTTTTTTTCAAAATGGCCGCCATTTTCAAGATGGCCGCCATTCATAGATCGGTAATTTAACACGTTTATATCTCAAAAACTGTACCATAGAATTTCATTAAACTTCGTAGGTTTGTAAAGTACAATTAGAAGAACAAACTGATGAAAAAAAATGGCGATCGGTTGGAGACGTTTGGCGGCCATTTTGAAAAATGATGTTAAAATGGCGAAAAACTTAACATGGATAGAATTGAATGAAACTTGGCAGAAAGTAAGATCACTATGTGAAGGTGTGCAATCAATACTTTTTTTTCGAAATGGCCGCCATTTTCTAGATGGCTGCCAGGGGCGACATCTGCTATTGCTCGCAATTGCAATTCTAGTTATTATTATTATGTCGCCCCGAACGTAGTCACGGGACGACATATTGTTATTCTTCCGTTTCTTTGTTATTATTATTATTATGTCGCCCCGAACGTAGTCACGGGACGACATATTGTTATTCTTCCGTTTCTTTGTTATTATTATTATTATGTCGCCCCGAACGTAGTCACGGGACGACATATTGTTATTCTTCCGTTTCTTTGTTATTATTATTATTATTATGTCGCCCCGAACGTAGTCACGGGACGACATATTGTTATTCTTCCGTTTCTTTGTTATTATTATTATTATTATTATTATTATTATTATTCTTTCTTTCTTTCTTTCCAATGATTTTTGTCCGGCTTAGTTCTCGGAGATGCCTGGATAGAATTGAATGAAACTTGGCAGAAAGTAAGATCACTATGTGAAGGTGTGCAATCAATACTTTTTTTTTCCAAATGGCCGCCATTTTCAAGATGGCCGCCATTCAAAGATCGGTACCCTCCGAAAATTTAAAACGTTTATATCTCAAAAACTGTACCATAGAATTTCATTAAACTTCGTATGTTTGTAAAGTACAATTAGAAGAACAAACTCATGAAAAAAAATGGCGATCGGTTGGAGACGTTTGGCGGCCATTTTGAAAAATGATGTTAAAATGGCGAAAAACTTAACATCGATAGAATTGAATGAAACTTGGCAGAAAGTAAGATCACTATGTGAAGGTGTGCAATCAGTACTTTTTTTTCCAAAATGGCCGCCATTTTCAAGATGGCTGCCAGGGGCGACATCTGCTATTGCTCGCAATTGCAATTCTAGTTATTATTATTCTTTCTTTCTTTCTTTCTTTCTTTCCAATGATTTTTGTCCGGCTTAGTTCTCGGAGATGCCTGGATAGAATTGAATGAAACTTGGCAGAAAGTAAGATCACTATGTGAAGGTGTGCAATCAATACTTTTTTTTTCGAAATGGCCGCCATTTTCAAGATGGCTGCCAGGGGCGACATCTGCTATTGCTCGCAATTGCAATTCTAGTTATTATGTCGCCCCGAACGTAGTCACGGGACGACATATTGTTATTCTTCCGTTTCTTTGTTATTATTATGTCGCCCCGAACGTAGTCACGGGACGACATATTGTTATTCTTCCGTTTCTTTGTTATTATTATTCTTTCTTTCTTTCTTTCTTTCTTTCCAATGATTTTTGTCCGGCTTAGTTCTCGGAGATGCCTGGATAGAATTGAATGAAACTTGGCAGAAAGTAAGATCACTATGTGAAGGTGTGCAATCAATACTTTTTTTTTCGAAATGGCCGCCATTTTCAAGATGGCCGCCATTCAAAGATCGGTACCCTCCGAAAATTTAAAACGTTTATATCTCAAAAACTGTACCATAGAATTTCATTAAACTTCGTATGTTTGTAAAGTACAATTAGAAGAACAAACTCATGAAAAAAAATGGCGATCGGTTGGAGACGTTTGGCGGCCATTTTGAAAAATGATGTTAAAATGGCGAAAAACTTAACATGGATAGAATTGAATGAAACTTGGCAGAAAGTAAGATCACTATGTGAAGGTGTGCAATCAGTACTTTTTTTTTCAAAATGGCCGCCATTTTCAAGATGGCCGCCATTCATAGATCGGTAATTTAACACGTTTATATCTCAAAAACTGTACCATAGAATTTCATTAAACTTCGTATGTTTGTAAAGTACAATTAGAAGAACAAACTGATGAAAAAAAATGGCGATCGGTTGGAGACGTTTGGCGGCCATTTTGAAAAATGATGTTAAAATGGCGAAAAACTTAACATGGATAGAATTGAATGAAACTTGGCAGAAAGTAAGATCACTATGTGAAGGTGTGCAATCAATACTTTTTTTTTCGAAATGGCCGCCATTTTCTAGATGGCTGCCAGGGGCGACATCTGCTATTGCTCGCAATTGCAATTCTAGTTATTATTATTATTATTATTCTTTCTTTCTTTCTTTCCAATGATTTTTGTCCGGCTTAGTTCTCGGAGATGCCTTGATAGAATTGAATGAAACTTGGCAGAAAGTTAGATCACTATGTGAAGGTGTGCAATCAATACTTTTTTTTTCGAAATGGCCGCCATTTTCAAGATGGCCGCCATTCAAAGATCAGTACCCTCTGAAAATTTAAAACGTTTATATCTCAAAAACTGTACCATAGAATTTCATTAAACTTCGTATGTTTGTAAAGTACAATTAGAAGAACAAACTGATGAAAAAAAATCGCGATCGGTTGGAGACGTTTGGCGGCCATTTTGAAAAATGATGTTAAAATGGCGAAAAACTTAACATGGATAGAATTGAATGAAACTTGGCAGAAAGTAAGATCACTATGTGAAGGTGTGCAATCAATACTTTTTTTTCCGAAATGGCCGCCATTTTCTAGATGGCTGCCAGGGGCGACATCTGCTATTGCTCGCAATTGCAATTCTAGTTATTATTCTTTCTTTCCAATGATTTTTGTCCGGCTTAGTTCTCGGAGATGCCTGGATAGAATTGAATGAAACTTGGCAGAAAGTAAGATCACTATGTGAAGGTGTGCAATCAATACTTTTTTTCCCAAAATGGCCGCCATTTTCAAGATGGCTGCCAGGGGCGACATCTGCTATTGCTCGCAATTGCAATTCTAGTTATTATGTCGCCCCGAACGTAGTCACGGGACGACATATTGTTATTCTTCCGTTTCTTTGTTATTATTATTCTTTCTTTCCAATGATTTTTGTCCGGCTTAGTTCTCGGAGATGCCGTGATAGAATTGAATGAAACTTGGCAGAAAGTTAGATCACTATGTGAAGGTGTGCAATCAATACTTTTTTTTCGAAATGGCCGCCATTTTCAAGATGGCTGCCAGGGGCGACATCTGCTATTGCTCGCAATTGCAATTCTAGTTATTATTATGTCGCCCCGAACGTAGTCACGGGACGACATATTGTTATTCTTCCGTTTCTTTGTTATTATTATTCTTTCTTTCCAATGATTTTTGTCCGGCTTAGTTCTCGGAGACGCCGTGATAGAATTGAATGAAACTTGGCAGAAAGTTAGATCACTATGTGAAGGTGTGCAATCAATACTTTTTTTTCGAAATGGCCGCCATTTTCAAGATGGCTGCCAGGGGCGACATCTGCTATTGCTCGCAATTGCAATTCTAGTTATTATGTCCCCGACCACGAAGTGTCGTCGGGGACATATTGTTTTTACTCCGTTTCTTATTTATGTCCCCGACCACGAAGTGTCGTCGGGGACATATTGTTTTTACTCCGTTTCTTATTTTTCTTATTATTATACTTTTTTCTTTTTCTTCCGTCAACCTGATGCACGAACTTGTCCGGCTATCTCCTCGGAAATGGATGGACCGATCAATATGAAACTTGGAGGGGTGATAGGTCCCAAGGTCCTACAGTGTTTTTTGCGGTTTATAATTTCAAAATGGCCGCCATTTCCAAGATGGCCGCCAAAAATGGCGAAAAATGTAAACATTGTCCAATTTCAACGAAACTTGGTATACAGGGTATAACGGTGATGGCGACTGATGGCGCATTGTCGGAATTTCTGTAATGGCCGCCATTTTCAAGATGGCCGCCGAAAATCGCGAAAAATGTAAACATTGTCCAATTTCAATGAAACTTGGTATACAGGGTATAAGGGTGATGGCAACTGACGGCGCATTGTCGGAAGTTTTGTAATGGCCGCCATTTTCAAGATGGCGGCCGAAAATGGCGAAAAATGTAAACATTGTCCGATTTCAACGAATCTTGGTATACAGGGTATATAGGTGATGGGGACTGACGGCGCATTGTCGGAATTTTTGTAATGGCCGCCATTTTCAAGATGGCCCCCGAAAATAGTGAAAAATGTAAACATTGTCCGATTTCAATGAAACTTGGTATACAGGGTATAAGGGTGATGGCGACTGACGGCGCATTGTCGGAATTTTTGTAATGGCCGCCATTTTCAAGATGGCCGCCAAATGGTGAAAAATGTAAACATTGTCTGATTTCAACGAAACTTGGTATACAGGGTATATGGGTGATGGCGACTCACGGCGCATTTTCGGAATTTCCGTAATGGCCTCCATTTTTAAGATGGCTGCTGAAAATGGCAAAAAATATAAAGTCTGATTTTAACGAAACTTGGTATACAGTGTATATCGGTGATGGCGACTCTTCAACTTGTTGAAGAGAACAGGCATAAAATGGGCACGGGAGGGGACATCTCACGTTTCGCGAAACGTAAATTTTAATTTTCTTATTATTATACTTTTTTCTTTTTCTTCCGTCAACCTGATGCACGAACTTGTCCGGCTATCTCCTCGGAAATGGATGGACCGATCAATATGAAACTTGGAGGGGTGATAGGTCCCAAGGTCCTACAGTGTTTTTTGCGGTTTATAATTTCAAAATGGCCGCCATTTCCAAGATGGCCGCCAAAAATGGCGAAAAATGTAAACATTGTCCAATTTCAACGAAACTTGGTATACAGGGTATAACGGTGATGGCGACTGATGGCGCATTGTCGGAATTTCTGTAATGGCCGCCATTTTCAAGATGGCCGCCGAAAATCGCGAAAAATGTAAACATTGTCCAATTTCAATGAAACTTGGTATACAGGGTATAAGGGTGATGGCAACTGACGGCGCATTGTCGGAAGTTTTGTAATGGCCGCCATTTTCAAGATGGCCCCCGAAAATGGTGAAAAATGTAAACATTGTCCGATTTCAATGAAACTTGGTATACAGGGTATAAGGGTGATGGCGACTGACGGCGCATTGTCGGAATTTTTGTAATGGCCGCCATTTTCAAGATGGCCGCCAAATGGTGAAAAATGTAAACATTGTCTGATTTCAACGAAACTTGGTATACAGGGTATATGGGTGATGGCGACTCACGGCGCATTTTCGGAATTTCCGTAATGGCCTCCATTTTTAAGATGGCTGCTGAAAATGGCAAAAAATATAAAGTCTGATTTTAACGAAACTTGGTATACAGTGTATATCGGTGATGGCGACTCTTCAACTTGTTGAAGAGAACAGGCATAAAATGGGCACGGGAGGGGACATCTCACGTTTCGCGAAACGTAAATTTTAATTATTATTCTTTCTTTCCAATGATTTTTGTCCGGCTTAGTTCTCGGAGATGCCGTGATAGAATTGAATGAAACTTGGCAGAAAGTTAGATCACTATGTGAAGGTGTGCAATCGAAACTTTTTTTTTTCAAAATGGCCGCCATTTTCAAGATGGCTGCCAGGGGCGACATCTGCTATTGCTCGCAATTGCAATTCTAGTTATTATGTCGCCCCGAACGTAGTCACGGGACGACATATTGTTATTCTTCCGTTTCTTTGTTATTATTATTCTTTCTTTCCAATGATTTTTGTCCGGCTTAGTTCTCGGAGATGCCGTGATAGAATTGAATGAAACTTGGCAGAAAGTTAGATCACTATGTGAAGGTGTGCAATCAATACTTTTTTTTTTAAATGGCCACCATTTTCAAGATGGCTGCCAGGGGCGACATCTGCTATTGCTCGCAATTGCAATTCTAGTTATTATGTCGCCCCGAACGTAGTCACGGGACGACATATTGTTATTCTTCCGTTTCTTTGTTATTATTCTTTCTTTCCAATGATTTTTGTCCGGCTTAGTTCTCGGAGATGCCTTGATAGAATTGAATGAAACTTGGCAGAAAGTTAGATCACTATGTGAAGGTGTGCAATCAAAACTTTTTTTTTCAAAATGGCCGCCATTTTCAAGATGGCCGCCATTCATAGATCGGTAATTTAACACGTTTATATCTCAAAAACTGTACCATAGAATTTCATTAAACTTCGTAGGTTTGTAAAGTACAATTAGAAGAACAAACTGATGAAAAAAAATGGCGATCGGTTGGAGACGTTTGGCGGCCATTTTGAAAAATGATGTTAAAATGGCGAAAAACTTAACATGGATAGAATTGAATGAAACTTGGCAGAAAGTAAGATCACTATGTGAAGGTGTGCAATCAATACTTTTTTTTCGAAATGGCCGCCATTTTCTAGATGGCTGCCAGGGGCGACATCTGCTATTGCTCGCAATTGCAATTCTAGTTATTATTCTTTCTTTCCAATGATTTTTGTCCGGCTTAGTTCTTGGAGATGCCGTGATAGAATTGAATGAAACTTGGCAGAAAGTTAGATCACTATGTGAAGGTGTGCAATCAATACTTTTTTTTCGAAATGGTCGCCATTTTCAAGATGGCTGCCAGGGGCGACATCTGCTATTGCTCGCAATTGCAATTCTAGTTATTATTCTTTCTTTCCAATGATTTTTGTCCGGCTTAGTTCTCGGAGATGCCGTGATAGAATTGAATGAAACTTGGCAGAAAGTTAGATCACTATGTGAAGGTGTGCAATCAATACTTTTTTTTTTAAATGGCCACCATTTTCAAGATGGCTGCCAGGGGCGACATCTGCTATTGCTCGCAATTGCAATTCTAGTTATGTCGCCCCGAACGTAGTCACGGGACGACATATTGTTATTCTTCCGTTTCTTTGTTATTATGTCGCCCCGAACGTAGTCACGGGACGACATATTGTTATTCTTCCGTTTCTTTGTTATTATTATTATGTCGCCCCGAACGTAGTCACGGGACGACATATTGTTATTCTTCCGTTTCTTTGTTATTATTATTATTATTATTATTATGTCGCCCCGAACGTAGTCACGGGACGACATATTGTTATTCTTCCGTTTCTTTGTTATTATTATTATTATTATTATTCTTTCTTTCTTTCTTTCCAATGATTTTTGTCCGGCTTAGTTCTCGGAGATGCCTGGATAGAATTGAATGAAACTTGGCAGAAAGTAAGATCACTATGTGAAGATGTGCAATCAATACTTTTTTTTTCGAAATGGCCGCCATTTTCAAGATGGCCGCCATTCAAAGATCGGTACCCTCCGAAAATTTAAAACGTTTATATCTCAAAAACTGTACCATAGAATTTCATTAAACTTCGTAGGTTTGTAAAGTACAATTAGAAGAACAAACTGATGAAAAAAAATGGCGATCGGTTGGAGACGTTTGGTGGCCATTTTGAAAAATGATGTTAAAATGGCGAAAAACTTAACATGGATAGAATTGAATGAAACTTGGCAGAAAGTAAGATCACTATGTGAAGGTGTGCAATCAATACTTTTTTTTTCGAAATGGCCGCCATTTTCTAGATGGCTGCCAGGGGCGACATCTGCTATTGCTCGCAATTGCAATTCTAGTTATTATTATTCTTTCTTTCTTTCTTTCCAATGATTTTTGTCCGGCTTAGTTCTCGGAGATGCCTGGATAGAATTGAATGAAACTTGGCAGAAAGTAAGATCACTATGTGAAGATGTGCAATCAATACTTTTTTTTTCGAAATGGCCGCCATTTTCAAGATGGCCGCCATTCAAAGATCGGTACCCTCCGAAAATTTAAAACGTTTGTATCTCAAAAACTGTACCATAGAATTTCATTAAACTTCGTAGGTTTGTAAAGTACAATTAGAAGAACAAACTCATGAAAAAAAATGGCGATCGGTTGGAGACGTTTGGCGGCCATTTTGAAAAATGATGTTAAAATGGCGAAAAACTTAACATGGATAGAATTGAATGAAACTTGGCAGAAAGTAAGATCACTATGTGAAGGTGTGCAATCAATACTTTTTTTTTCAAAATGGCCGCCATTTTCAAGATGGCTGCCAGGGGCGACATCTGCTATTGCTCGCAATTGCAATTCTAGTTATTATTATTATTCTTTCTTTCTTTCTTTCCAATGATTTTTGTCCGGCTTAGTTCTCGGAGATGCCTGGATAGAATTGAATGAAACTTGGCAGAAAGTAAGATCACTATGTGAAGGTGTGCAATCAATACTTTTTTTTCCCAAATGGCCGCCATTTTCAAGATGGCCGCCATTCAAAGATCGGTACCCTCCGAAAATTTAAAACGTTTATATCTCAAAAACTGTACCATAGAATTTCATTAAACTTCGTATGTTTGTAAAGTACAATTAGAAGAACAAACTCATGAAAAAAAATGGCGATCGGTTGGAGACGTTTGGCGGCCATTTTGAAAAATGATGTTAAAATGGCGAAAAACTTAACATCGATAGAATTGAATGAAACTTGGCAGAAAGTAAGATCACTATGTGAAGGTGTGCAATCAGTACTTTTTTTTCCAAAATGGCCGCCATTTTCAAGATGGCTGCCAGGGGCGACATCTGCTATTGCTCGCAATTGCAATTCTAGTTATTATTATTCTTTCTTTCTTTCTTTCTTTCTTTCCAATGATTTTTGTCCGGCTTAGTTCTCGGAGATGCCTGGATAGAATTGAATGAAACTTGGCAGAAAGTAAGATCACTATGTGAAGATGTGCAATCAATACTTTTTTTTTCGAAATGGCCGCCATTTTCAAGATGGCCGCCATTCAAAGATCGGTACCCTCCGAAAATTTAAAACGTTTATATCTCAAAAACTGTACCATAGAATTTCATTAAACTTCGTATGTTTGTAAAGTACAATTAGAAGAACAAACTCATGAAAAAAAATGGCGATCGGTTGGAGACGTTTGGCGGCCATTTTGAAAAATGATGTTAAAATGGCGAAAAACTTAACATCGATAGAATTGAATGAAACTTGGCAGAAAGTAAGATCACTATGTGAAGGTGTGCAATCAGTACTTTTTTTTTCAAAATGGCCGCCATTTTCAAGATGGCTGCCAGGGGCGACATCTGCTATTGCTCGCAATTGCAATTCTAGTTATTATGTCGCCCCGAACGTAGTCACGGGACGACATATTGTTATTCTTCCGTTTCTTTGTTATTATTATTATTATTATTATTATTATTATTATTCTTTCTTTCTTTCTTTCCAATGATTTTTGTCCGGCTTAGTTCTCGGAGATGCCTGGATAGAATTGAATGAAACTTGGCAGAAAGTAAGATCACTATGTGAAGGTGTGCAATCAATACTTTTTTTTCCCAAATGGCCGCCATTTTCAAGATGGCCGCCATTCAAAGATCGGTACCCTCCGAAAATTTAAAACGTTTATATCTCAAAAACTGTACCATAGAATTTCATTAAACTTCGTATGTTTGTAAAGTACAATTAGAAGAACAAACTCATGAAAAAAAATGGCGATCGGTTGGAGACGTTTGGCGGCCATTTTGAAAAATGATGTTAAAATGGCGAAAAACTTAACATCGATAGAATTGAATGAAACTTGGCAGAAAGTAAGATCACTATGTGAAGGTGTGCAATCAGTACTTTTTTTTTCAAAATGGCCGCCATTTTCAAGATGGCTGCCAGGGGCGACATCTGCTATTGCTCGCAATTGCAATTCTAGTTATGTCGCCCCGAACGTAGTCACGGGACGACATATTGTTATTCTTCCGTTTCTTTGTTATTATTATTATTATTATTATTATTATTCTTTCTTTCTTTCTTTCTTTCTTTCTTTCCAATGATTTTTGTCCGGCTTAGTTCTCGGAGATGCCTGGATAGAATTGAATGAAACTTGGCAGAAAGTAAGATCACTATGTGAAGATGTGCAATCAATACTTTTTTTTTCGAAATGGCCGCCATTTTCAAGATGGCCGCCATTCAAAGATCGGTACCCTCCGAAAATTTAAAACGTTTATATCTCAAAAACTGTACCATAGAATTTCATTAAACTTCGTAGGTTTGTAAAGTACAATTAGAAGAACAAACTGATGAAAAAAAATGGCGATCGGTTGGAGACGTTTGACGGCCATTTTGAAAAATGATGTTAAAATGGCGAAAAACTTAACATGGATAGAATTGAATGAAACTTGGCAGAAAGTAAGATCACTATGTGAAGGTGTGCAATCAATACTTTTTTTTTCAAAATGGCCGCCATTTTCAAGATGGCCGCCATTCATAGATCGGTAAATCTCAAAAACTGTACCATAGAATTTCATTAAACTTCGTAGGTTTGTAAAGCACAATTAGAAGAACAAACTGATGAAAAAAAATGGCGATCGGTTGGAGACGTTTGACGGCCATTTTGAAAAATGATGTTAAAATGGCGAAAAACTTAACATGGATAGAATTGAATGAAACTTGGCAGAAAGTAAGATCACTATGTGAAGGTGTGCAATCAATACTTTTTTTTTCGAAATGGCCGCCATTTTCTAGATGGCTGCCAGGGGCGACATCTGCTATTGCTCGCAATTGCAATTCTAGTTATTATTATTCTTTCTTTCTTTCTTTCTTTCTTTCCAATGATTTTTGTCCGGCTTAGTTCTCGGAGATGCCTGGATAGAATTGAATGAAACTTGGCAGAAAGTAAGATCACTATGTGAAGATGTGCAATCAATACTTTTTTTTTCGAAATGGCCGCCATTTTCAAGATGGCCGCCATTCAAAGATCGGTACCCTCCGAAAATTTAAAACGTTTATATCTCAAAAACTGTACCATAGAATTTCATTAAACTTCGTATGTTTGTAAAGTACAATTAGAAGAACAAACTGATGAAAAAAAATGGCGATCGGTTGGAGACGTTTGGCGGCCATTTTGAAAAATGATGTTAAAATGGCGAAAAACTTAACATCGATAGAATTGAATGAAACTTGGCAGAAAGTAAGATCACTATGTGAAGGTGTGCAATCAGTACTTTTTTTTTCAAAATGGCCGCCATTTTCAAGATGGCTGCCAGGGGCGACATCTGCTATTGCTCGCAATTGCAATTCTAGTTATTCTTCCTCTTCTAATCAAATTTTTTGTCCGGAACATAACTTTTTTGTTTCTTGAGCTAGCCTCATGATATTTGGAAGGTATATGCATCAGGTCATGGCGGAGTGCAGAGTACCACATTTGGGTCCCTGGGGGTCAGTCCCCACCCCCTAGCCTGTAAAATGTAGGCTAAAATAACAAAATACTTAATATTTTGAAAACCATTGTGATCCCCACCCTATAACCATATATATTATTACTCCTTATGATAAGACAAATCATTTGGTACCATAGGGGGGTCTGAGGGGGGTCATGCCCCACCCCCTCAAACGATAAAATACTAAATATTCTGAAAACCATTGAGATCCCCACCCTATAACCATATATATTATTACTCCTTATGATAAGACGAATCATTTGGTACCATAGGGGGGTCTGAGGGGGGTCATGCCCCACCCCCTCAAATGATAAAATACTAAATATTCTGAAAACCATTGAGATCCCCACCCTATAACCATATATATTATTACTCCTTATGATAAGACGAATCATTTGGTACCATAGGGGGGTCTGAGGGGGGTCATGCCCCACCCCTTCAAATGATAAAATACTAAATATTCTGAAAACCATTGAGATCCCCAACCAATAACTATATATATTATTACTCTTTATGATAAGACGAATCATTTGGTACCATAGGGGGTCTGAGGGGGGCTCATGCCCCACCCCCTCAAATGACAAAATACTTATTATTCTGAAAACCATTGAGATCCCCACCCTATAACCATATATATTATTACTCCTTATGATAAGACGAATCATTTGGTACTATAGGGGGTCTGAGGGGGGGGGGGTCATGCCCCACCCCCTTAAATGACAAAATACTTATTATTCTGAAAACCATTGAGATCCCCACCCTATAACCATATATATTATTACTCCTTATGATAGACGAATCATTTGGTACCATAGGGGGTCTGAGGGGGGGGGGGTCATGCCCCACCCCCTTAAATGATAAAATACTTAATATTTTGAAAACCATTGTGATCCCCACCCTATAACCATATATATTATTACTCCTTATGATAAGACAAATCATTTGGTACCATAGGGGGGTCTGAGGGGGGTCATGCCCCACCCCCTCAAATGATAAAATACTAAATATTCTGAAAACCATTGAGATCCCAACCCAATAGTGTTCTTCTTCCTCTTCTAATCAAATTTTTTGTCCGGAACATAACTTTTTTGTTTCTTGAGCTAGCCTCATGATATTTGGAAGGTATATGCATCAGGTCAAGGCGGAGTGCAGAGTACCACATTTGGGTCCCTGGGGGTCAGTCCCCACCCCCTAGCCTGTAAAATGTAGGCTAAAATAACAAAATACTTAATATTTTGAAAACCATTGTGATCCCCACCCTATAACCATATATATTATTACTCCTTATGATAAGACAAATCATTTGGTACCATAGGGGGGTCTGAGGGGGGTCATGCCCCACCCCCTCAAACGATAAAATACTAAATATTCTGAAAACCATTGAGATCCCCACCCTATAACCATATATATTATTACTCCTTATGATAAGACGAATCATTTGGTACCATAGGGGGGTCTGAGGGGGGTCATGCCCCACCCCCTCAAATGATAAAATACTAAATATTCTGAAAACCATTGAGATCCCCACCCTATAACCATATATATTATTACTCCTTATGATAAGACGAATCATTTGGTACCATAGGGGGGTCTGAGGGGGGTCATGCCCCACCCCTTCAAATGATAAAATACTAAATATTCTGAAAACCATTGAGATCCCCAACCAATAACTATATATATTATTACTCTTTATGATAAGACGAATCATTTGGTACCATAGGGGGTCTGAGGGGGGCTCATGCCCCACCCCCTCAAATGACAAAATACTTATTATTCTGAAAACCATTGAGATCCCCACCCTATAACCATATATATTATTACTCCTTATGATAAGACGAATCATTTGGTACTATAGGGGGTCTGAGGGGGGGGGTCATGCCCCACCCCCTTAAATGACAAAATACTTATTATTCTGAAAACCATTGAGATCCCCACCCTATAACCATATATATTATTACTCCTTATGATAGACGAATCATTTGGTACCATAGGGGGTCTGAGGGGGGGGGGTCATGCCCCACCCCCTTAAATGATAAAATACTTAATATTTTGAAAACCATTGTGATCCCCACCCTATAACCATATATATTATTACTCCTTATGATAAGACAAATCATTTGGTACCATAGGGGGGTCTGAGGGGGGTCATGCCCCACCCCCTCAAATGATAAAATACTAAATATTCTGAAAACCATTGAGATCCCAACCCAATAGTGTTCTTCTTCCTCTTCTAATCAAATTTTTTGTCCGGAACATAACTTTTTTGTTTCTTGAGCTAGCCTCATGATATTTGGAAGGTATATGCATCAGGTCAAGGCGGAGTGCAGAGTACCACATTTGGGTCCCTGGGGGTCAGTCCCCACCCCCTAGCCTACATTATCTTGGAAAGGGTTGAAATCCCCACCCTTAAACCATATATTTTATTATTCATGATAACAAGACAAGTTGAATGCAGTATACATCTGAGCCCCGGGGGTCATCCCCTACCCCTCAAGACCAGAAACCTTAATTTATCTTAAAAATGGTTGAAATCCCCACCCCTAAACCATATATTGTACTACTCATGGTTACAAGACAAGTTGAATGCAATATGCATCTTAGCCCTGGGGGTCATCCCCACCCCCTCAAAATCAGAAACCTTATTTTATCTTAAAAATGGTTGGAATCCCCACCCCTAAACCATATATTGTACTACTCATGGTTACAAGACCAGTTGTATGCAATATACATCTTAGCCTTGGGGGTCATCCCCACCCCCACAAAATCAGAAACCTTATTTTATCTTAAAAATGGTTGGAATCCCCACCCCTAAACCATATATTGTACTACTCATGGTTACAAGACAAGTTGAATGCAATATACATCTTAGCCCTGGGGGTCATC
The DNA here is from genome assembly GCA_028015205.1 of Mytilisepta virgata. NCBI lineage: Eukaryota > Metazoa > Mollusca > Bivalvia > Mytilida > Mytilidae > Mytilisepta > Mytilisepta virgata. Next base: position 52,841,803 of record CM051518.1, on the reverse strand, counting down.
CCCACCCCCCTCAAAATCAGAAACCTTATTTTATCTTAAAAATGGTTGGAATCCCCACCCCTAAACCATATATTGTACTACTCATGGTTACAAGACAAGTTGAATGTACTATACATCTTAGCCCTGGGGATCATCCCCACCCCCTCAAAATCAGAAACCTTATTTTATCTTAAAAATGGTTGAGATCCCCTCCACAAAAGTATATATTTCCTTATTCACAATGAAAAGACAAGTTGAATGCAATATGTCTTGGCCCCAGGGGGTCATCCCACCCCCTCAAGACCAGAAACCTTAATTTATCTTAAAAATGGTTCAGATCCCTTCCCCAAAACTATATATTACCTTATTCATTCCTTGTTGAAGCACATATCTGTAGGTAACTACATGTATTATGTACCATAGCTCTTAATTTGCCACCTTGATGATCCCTAAAAAATGTTAAAAAAACTATGGGTATGGAAGGGGAGACATCAGTTTTAGCGTGCTAAAACAGTCCAGCATGCTGGACTCCTGTGACAACAGTACCTCTAGTTGGGACTAGACTTGGCAGCAATGGTCTTTAGATGGTTCTCTTTCAGAATTGTGTACGAGGACCTGGACTGTCAACCAAGATGGCCGCCACAACCAAACATAGTTTAACATAGGACCCTATGAGTAAATTCATTTAAAAATCTTCTTATCTGAAACTACTTGGCCGACTGGAGCAAAACTTCAAGGTGAGCAATACAGGTTCCTTGGAGTCTCTAGTTAAGTAATGTAATTTTTTTATGATAACAGATGCAGAACACATAGATCCTCCACTAATATATATGTTTGAAGATGATCACCAAGTGTCAGACTCAGCAGCACTAATTTATCAGCTATATAGGAACGAAAAAATTCAGTAAGTTGTTACATTAAATCTGTTAAACATAAAATATATAAATAGTAAGTTAAAGTTATTTTATGCACTTTCATTGTTGAACTGTCATAGAGATTTTCTGATTTCTTTCTAGTACAAATTTGATTATTTTCTTGAGTCTCTCAAGTCACTGATCAACAGTCTGTTCTATAAGTGATGTGTAATTTTCATTAAAAATCTTTTCACAGCTTTTCATTATAATTACATAGAGTGCACAATTATCTGTTATATTTCAGACATACATGTAAATGTACAGCAGTATCCCCTAACAGTGAGAGTAAAGGAGAATTACTTGTTGGTAAGTATATCGTTTTAGTTAGCGTAATTCATCTTTACATGAGAATATAATAAAAATTGTGCTTGAATGTATTTTCATTTACTATAAATCAGATCAATAACAAGTGTTCTAAGAACCCACTTTCTATAAACTAGATCTGCAATAAATTTGTCAGTTCAGCTGTCCAGGCAAAAAAAAAAAGAGTAGTTTACTCCCAAATCTGCCACATCATATTGGAGCAGTTCATTTTTGCATATAACAATAAGATACTTAATTTTTATGTATTTTGGTGGCTAATTGAATGATCATTCATGTATGATACTTGTTCAGATTTAGAAACTGATGCATTATGGGTACTGTTCCTTGAAACCTACAAAAACAATCAATCAGTTTGTTATTTTGTTTTAATTCATAGGAGAGAATAGTGTATTCTTTGTTGCTGATGAGGCAATCACTGATGCAAACTACACACAGGTGTTGCTAGGCAACAAAGACCAGTTATTCTTGACCTGGCCTTACAGTGATATCAGGGAAATTCATATGAGATGGTACCAGTTGAGAGACAGTGCTTTAGAAATATTTCTGACCAATGGAAGAACTTGTTTATTGGCATGCGAATATAGACAGGTTATTTGTTTTATTATTTTAATGAAGTGAAGAAATATTGTACAGACATATTTATTATAAGATTCTAAATTGATTTTAAAAGTAATTGTTTTCAGTGTATTTGTAATAACCTCAATACATGTAATGCACACTTTGAAATAGCCTGCTATGTGGATTATTCAGTGACTGTGTACTACATTACTGAGGTTATTTTTTCATAGACTCCAAAAAATTAACGGTCAGTCCTTGCATTTGTAAAGGGCAAAATGTTCATTTTCATTTTTAAAACAGTTAAATATGGAATAGAAGTCTTCCTTTTAGCCACAATTTTTTTATTGTCTGATTTAAAAAAAAATATAAAGATTTCTTTTTTGTAGGAAAGAGATGAACTTTATCATAAGTTTATGAGCTTTGAACTGTTAAACCTTGTTCAAACCAAGAACATAGAAGAGATACAAAGTTCATGGAAGGAAGGTCACATGACAAACTATGATTATTTAACACATTTGAATAAACTAGCTGGGAGGTCGTTCAATGATCTGATGCAGTACCCTGTCTTTCCATTTATACTGAAAGATTATGAAAGTGATAGGCTCAATTTACACAACCCATATTCTTACAGGTTAGTATAGTTGTTAAATACAAACTGTCATTGGCTTTACTTCATAGAATGTTCATTTAAATGTTTTATAACATTTATGGTCCTTAAATTTTGATCAGTTGTTGTCTCATCCATGGATACCTTCGATCCTTTCACTTTCAGTTGTACTGCCTTGATGGTTTCATGGTAGTCAGCTTGCCTCATGTGTGGAAGGTTGCAGGTTTGATCCCTGGCCTGATCATACCAAAGACATTAAAATGGGTATTTACTGCTTCTCTGCCAAGCACATGGCATCTAGAAGTAAGAGCAAAGGACTGTTCGGCTCGGATTCAGTATAATGTGTCTGAGTGGGGTGATATGTCTTCCTGCAGATTGTTAAGTCATACCACATCTTGATTTTACCTTGGATATCTGTAATACATTGGTTTGTCAAAATCTGACAATTCCAGTTAATGGAATACAGGTTAAAATTAAACAAGTCCCTTTAAAATGTATATAAGGGGTCATAATTGTGATTCAGATAAATGATTTGGTGACTTCAGTAGCTTTTGATTTTTTGCAGGAACTTGTCAAAACCTATATCAGTACAGGATAAGGATAAGGAGACAAAATATAAAGACAATTATGAGGTAACATTAAAATTGCTGTTTAAATTACCACTCAGAAGTTAACAATATGAAGTTTTCACTGGAGAAAATAGATAAATATTTTTGCAATGATATAAAAAGGAAGATTTATAACAAAAAACAATAAAACATCTGCCTTTGACTAACAACACACAAACTAAAGCACAAAAAGAGTAAAAGACAAACATATTTACAATACAGTGAGCAGAGTCTGATTTGGAACAAACAAAGTGGTAGGGTTCTACCATTCCTTTTTTAAATTAATTTGGTTAACCTTTTGATAAATTCAAGATTTTAAAATTCCAGGTCAATAAATCCACAATTAGCTGACAAGTTGTATGATTCTATATTATGTTTAGAAATTAAATCAAATATACATGTAATATTTAAATGTAATGCATTATTTAGAAAAAGTTTAAAAAGATATATAAAAAGACTGGAAGCAGATGTTTTCTAGTCAAAACTATTGATTAATTATCGTCCCTGACTGCCCCATCTTTGTATTTTTCCCGAATGTGGCTCGAAATGTTTTCCTGTCCATATCTGGTAAAATATTTTTGAGTAACCATCGACCACAAGTCCATATCCCAGATCTTACAGACATTGAGACTTATCATGCATGTTGGATTTGGCAAAGATGAGTTGATGACAGAAATAGATCCATATAATAAAAAAAAAAAATCTTCTTAACTGACCCTTTTTATTTTAGGGGGGGTGGATCATAATCTGCAAATTAACTTAAATTCGCCTTATGTAACCTTCAAAGGGAACATTGAAATAGAATCATATTTGATAGGTGGTCTCTTAATATGAAAAATGCTACAAAGGAAATAAAAAATAAGTTCATATAAACAAGTTATTGCTTAAAGAAGGGTGGGCAATCAGATAGGTTTATCATGAACAATGAAATGTAGTGACATGTTATAAGATAAAAGACAGATGTTGTGTTAATGAATACTTTTTTTAAAACAGCAGAAGTCTGATTATTACAGATCAGTTTATTTGAAAACATTCATTGAGTTGAGACTGAAGTTATTTTTAAAATTTATCCTCTGAATCCATAGAAAAAATAATTTTTGATATTTCAGGCACTGAAGTCGGAGTTTGATAGATTAGGTAAAGAGGACCAGTCTACAGTTGGTGTTGGACCTTACCACTATGGCAGCCATTACTCAAACAGTGGAATTGTTTTACATTTCCTAGTCAGATTACCTCCATACACCAAGATGCTTGTTAATTATCAAGGTAGATGATGACTTTTAATTGTATAACAATCTTTTATCACGTCTTTAAAATCATAAATTAAAGAGGTGGTACAATGGCTACCATGCTTTCCTTTAGTACTGGGAATTGGACCATTCTCAGGTCCAACTAAGAACTAAACAATTTGTATTTTCTGTTTCTTCACCACGCAATCACATTTGAAGGAGGGGTTGACAATTCTCTGTAGTAAACTTTTATGTAATACTGGTTAGCTAACTAACAATCTAGTCCATATATATAGTACAGTAAAACCTGTCTATAAAGGGCACCCAACGAACCAGAGAAAGTTCCCTTTATGAGCAGTTGCACTGTATACAGAAGTTAATTGTACATGCTTTGTTTGTAATTGGGAGTTTTTCACTGTGCCCTTTCCTAGACAGTGATTTACTGTATAGTGGTGTTCTATAAAGCAAGTTTAACTATATCTGTTGTTAACATACATCTGTATCACAAAATTATTTTTATTGCAGACAACAACTTTGACTTACCTGATCGTACTTTTCACAACATGGAAACTTGTTGGAGGCTTGCTAGTTTTCATTCATCTACTGACTTCAAAGAAATGATCCCTGAGTTTTTCTTTCTACCAGAGTTTTTGAAGAATCTTGAGGGTATATACATGTAATATGACTTGAGATTTTGTTAAAATATATCTTTAGTTCTTTAAATGCATTGTATCTCTAAAAATTTAGTTCAGCTCTTCAATATTCTTAGATTGGTAAGGAACTGATCTTGTGTATTGAAAGTCTGTAAATTTTAATTGTAAACTTTAATTACAGACCTCCGTCAGTGATGCAGAAGCTGAATAGTTTTCATTCTGTTCAATTGTTTTCTAACCATAAAACAATTTTTTGTGAGTGTTGATTTTTCCCACAGTTTTTTTCACCAGATTTTCTAGTGGAAAACATGTAGTTATAATTTTTGCAAAGTATGATGGGCATGTGTGTGTTCCAAACTGATGAAGGAAAATTTTGTAGATCACCAAATTTATACTCTGCCTAATTTTCACCATGTTTATGGATTGTTATTACAAATTCTCCAAAAGTTTTATTCGAGTAAAATTAAAGACACACTTGCAAACCATTGTATGATATATATATATATCATCTTTTGGTGATATTCTTAAAAATTATTGCTGAATTCTAAACGAGAAAACCGTTCCAATATATGGCTAGGCCCATGAAACAGTAGTATTTCAAGTGGATAAAATGTAGAAAATTGATTTTGGTGTAAATTTTTAGTAATTGTTCTTATTTGTTTTAATGGGTAGACATGCACCATTTATAAAGGTTGTTCATGCTCTTATGAAAGTTACTTAAACTTAGGGAAGTAAATATTCCTTCATTTTACGTACAGGTTTTGACTTTGGTAAGAGACAGAACGGTGAAGAAGTCTCTGATGTAATACTTCCACCATGGTGTAAAAACAATGCGAGATTGTTTATAATGATATTGCGACAGGCATTAGAATCTGACTATGTTAGGCAGAACCTACATGATTGGATTGACTTGGTATTTGGTTATAAACAACAAGGAGAAGCTGCAGTGAAGGCTGTTAATGTATTCCATCCTGCTGTAAGTACCAGTAATGACTTGCCTTGTTGTTTAATTCTTAGCTCTCGTGGTCCAGAAGGTAAGGTAATTTATTGACATCAGTCTTTGTAAATTCACATATATAAACAGTCTTCTCTAAATCCAGTCAGCAAAATTGGACAAACTTGATAAATTCCATTTCATTTTATAATGTAAGATACATGTAATAATGAGATATAGCCACCACAAGTCTGCTTAAATCAATCCCTTTATTCGGAGAAAAAAAGAGTGTTTTTATCTTATCTGGTACTGAAGAAAATTGAACAGTCATCCATGTATATTTATGATAAAGGCAGGTACCACAGAAATTTAATGTATAGTAAAATATAAATAAAATCACAGAATTATTTTTATTTCCAAATGACAAAAATAATATAAATAAAAAAAATAATATGGGATTACTTTGTAAATGTAAGCATTTTGATTTAATCCACCATATGCATTCCTTCATATTACTTTGTTTTATATTTATTTTCAGACATATTTTGGTGTAGATGTTAACAAAGTACAAGACAAATTGAAGAGACATGCTCTGAAAACCATGGTCAATACGTATGGTCAAACACCTAAACAGTTGTTTAAACAGCCCCATCCACAAGGAAGTTTTATTAAAGAAAATACCTCCAAAGTGATTTCTCAGTTAATACAGCAGTCTTACAGTGTTAGTGTAGATACAGATTTTGATCATGGTCATGCATATGTTGTAAGTATTTAGGTCACATGTTGATGAAGTTCATGGAATTGGAAATCCTATTAGAAAACGCAGATAGTTTAGTGATTTGCTTTAGTATGATAAATGTATTATAATGTGCTTTTGTGTGAAGTCTATGGAAGGTCCATTATGAAGTATGCATATTTCATTTTGGTTGGACAATCAACATGGGTCGTAGTGAACAAGTCTTTATATTTTAAACATCTTCGCTATTGATACTTCTGAGCCAAATGAACTAAATCTGATATGAAACAAAATTGGTAAAGTGATATACAGGCTCAAATATTTAACATACATAAATTTATTTCAATTTGTATATGTTTGAAATTTTATTATTTTTTAGCCCAATCCATTAGATTGTGTAGATGGTCTAAAATGGGGTAGTTATATTGGTTCGCCAGCACATGGGCCTCCTAAAGTAGTATGGCAAGAGAAATATTCACAAGTAATTACCTCCCTTTTGTCACTTCCCACTGGTGATGTCATTGGTGTTGGAGCTGATACATGCTGTCTGACAATACACAGCAAACAGAAAGGTAAGTTAAAAACTCAATTTTTAAAAATCACAAGTTACAACTAAGTAACTAAGTATCAGTATATTTGAAAAATTGATTTTTTAACGTGGAAGGAATTGAGGCTGCATAAAAGTAAGGTAAAACAAAAAAAATAGTTGAAATTACCTGAAGTAGTCAAACTAGAAAAAAATTTAGGTGCATACAAAGGTGTCAGGATGATTGATGCTGTTAAAATAATATCATTGTCCACGCTTCCTTAACATCAAATAGTTGCTACTTAATTGTCGAGCCTGCGACTTAAGGTGGTACCCAACACCTCGACTAAAATAAATTTGGCTCGTGTAATTTTCATAAAATTTTTAGGAAATATTTACTTTGACCTGTTGACATAAATGTTGATTTTTTTTCCTAAATGAATTTCACACTTTACGGGAATAATTTCATTGAATATATAGCAGTTTGGCAAACATCAATTTTGATCATAGAGCTGCTTAATTCTCTTTACTTATTAAATTTGATTAAAACGCTCTGGTGATTTTTAAGAGTTATCTCCCTGTATTGTTGAGTACCACCTTAAGTCGCAGAAAGCTCGACATAGGGATAGTGATCCGGCATTGGTGGCATCGTTAACTAACTTCTTAAAAGCTTTATATTTTAGAAGGTGGAAGACCTGGATGCTTTATACTTTGTATATAGATGCCTTATGTTACGAAGTTTCTGTCTGTCATATGTACATTGTCGTTGACCTCATTTTCATGGTTCAGTGAATACTTGAAAAAAAAGTTAAGATTTTTTGTTAATTTCTCTCTTATCATGAGTAATAGGATAACTATATTTGTTATGTGTGTACCTTACAAGGTCCTCATCCCCGTCAGACAGTTTTCAATTGACCTCGACCCCATTTCAGGGATCAGTGAACAAGGTTAAGTTTTGGTGGTCAAGTCCATATCTCAGATACTATAAGCAATAGGTCTAGTATATTTGGTGTATGGAAGGATTGTAAGGTATACATGTCCAACTGGCAGGTCTCATCTGACCTTGACCTCATTTTCATGGTCCAGTGCTTATAGTTAAGTTTTTGGTGTTTTGGCCTGTTTTTCGAATACTGTATGCAATAGGTCTACTATATTTGGTGTATTGAAGGATTGTAAGGTGTACATGTCCAACTGGCAGGTGTTATCTGACCTTGACCTCATTTTCATGGTTCAGTGGTTATAGTTAAGTTTTTGTGTTTTGGCCTGTTTTTCATATACTGTATGCAATATGTCTGATAGCATTTACTTTCATTAGAAATACACAACAGGCGAGACATTTTTGTGTGTCCACTCTTGTTTTTCTTATCATACATTTACATAAAGAATAGTTGTTACTATATACATGTATTATTCTTCATTTCAGCATCTACATTATATAACACAACAGATGTTGTGTGGGCAGCTATTGTGACATGGAAAATTCCTGATGGTATTCTCCGTATCAACAATAAACCAGAACATCCTTATCTCAATCTCATCCAGCATAGTCCTTATGATCTTGTAAATATCAATAATAATAGCACTTTTTTATCTAAAATCTCAGCATAGTCTTTCTTATATTATATCACAAACTAATTATTTTCATGTCAGTAAAGTCCATTTAAAAATTTTGTACCAATTTTTTGTGGTGTCAGTAATTTGAACATTAAAGTAGGCATATAGTGGACTAACTATTCATGTTGAACCTTTCTATGCACATGAAACAAGTTTAAGCAAAGAAATGCAATTGTTGATGAATCTTACATTAAATACAATTTTAAATATTTTCAGATTACCTGTGTTACTGCTGTAGCAGAATGTCCATTGATGTTTGTTGGATGTGAAAGTGGATCTGTTACAATTTATCAAATTTATTTCAACCAAGCCAAGGTATGCTAATTCTAATTTGCATACATAATGAGTAAGAAAGGATGTAGTAGATAATTCTTGACAACAAACCAATACACATGACAAAAATTTTAAGTTTTATTGCTGTTCTTCATTTTGAAGTCACGGTGAGATCTGTTCATGAAGGCTCCTAAAACCAGTTTGAGCAGCAATCTTTTCTAAATGTTAAATCTTATACATTAAAACTTCTTAAAACTGGTCCTTCTAAAAATCAGTTCTCTCTGTATATCGGCCAAATTCTGAAGTCCAGGCAAAGTTGTTTTACAATGTACATTAGTTCAACCTTAGGAAACTGTACGTCGGTCAGTATATCTGTATTTCTTTAGTTAGAATAAAAGTTATTTTTCCTCAATAAATTGGTTTCATTAATTAAATCCAGCTTAGCTTACAGTAATCACTCAAGGAAATCCAGTCAGTTGGACACTTAGCCACTGTCTGATGTTAATTTCAATTCAAACATAAAGTCCATTTTCATTGAAAGATTCTGACCTCGACTTCAATGCTTCAAGATCAACAGTTGTTCAGATGCAATGTTTATTGATCAATATATTCACAATGTTCTGTTTTAATAAATAATAAAGTTTGCTGTTTGGATTTTCAATAAACCATCCACCCTTCAAATCATCTGTTTTCAGTGGTCCCATGACTGATTGGTTTCGAGAAGTCTCAATGTATATATTGATGTCATTTTTAGCTCACCTGGCCGAAGGCCATGTGAGCTATTGCCATCACTTGGCGTCCGTCGTCTTCTGTCGTCGTTAACAATTTTTCAAAACTCTTCTCCTCTTAAACTACTTGACCAATTGGAACCACACTTGGTATGAATGTTTTTTGGGGTATCCAGCATACAAAGGATGTGGGGATTTTTGATCCGTCGAAAAACATGGCCGCTGTTACTAAAAATAGAACATAGGGGTCAGACAACAGTTTTTCGCAAATAACTCAAAAATCATTACGTTACAGCAAATTCTGGCAGGTTGAAAGTGTTCAGCATGATGACAGCTACCTGTGTGCTGATTTTCGTGAAAATCTGTCAACTGATGTTAGAGTTATTGCCCTTTTTTGACATTTTTGGCTTTTTTTTATGTTATTATTTCAAAAATCTTCTCCTCTGAAACTACTTGACTAATTAGAACCAAACTTGGTATGAATGTTCCTTGGGATACCCTGCATAGAACTGATGTGGGGATTTTTGATTCGTCGAAAAACACGGCCGCTGTTACTAAAAATAGAACATAGGGGTCAGACCAGAGTTTTTCGCAAATATCTCAAATATCATTAGGTTACGGCAAATTCTGGCAGGTTGAAAGTGTTCAGCATGATGAGAGCTACCTGTGTGATGATTTTAGTGAAAATCTGTCAACTGATGTTAGAGTTATTGCCCTTTTTTGACATTTTTGGCTTTTTTTATGTTATTATTTCAAAAATCTTCTCCTCTGAAACTACTAGACTAATTAAAACCAAACTTGATATGAAGGTTCCTAGGGGTACCCTGCATAGAACTGATGTGGGGATTTTTGATTCGTTGAAAAACATTGCCGCTGTTACTAAAAATAGAACATAGGGGTCAAACAACATTTTTTCGCAAATATCTCAAAAATCATTAGGTTACGGCAAATTCTGGCAGGTTGAAAGTGTTCAGCATGATGAGAGCTACCTGTGTGCTGATTTTCGTGAAAATCTGTCAACTGATGTTAGAGTTATTGGCCTTTTTTGACATTTTTGGCTTTTTTTTATGTTATTATTTCAAAAATCTTCTCCTCTGAAACTACTGAATGGATTTGGATAAAACTGAGCATGATTGTTCCTTAGGGTATCCTGCACAAATTTATGCTTGGATTTTTGATTGGTTGAAAAACATGTCCGCCCTTACTAAAAATAGAACATAGGGGTCAAAATGCTGTTTTTTTTTGCTATTTTTTCCTGAATTATAGAAAGAAAATGAAGATGAAAGCTACTTTCAAGGTAAACATGGTATCCCGAGTTGAATGGTGATGATGAAAGTTTGTTTCGGACGGCCATTTTTAAAATGGCTGCCATTTTCCCGCCATTTTTATACGACCGCAAAATTTTTGCGGTCGTATATTGGTATGACGTTGGCGTCATCATCGTCGTCGTCGTCTGCGTCGTCGTCCGTCGTCAGCGTCGTCGTCCGAAGACATTTGGTTTTCGCACTATAACTTTAGTATAAGTTAATAGAAATCTATGAAATTTAAACACAAGCTTTATGACCACAAAAGGAAGGTTGGGATTGATTTTGGGAGTTTTGGTCCCAACAGTTTAAGAATCAGGGGCCAAAAAGGGGCCCAATAAGCATTTTTCCTGGTTTTCGCACAATAACTCTAGTATAAGTAAATAGAAATCTATGAAATTTAAACACAAGGTTTATGACCACAAAAGGAAGGTTGGGATTGATTTTTGGAGTTTTGGTCCCAACAGTTTAGGAATTAGGGGCCAAAAGGGTCCAAAATTAAACTTTTTTTGATTTCATCGAAAATTGAATTATTGGGGTTCTTCGATATGCCAAATCTAAGTTCTTTGATATGCTGAATCTAAACATGTACTTAGTTTTTTTATTATGGGCCCAGTTTTCAAGTTGGTCCAAATCGGGGTCCAAAATTAAACTTTGTTTGATTTCATCGAAAATTGAACTATTGGGGTTCTTTGATATGTCGAATCTAACTGTGCATTTAGATTCTTAATTTTTGGTCCCGTTTTCAAATTGGTCTACATTAAGGTCCAAAGGGTCCAAAATTAAACTTAGTTTGATTTTAACAAAAATTGAATTCTTGGGGTTCTTTGATATGCTGAATCTAAACATGTACTTAGTTTTTTTATTATGGGCCCAGTTTTCAAGTTGGTCCAAATCGGGGTCCAGAATTAAAGCTAAAAAAGAGGTAATTTTTTTTTTTTTTTTTTTTGGGGGGGGGGCAAATCTCCACAGCATATTGTATTGCACAAGAAGCAAAAAATTGAATATAAATTCAAATCATATGACCAATTCTAAGTTCTTTATTTCAGTTATTCTGTATCAGAAACCTATTATGTGTCAAATATTTCAAGAAATTTTCAATTGCACAGTATTGTGCAATAGCAAGAAATTGATATGTGTGCCCTGTTATCAAAACTTTATTATTAAAAAATTCCATTGGAAATTTGCCAATAACTCTAGTTTAATGAACTTCATTGGAAATTTGCCAATATAAAATGTGCTGATGAAGCTTTTTTGTTTATCTCATCTAAACTGCTTTTAAATTATATATATTTTAAATTTGCCATCCATGACTATGATGTCATTTTCTATTTTAATATGTTATGGTGTATTTAAATGGGCTGTTATGGTTGCAAAGTATAAAGAAATGGGGGGGGGGGGGGGGGGGTGAAAACAAAATTTGGGGGGGGGGGTAATTTTTTTCTCATTTCATATTTCATAAATTAAAAAGAAAATTTCAAATTTTTTTAGCAAAAAAAGGGGGGGGGGGTTACAATAAATTTTATTGTTTCTTGTTTTTTTTTTTTTGGGGAGGGGGGGTCAATGTGCAACTTCATAGTGTATTGCACAAAAGCTAAAAAAGGGGTAAATTATTATTTTTTTTTTGGGGGGGGTAGAGGGGGGGGGGCAATTCTCCACAGCATATTGTATTGCACAAGAAGCAAAAAATTGAATATAAATTGAAATCATGTGACCAATTCTAAGTAATTTGATTTCAGTTATTCTGTGTCAGAAACCTATTATGTGTCAAATATTTGAAGAAATTTTCAATTGCACAGTATTGCTCAATAGCAAGAAATTGATATGTGTGCCCAATTTTAAATTTTAAATTGGTTATTTCTGATTTATATATAAAAACAAATAATACTGATATGGTTTGAATAGGTAAATTAAAAATTTTTAAGTTCTTAGACAACATTCATTCTGTGTCAGAAACATATGCTGTGTCAAATATTTATTCACAATCCAAATTCAGTATTGTATCAAGCTTGAATGTTGTGTTCATAATTGCCCCAACTATTCAGGGTTCGACATCTGCGGTCGTATCTAGCTGCTCCCAGCGGAGCATTTTATTTACACTTGCTCGGATTTCAACAATATTTGGTTTTTAAAGTAAACATGGTATCCTTAGTGTATGGTGATGATGAGAATGTGGTATAACAATGATTAAACTTCATAATATGTGAGCTTTTAATTGCTATCACTTGGTGTCCGTTATCATCGTTGTTAACAAATTTTCAAACATCTTCTCCTCTGAAACTATTAGGAGGATTTGGAAGAAACTCTACAAAATGACAGATGAGTTAAGCATGGTTTATTGGATAAAAACCAACAGCTTAGTCAATATGATCAAAGATCAAGCATAATACAAAATAAAAAGCCCTAACCCACAATTTTTACATAACTTCTTTCAAACATTTTTAAAACGAAGACAACATATAGACCAAAAGATTTATACTTTTATTTGAAGCTTGTATTTTGTATTGTGAATCATCAGATTGACCATGACTGTATCTTAATCAAGCATAGGGAGAACTCATGCCCATTTCTTTCCAGAGGTTCTTGAAAGGTTTTTAAAGGTATTTTCAGCATTTTACATGACCTTTAATACTCAGTTTAATTTACAACAAACATTAATATATTAATTTAGTTTATAGTGCATTGTTTGCCAGATGAGCGATTCAGGCTCTTGAGAGCCTCTTGTTGAAAGAGTTGTTTACATTTCTTAATATTCATGGAGATGATGGTCACACTGATTTTTTATTTTTATTTTGTTAAATCTAAACTTTTTTTTCTACTGTAGGCCAGTGACATACAGATCAAGGGAGTTAAGCGTGTATTATATGGCCACACCAGGACCATTACACAGATAATTATCTGTAAACCATACAGTATATTTGTCACAGCTAGTGAAGACAAAACATGCATAATATGGGATTTAAACAGGTATGCAGCATATACCTCAGAGTGTTCAACAACACAAACTGTAGAAATAAAAGTTAATAAATTTCATGTAAAGGAAGGTATTCTGAATATGATATAAATATTGACTTCTGTTTAGTTAAGATTTAGGCAGCATACTATAAAATTGTTTACTACTACAATTACTTGCTTTAATATATATATATTAACTTGAACTTTCTACATCTAATAGAATTATGAAGTCTCCTGGTAATCCCTGATCTAGTCCTCTAGAATGAAAAACCAAAATTAACAAATTACTGCAGACCACAAAAGAATACCAAACAAATTATCCATCTGATGAAATCTGACGTGTGTGTGTGTGTGTGTGTGTGATTTATTTTTCATTGATTCAGAAACAATATCAGTTCAAATAAATATGAAGAATAATGTTTAGTTTTTTTTCACGTATATAAAATTGGAAATAAAATTTGTTGCAAATAGTGTGCATTTCTAGAATAATTTAGTATACTAATGGTGAAAAATTTGCAAAAACCAAAAAATAGAAAGAGAGCAATAGAAACGATATGGCCTAAACAAGGTAGCCAACATCTATATTAGGAAACGTTTTTCTTTGGGAGTTCATTGCTGCAAAATTTATCAACAGATAATTAAAGCATATATTATCTACCAATTGTTTCAGTGTTATTACTGAAAGGTGATAGTCTTGAAAACTTGGATCACATTCCTATTCTTTTATCATGATTATATTTATGGTATACAGACTGAGTTACGTGAGATCAATTGAAAAACACAGACAAGGAGTAGATATAGTGGCTGTCAGTCCAACCTCTGGTGATATAGCATCTACAAGCAGACAAGGTGATATTTATCTAGGCGTATATAATGTATTCATTGGATCATTTATATTTTGATGTTTTTTTTTCAAGCATTTAGCTTGCTTGGCTATATCAATATGGCTTTCTTTTGGTTGAAAAAACCTGGCATAGCTGTAGAGAACCACAGACCTTTGTCAGTAAATATTGCATTGAAAAAAAAACTAGGATTTAAAGCACAACCTAGGCTCGGTTTTGACAGGCTAGTGGTCTTTATTACTTGTAAATACGTTAGTTACACCACTCAATCTCTTAGAACACTGGGCTTTTGAAAAGGCAAAGATACTAAGTAATGTGTGTGTGAATTTGTTGAAAATAAATGAAATTTTAAACTGTATATTCTTAATGTGCTTTACAGTAAAGATGACATTCATTTAACCTGTAATGGGAACATAAATAGACTGTTTATACATGTACATGTATTTGTAGGTCTTGGTTGCTGTTTACATTTACACAGTATAAATGCTGACCATATAGCTACATACATATCTCAGGACTTTGTCATCAACTGTTTGGCTTTCTCTACAGCACCAGAAGGACAGGCAGTTAATGTTATAGTAGGCGGATTAGATAATGGAATTATTAGGTATGAATATTCAAATTTGTTTTCCAGGTCAAATATTTTCTGTACTTTAAATAAATGCATTACAGAAAATGTCACAAGAGGTATTTGTTGTAAACAGTCCCTTAAATTCTCCATAATTTGTAAAATATGCTGTCACTTTTCAAAGTGCTACTGTGTGAATTTTATGCAAAGTTTAAAGGGGCAGTTACACGGTACCATTTTTGTACCATGTAACGTCATCCTAAGACAGGTAAGGTTAACGAAATGCCTTGGATTCATTATAATTTGTATGTTTTGTTAGACATCAATTGTTAAGATTTTTACAGGCTCAGTAAACCTAAAAATTCAAGTTTCACCAAAATTCATCATGCACCAACTAAGCCATGAAAGCATTGTCTCTCTTGAAAGGAGATAATGTAAACATGTTTTTTTTCACAAACCACAAAATTGAAGAAAAAAATTACAAGAAATTCAAAATGATAAACAGAATGAATAGACATGTATATAGATACTTGTGAAGAAAAAGGTAAATGAATGCAAAATTACATAGCTGAAAATTTATGTTTCTATTTATTTAGAATTTGGAGCACCATTGACCTCAGACACCTCAGAGATCTACAAGCTGAGAATCTCAGACTAACACCAGTCATAAGGTAATTTTAAGTGAAAGCAGAAATATCAGCTAAAGGTCCATATTGTGTTAAGCAACTGATATTGTACATTTTTTGTACAGTGATGATTCTTTTCCTCATATGGTTTGCAAGCTTTATTCAACTCAAAGATGATAGCCTTTCTTGACTTGCCTGTAATTATCAGTTCTACTTTCAACATTATGAGGTCATTTTATTTGGGTCAGTTTAAATAAATGTCATGCTTGGTGTTTATTAAGTTTGAAACATATTTACCCCTCCATTACTAAAAGTGCTGTTTATATTAACATAAAATAATGTTCTATTGAACTCCTTGACACGATATCATTAACCTGTATGTTTTTGTTTTGTTCTCTTTTATGTTATTTTTGTCTGAGGGTCTGTCAATTGAATGGTATTGATTGATTGGTGTGTCTTTGTTCACATTTTTTTTATCCATTTTAGTGTTCAGTTAATAATCCATACAATGAAAATTTTTAGTCAGCTTGGGACAAATCCAATGAAAATTTTTAGTCAGCTTGGGACAAATCCAATGAAAATTTTTAGTCAGCTTGGGACCAATACAATGAAAATTTTTAGTCAGCTTGGGACAAATCTAATGAAAATTTTTAGTCAGCTTGGGACCAATACAATGAAAATTTTTAGTCAGCTTGGGACAAATCTAATGAAAATTTTTAGTCAGCTTGGGACAAATCCAATGAAAATTTTTAGTCAGCTTGGGACCAATACAATGAAAATTTTTAGTCAGATTGAGACAAAAACTGTAGCCAAAATTAATCATCAAAACATGATAATTATGATTCTTATCAGCAATAGAATCAAATAAGGCAAAACAATACCCAAAATGAAGGTAGGGTTAACTTTGCCTCAGAAACAGTTGAAACTCTACTTTTAACAGAATTAAAACTTTACAAATATGTGTATCTAAAACAATTTTCATATGTTGAATCGATTCAGATTCAGTCATTTGTTTTGGTGCAAATAAAAAAATATGTAATATATTTCTATTTATTTACATTAATGGTACATAGTTTTTTTTAACCTTTTCAGCATTGCCTTTACTCATGACTCCCAGAGATTGTATTGTACATCATCAGATGGCACTGTTGCATTATGGGAATCTTCAAACAATGGCAGACATCTTTTACCACACAAATTTGTTTCATTCTTGTGATATTTTTTATATTGTTTGCATTTCCTTTTTTATTCTTTTCAAAGCAATCTGAAAAGATATTTTGAAGCTAAAATCTTAAAAGATTCTGAATATTTTTGCTTGTTTTTGTGAAAAGGGACATCATTAGCATGTTATTATTTAAAGTAGGTCACAGTGATCCCAATGAATCATAATTTACAGAAGTAAATGTGCAGCTCATTAACTAGGTCATAATGATCCATGTGAATTTTCATAATTATATTTAAATTTTTTTTACTGTTTATTTTATTGCATTTTGCTTTTTTATATATGTAATTTTATAGGTTAAAAATGAGTTTTAAACTCAGTAGGTATACTTAAGCTGTAAGTTATTTGCTTATAACATAAGTTTCTTATGTACATGTATATAAAATTACATAGCATTAAATCTCTGTTAGAAATTGCCTTCTATTTCTGGAATGAGACATATATTTCGGGTATTTATCAAAACATCAAGGCTGTGATATTAATACTATAATGTAAAAAACATAAATATACATGTATGAATAATAAGTATCTTGGTTTATGGTACCAGCAGAGCATACAGGGAACTCATTCAAATCTATCCTGTTTCAAAATTGTCAGTATGGACAAAGCTTCTACCTTAAGGGGTTAGGCCTGGGGTAAGGGAGATAACTCCTATTGATATTTTTTTCTTGACGTCAGACAATAGGAATGACGTGGCATTACTATGACGTACCAAATTTCCTCGCATTAGACGAAGTGAAGAGGTCGGTAAGGGGCATCTCCGTAACGAATCTAAAACTTTTTCGAAATATGTGCAAAATCGATAATTATGTAGGATTTGATATATTGATGAATTATTGTTTAACATCCAGTGGCAATTATGAAATGCATATTACGATGATGAAAAAGATGCTCGAAATGAAGAAAATGCTGAGTCAATATTTGCAATAATTTCATAAATCCTTACTAGAATTTTCTACTCGTCCCATAAATACGTAATATATAATCTAGAATTAGCTGTAGCTGTTAACTGTAACAGTAATAGTCAATCACACATAAGATGTCACACTCCTGACATTTTCAGGATTATTTTAAATAGCATTTAATTGATGAATCGAATGTTTTAGAGATATTTTCTGCCTTAAATCATATACTAGTAAACATAATTTGTTGTTTGTTTGTTTGTTTAGTTGGGGTTTAACGCCGTTTTAACACATTTGGCTATTTCGCGGCGGCCAGTTTTTATTGGTGGAGGAAGCCGGAGTACCCGGAGAGAACCACCGACCTTTGGTAGGAAAATTGGCAATCCTTGTCAATTAAGGTGGGAGTCGAACACACCCCGCCACAGGTGAGATTCGAACTCACAACCGCAGTGTTGACAGGCTAGTGATCATTAGTAGTCATGACGAACTACCTAGACCACTCGGCCACCAAGGCCCCAATAATTTGTTGTATAGCATATATAAACTACATATAATAAATGATAATGCAGTTTCAAATAGTATTATGGGAAAATCTTTATTTTTTTCAATGTCTTAATATCGTATTTTGTGAAAATTTGTGGTTAAAATTTCATAATTTTTTGTCATATAACACACATATGTATGATATTTGTTTTAGCAGTTTTTTGTAAGAATTAAACGACAGAATTTTTTTACACCGGTGTTTGAATATTTAATGAGGCAACTGAAAATGAACGAAATTCCTAACATGTCTGGTACTTTTGACCTTTGAATTTGCATATAAAGAATGAATTTTACCATCATATTTCATTTTGATTAAGACTATATCCCTGTTCTTCAGTTCAACAATTATAACTATTTTTTATCAAACATATGTCCTATGAGAGGTAGTAATATTCATTAACTTGTGTCATCTCATGGAATGAAGGGTAGCCTTTAAATGCCCATTTTCAATGAACCCTGTGAAGGAAACGCGTGGTTGAATTTCAACAAAATTTTCTCAGGTGGTGTATTGAGACATATATAATGCATGACGAAAATATGAAAAAAATTAAACGAGTGGAAAATTTTGGCCTAACCCAGGCCTACCCCCTTAAAATGTAATAATTGATCTTTAATAGGCAATTACGTGTTTAGAATGATACATAATGTCATGGAACAATTACCCACACTCTGGCACAGAAATTTGATCTCTCAGTTTTACTTGAATTCCATAGTTATTATTTGTAATATTGTTATATGTTGTTATTATAATATTATTTACAGACTACAATTGCTATCTGCATTACTGGGTATTGACATTATCAGATTTTTAAAAAAAAAAGTGGCTTTAGAACTATTACCCACTTGTACCTTATATATTATTTAATGCTCTGTTCATTACGCAATGTTGTTGTTGGAATATAAATATTGCTCTTAAATAATATATTTTGTTCAGTTTTTACATTTATATGGGCTTTCATATTTTACATTGTTACTGTTCACATGTATATTTTTAAAGCAGTGTTTAAATGTAAGTACCTTTTAAATAGTGTGGTACATCTTATGAGTTGAATGTATGTACCCTTTTCAGCATGGGCTGATAAATATATTTTTATAATTAAAAAAAACTTTTAGCAGAATTGCTATATGTAGATGTAACGGTATGGAGATGCATCAGTAAGACACCATCCCATAGTTAAGTATGAGATTTCTCTGATGGCAGACAGCCTATTTGAGAATTACAGACATGACATGATTTTATTCCGCTTTAAAGCGGAATTCTGCTTTTGGAAGTCCGGATTTGTCTGTTATGGTTCCTTTATTATACATAGTAAAATTACTACCAAAGTATCATTTCTGCTCTTTTTTCCATGTTGTCGAAATCACGTCTGGAATATTTCAAACGGCATTTATCAATGTTTTTTTTTAACTTCAAATTAAATTTCTGCCAAGGAAACCTTGTATATTTCACTTTTGTAACCATTTTAATTATTATATCCACAAATTATTTTCATCAGCTTGTAATTTTTGTTTTTGACCCGTCATGATTAAAGTTGCTGACACAAATTTGTCACTTATACCAAGCACTTGTTAGTTTATAACTTCATATTTATTATTTCACATAGAGTAAAACTGTAAATGTTTTTTTAGAGAAGAATAGCAGTGAGGCAATTGAGGGTTTCCTTGGTAGTAAATAAATACACTACTAGTCATAAAACACTGATAAGAGCCAGTCATTACATGCCCCCAGCCAATTCTAAAACGGGCTGTTTGATATTAGAGGAATCTCAGGCTATTCAGGTTTACATATCAGTATGTCCATTATAATGACACATATTTGGAACTGATTAAAATGATCAGTTCAAAAATGGAGAATTTTTTAATCCATGTTAGCAATTTGTTTATTTGAATGTAAGGATGCTGTAAGTTTATAGTGTAGGATTTTATATATAGGGACGATTTAAGCAGGGTTTTGATCTACTAGTATGCATGTTAGAGTGTTTGTGATTTTCTGTTCTGGATGTTTGGAATCTTTTTATTAGTGTTTTCCGTGTGCTAGTTAGCAATATGGTGTTTGTAATATGTTGGTGAGAATGTAAGAACTATTCTGAATTAATTTTAGAATAAAAAATGAAGTCCAGTAAACATGTATTAAAAGATTACTAAACAGTTTAATTCTGAAAATTTATTATTAAACTCTTCTATTCCACTTATACTGCCAAACTTTCTGTGAGACCATACACCCTATTGTTTGTTCCACATACTTCATAATATGAATTTTTGATGAGAAAGTTTTTGCTAAAATTTTAAACATTTCAAACAAGGATCAGTCATATCCTGAAAGTCAATATGGTTTAAAATTTTGGAAACAAAACATTTGTATGTGCTGACATTATATTTTACCTGAAAATAATATGAATTGATAAAAAAAAAGGAAAATCTGCTCTTGTCAGAATTTTGAGGCTCCTTACTATTGGAAAAGGCAATACATGTAATTGGCTACGACAAAAGGAAACCAAAGGTACAATGATCACTGTTATTTATATAACAGAAATCGGAATCATGATGCAGGTACACATGCAGAAATAGAGCAACTTGTATCATTGCCAACTCTAACGTTGCCAACTTAAAAATTTGTACCCATTTTTTTGTTGTTGTTAACTTGCACCATGTACTTAATATGTACAGTCAAATCTTGTTATCTCAAACTCGTTTGGATTGAAATTTCAGAAGAATAAAACTTTTCTCTTGGTCCCGAACTTTGTTCCATATATTTACATGTAGTTTGACTCCTGCTTTGTCGAAATTTTGGTTTTCTTGAAATGAAATTTACGGTCCCTATATTAAAAAATGCATTTACATTGTTTTCTTTATCTCGAAGTAATACACACATGTCAAATTATTACCTTGGAGATAAAAATGGCTTCAATAGTTAATCTGAAAATCAATAAATTTCCAGTCATTAACCACTGATTGATGTATTACGGTCCCTTCTTTACCTTAGGTTACCTTGACACGTTATCTTAGATAATTAGTGATTTCAAATCTGAATTAACTTATTATTATGTTTAATTAACTTTCGCTTGAGTTGAACTACAGATCTGTCAAAGTTTTTCTATGTTCCCCATAACTTCCAAATAACAAGAGTTGTCACTGTATATTGCTATGCTGGCTCTTTGACTGCACCTCTTACATTTTATATTTTGCCAGAAATTTACTAATTGAAAATAAAGAGTGTTTGGGGCAGACTTTGCCAACATTTTCACAGA
Source organism: Mytilisepta virgata (assembly GCA_028015205.1). NCBI lineage: Eukaryota > Metazoa > Mollusca > Bivalvia > Mytilida > Mytilidae > Mytilisepta > Mytilisepta virgata. The sequence goes on along the minus strand of CM051518.1, from coordinate 52,819,910 downwards.
TATTGAGGTATTTACTTAATAAACAGACATTTTGGATAGCACATTTATGCTTGTGATCTCAAGTTGGTTCTACTAAAAGCCTGCTGTAATTTATTTTTTTTTACATTTAATACTTATTGCTTTTTATCCATAAATAGATAAACATTGGCCGTTATCTGCATTTTACCAAGTTTCCCAAAGGCGATAAATTGACAAGGGAGTGATACATTTCTTGATTTCTCAAATTTGTCACTTTCAAGAAGATTAAACTTGAGTGCAATCAGATGCTAGTGGCTATAAAACAAATGGTGTTTTAAATGTTTTATAAAATTGGCTGTTTCTTCAAAAATTCGAGCACACTTTCATTATCTAAGAAAATATGTGTCATGAAAGGTTAAAATGACTCTCTCCTGTAAGCATTGGAGATACCTTGTGAAGAATTATTCCTGTAGATCTGAAAACACCATAGTTTATTCTTATCAAAAGCAGCTTTCTCTGACAATCAAAAATTGTCTTTCTATTGTCAAGAGTACACAGGGTGCCTCATAGGCTATAAGAAACAAGCAAATTCAACAAAGCAACATTTTTATTTACAATATGATGACTTACCGGGGTAATTCCCCTTTTTATGATATCCAAGTGCCAAATTTACCCTTTAAGGTATTTTATAGTGATTTGGGTTATGATATATTTTTCAATGAAAGACTTGAGGTTTTAAATATTTTTATATACAATAATCTCCTTGAAAAAGCAATCTGTTTCTTTTGTCAAAATATGTAGTGTAGCTTTTGTCCCCCCTCCCTCCACACACATCTTAAGACAGGAGAATATCTACTTTGGAAAATATAGAAGTGCTTTATCCAGAGAGTAAGAAAAAAAATTCCCCCTTTAAACTGAATGTTGAAATAGAAATTATCTCCCCTAGTTAACTTGCTTATGATCATTTTGTAAACCAAACGTTTTAAAATTGTTTAATTTTATTTTCTTATTTCTAAAGGGCCACTTGAGTATTATCCTTTCACTTGATCTGAGATGGAATGAGATTGTGTACCTTCTGAAATGATCATTTGACTATGACTGACATTTAACAATTTAGGAGTTGAAACTGAAAATGATGAATTTAATATTTTGCACTATGTAAATTTTTCTTTTAATGCAATGTTTTTTGTAAAAAAAAAGTTTATTATTTATTTTTTCTACAAATTACGGACTAATTATGATATCTAGTAAAATGAAATTTGCTTCAATCATATTATATGAACAGATGAAAATATTTTTATTTTGAAAATTGGAAATTGGATTAAAGGAGCTGACTGTCTGAAAATGTCTTATAAAGAAATAAAAGAAAGTGGAAAGTGGACTTTCCATTATCATTATGTCAGTATATATTAAGAATATATTTGTCAGTCTTACTGAACGTTTGTAACACTTATAATCTAAAAAATATATGATACCATCATGTTACAAGGTAACATTAAAGTTTGTGATTAAAAAAATACTTTGTTTTGCCATTTTGTTAATAAAAGTACAGAAACTTTTGGATGTGTATCTCGCCGTGATATTGGCTGAAATATCGCCAGCTCGGCGTAAAACAATATTCAATCAATCGGTTGTGTATCTTTGTACTGACTACATGTGTAATACATACAGGTACTGTGTCTTTCGTCCTTGATGAAATTTATATAAACAATTTTTATTAACAATATCTCAATGTGGAAAATTATTGTTTGTTACTACTTTGACAAATTTGCTGATCATAAAAATAAGTACAAAATTTATGAAGTACTTGCTATTAGGTGAGAGCTTTAGGTTGATTTTTGTACCTTCTCTAGCAAACTTTTGATTTCCCAAATAAGTTTTTCATGATGGTTTTCCCCAAATATATTTCTGACCTTTTCTGTGTTTTTTTTCACTTGTTTGTTCTATATAAAGTCATCTAATTTTCGTGAAGGTGTGGTCAAGTCAATCATTTGAATCGGGCAGAACTAGTTGCACCAGGAATAGCTAGTTTAAAATGTAATTGTTGGTTTTGGAACATAGCTAAGCTTTCAGCGATTGCAAAAATATATGGTTCTATATACTTTTAATTGAAATAAGGGAGGTATTATGCTACTTCTCGTATTACAAATATCACTTCTGGTTTGATATGATAGGTAATTTCACAATTGTTCAAAAAATATATGGACTGCTAGTTTGAATAACTAAAAAACTTTATTTTTGGTTAACTAAATGTTTGTGATGAATTATACTGTTTTGCACTATAAACATCAAAAACGTCATTAATATGACCTTAGAAATTGACAATTCTAGACGTTTTCACGGGTTGTAACATTGTCACATTAATTAACATTCCAAAATATTCAAAACATCTAAAAACGTCTACAGAAATAACATTCACAGAAATGTCATTAAAAGTAGTGCCTGAATTAAACACTTTCAATAACTTTAATTGCTTTAAAAATCTGAAAAAAACTTAAAAAGTGTGAAAAAATGCAAAATACATAATCTAGGTCATGACCTTGACCTTTGACCTTGTGACCTATTTCAAGGTCATTGGTGGCTGAGGTCATTGCAGAAGACCCCATGTCATTATTATTTACCATCGTCAAGTTATAAACGAAAAACCTTAAGTTTGAACGTTCTAGGGGCAACTACTCCCAAAATATGATGTCATACAACTTTAACTCAAATGTAACAAAGTTGCGCATCAATGTCCTAAACGTTTCCACCATTACATTTCCTTGGCTATCTACAACCATAGTAGTGATAACAAGCAAATGTCCAATAATAGAACTTGACCTTGACCTTTGACCTTGATGCCAATTTGAAGGTTATCAATCCTTGATGTCAAAACAATGTTGAGAAATAAACGAAAAATGGAAAATTTAAACGTTCTAGGGGCAATTACACCTATAAAATGACGTCATACAACTTTTATTCAAATTTAACAAAGCTAGGTCTCAACGTCCTTAACATTTTCTCCATTACATTTTATCAGCTATCTTAATCTTTGACCTTGACCTCGTTTTACTTGTTAGGGATCATGGACCCTAAATACAAAGTTTCATGTTGATATCTCAACTCTAAATAACAATTTGTATGATACACCAAAAGTGAAAGTCGTTTAAAGGGAAACAACTCCTATGAAATGTCGTCAGATCCTTTCCGAACAAACGGAACAAAGTTGCGCACAGATAAACTGAAGACATTGCAAAAGATTTTAGGTCGATATTTTTTACGGTTACAGAGAAATAAAGATAACAAGAACAAGAGGCTCACCAGAGCCTGTATCGCTCACCTGGAGTCTGGTTTTCATTGGACAATTAATCAACTATTTGACCAAGTTTGTTGCAATTGGTTCAATTGTTCAGGGAAAATTTGTTGAAGATTTATTTTTCATAAGGTTTAATGTTAAAATATGTTCCCTGATGGTGGTAGTCCTGGCAGGAAGTTGACAAAATTGACCAGGAATAAGGGTGAACCTTAAATAAATGTAACAGAACCCGACCTCAAATTACACAAACCAATATCTCCTAAATAGAATTTGGGATTCCCTTCAAAATTTCAGGGTAGGTAGATCTCAACATGGCAAACATTATTTTATTTACATTTCACTTCTATCTCAAATAGTTTTGGAGATAAATGCAAAAATGTTAAAATTTTAAAAATTTGACAAAAAAGGGCAATAACTCCTAAATGGGTTTTGGGATTTCCTTTAAAATTTCAGGGTATGTAGATCTGAACATGGCAAACATTTTTCAGATTTACATTTCACTTCTATCTCAAATAGTTTTGGAGATAAATGATGAAAAATGTTAAATTATGAAAATTTGACGAAAAAAGGACAATAACTCCTAAATGGGTTTTGGAATTTCCTTCAAAATTTCAGGGTAGGTAGATCTTGTCATGCTGATCAAATTTACCCCATGTCAGATTTTCGATATCTGTAACAGTTTTTGAGTTATTAGCAAAAAACAGCAATTTACCCCTATGTTCTATTTTTAGTAACAGCGGCCATGTTTTTCGACGAATCAAAAATCCCCACAACAGTTCTATGAAGGTTACCCTAAGCAACAATCTTACCAAGTTTCATATGATTTTGAATAGTAGTTTCAGAGAAGAAGATTTTTGAAATAATAACATAAAAAAAAAGCCAAAAATGTGAAAAAAGGGCAATAACTCCTAAATGGGTTTTGGAATTTCCTTCAAAATTTCAGGGTAGGTAGATCTTGTCATGCTGATCAATTTTACCCCATGTCAGATTTTCGATATCTGTAACGGTTTTTGAGTTATTAGCAAAAAACAGCAATTTACCCCTATGTTCTATTTATAGTAACGACAGCCATGTTTTTCGACATTTCAAAAATTTTAAACGATAGAAATTTTCCATGCCCTAAAGAACAATTCTGCAAAGTTAGGTTGAAGTCGGTCCAGTAGTTTAGGACGAGTTAACGTTTGAAAAAGTTTACAGACGACGACGACGACGACAGACGACGACGACGACGGACGCCAAGTGATGGCAATAGCTCACATGGCCTATGGCCAGGTGAGCTAAAAAGGGGGGACAACTCCTATAAGAAAAAGTGTTCGGTTACGCAGGGTCAATGGTGAAATCGTAATCACTGTACGATATCATGGGTCAAAAATCCTTTCGATATGTCAAGTAACAAAAAAAAACATCTCAGACGGCAGAATAAAAAAAATAATCAGAACAAAAGCAAAAGGTCTTGCCACTTTCCTGATTGTTTTGTTTTTTAAACATTCTCATTTCATTTCATTCAAAACCTTGCTCAATTGAGACAAATTTAAGTCTTAGAAGAGAAAACCGAAGCCCATTTATGGTCTTGAAATAAAACATCACATAATATATTTACCTATAGTTGAATGATCAGAAAAAGTTGCCAATGTATACAATCGGAAAATTAAGAGGTCCACATGAAGGATTGAGAATAATTCCTAGTGGTATACACTTGCACTTAGAATATTTTGCCTAAAAAATGGCATATTTCTTGTACAACTCAACAATTACTACTTCATTAGGATCACCTTTAGATAAAATAATGTTAGATTGTCTACAATACAATATATATCACCGGCTCAGTTGGAAGTATTTCGATATTATCATGAAATTTACTTTATATGTACTGTTGTAAAAAAAATAATTTTGTGAAACCTAAGGAGTATCTCCCTCGTACTTAAGTCTGTTCTTAGATGGTTTTCAGGGGCGTTTCCAGGATATTTGAAAAGGGGGACGTATAATAAAATTTTTTGGACCTTTTTTTTTTGTTAAAAAAACAAAATAATTGTGAAATGCACTAATGTAACGGTTCCTGACTTGGAGCATGTATATTTTATAGTTAAAGTGTCAGGGTTTGATATTTTTATGCCGAATTCTCTCCATTAATTGTCAATGGTATATTAAAATGATTGGATGGATCTTAACAGCAATAACGAGAAATTCCAAATTCTAGGGTATAAGGCGTTACTTAACATTTCAATAGTCTTTTAAAGAAATCAGAGTATGTGTTTAATTAATGAATTTGACAAATTGCCATATTCAATACAACATAAGCAGATTAGGATATTTTTTTTTTAAAAGGGGGGGGGGCGTACGCCCATTACGCCCTCACCTGGACCCGCCCCTGGTTTTGGCTTTACATTTTGTCATTTAGGTATTTGAATTTGCTCTTCAACATTTTGGTTACTAGTATCTGATCAACGAATCGTGACATAAACCTTAAGATATGATTTATAAGTTTACGACCAGTGGAATCGTCGCTTAAAAATCTATATTGATTTTGTTAACTCCAGACTTTGTCTTTCCCCTGGACTTCGAATTTGTGGACTTTTCCCACTTTGTCGCTTCGGTATTCTTTTGCCGATATTTATATAAGCCTACATACTAGTGAATAGTAACGAAATATAAATAATACTGATTTTTTATCTATCTATTGTTGATTTCTTTTTCATGAACTTCATACTTCAGTAAGAAGCACATTGGTTCATCTCCGCGGCTTTTTTAAAATATTTTTTTGTGATTATCAGTTTGCTCATATGCACGTCATGGGAACTTGCTCCCCGCCTCCGAATAAAAGTTTTCGAACGAGCCGATGTGGATATTATTTCTTTTTCAGAGGCGCACAGGAAGTATGTCCCATATTGTCTTCATGCTGGGATTTGTTATCTGCGATTACTATAAATGGTCTTTGATTTACTCTTTATCTCCTAGTTTTCAGTGTATCTAAAGTTCTGTCCAAGGAAATCGTACATTGACCTACAAATAGATAAGAAATGGGAATTGTAGATAAGGACAGTAAAGGAATAATGGAATTCGCGAGCTTAGCATTTATATTTTGTTCAGCATTTTTTGCAGTGGGTAGGTATGAAAGAACTTAAAAAGGCCGGAAAGCCGTGACAACAGTTCATTTACAAAAATTACTGAGGAATTGTGAAAGCAATTGTTAGATTTCTTTGGCTTTTACTGTGTTATTTGACTATCTCACATATATGTCGGCTTCAATTACCGACAGATTTGACACGATCGGCACTTAAAAATTCCTAGGGTCCGTATGACAATGTATGATGCAAGGTTTGTTTTCCGTGGACTTCACTGTAACTTTAGAATGTCATATGCTAAAAGCGTAGTTCCTTTAACTGAACTTTTGCCGCCGCGTGAGTGTATGAATTTTGTGTTAAGAATCTTGCCCATTAATTTGATCGTACTAAGTACCACGATATCACTGTTTAATTGAAATCATGACACGGTGTGATATTTCATTTCACAGATAAGTTAATAACTGCACAAACTGTGTATTGTTTAGTTTGGTTGTACTTGGTCTACTTTAATATTTTTTTAAAAATCGTTTTAAATAGTGCATGGTGCCTGTCCAAGTGGTTGGACGAGATATGACACATCATGTTATCACATTAGCAGAGACACAGCAACATGGGCGGAAGCCATGGTAAGCGTTTCGCTTGATAATATTCTGCAGTTTTAACTTATGATATTGTTGTGAATGTTGTATTCCTACTCTTCCAACTAGGCAAGATGGTATTTGACAAATTTTATCTATAAGATAGAATACTATGCTTTGCTGGTGGCTGATGATCTTTGATGTCATGTGTAGCCCATTAGTCAGAAATATCAGAACAGCCATAAATCCAAAGACAAAGACGTTTAATACCAGGATAGACAAGAACAAGATGAAAAACACAACAAAATCAGCATTTAAACTCAAAAGTGATGACCAACAGGGACCCGGTAAAACATCTGGTGGTCCAGAGAGCGATACCGTACAATCAATTCTATTATTTCAGGTACATGTATTTGTTGTCATCAGAAATCAAAATACCATATATGGAGCACAAGAACTTGTTAAGTTAACAATATTGGGGTTCTCTATACTCAAATAAATATATTGATAGAAACAAATGCCTGTTTCTAGAACCCCAGCAGTTTACTGTGTCGATTTTTTTTCAGAAAATGTGTGAAATACATGGAAGTGTTCTTGCAGCGATTGAGACGACAGCAGAGGATCAATACGTAAAAACAATATTCGCTGCCCAAAGGCACAGTAGGTATATTAATAACTTATTTAACGCCGTATAATTCTTTCAATACATTGTTTGTGTCTTCTTGAACTTTTGGATCAATATGTTTAGCAATTCTATACTTAACCTTTTGCTTTTGGAAGTTGTCTTTTTGTCGAATTACTACTTTGTCCCTGTTAATCGTTTTTTTTTCTTTTTCGTATTTGCTTACGCTAAAAATACGCAAAACTTCAGTTTTTTTCACATCCATGCTTTCAGCAAACTCATTTTGGTTGGGTGGTTCTGACTGGGATAATGAAGGAGAATGGAAGTGGGCACCTAGTGAAATACCATTTAATTTTACTGATTGGCACCATGGACAGCCGGACAATCGAGGACATATTGAGCACTGTTTGTCTGCTCACAGAATACACCGATATCAATTTAGCGATGATAACTGTCAGTCAGCACAACACTACCTGTGTGAAAAATCGTATGTATTATTATATATATAAGGGAGATAAAGTATGATATTTATCTAATTAACATGATTAATGGGCGCATCTTATGTTTGATGCAACAGGGCATATACAACTGTGAAAACTGCATATTTAATTTTATTCTATTCCATTTCGTATGCAACGTATATTTTCGATTGTGTTAAATAATTACAAAGGCTGTATCTCGAATTCCAACATTTTTCAAAATAAAAAAAAACTGTCTGTACTAATTTAGAAAGACAGTGTGCTTACATGGTTCCGTTAGAGATTTTGTTTTGTGATTTAAGGAGTGAATACATTTTTCTGGACTGAAAGTACTTCATTGATAGTTTGCTCAAGTATTTCCGTTAAGATTTGTTTTGAGTGAACACCTTTCACAGCTGAAATCACTTGATTGACAATACGAATGACACTTTGCTCACACGTTCACGTTATACTTTTATTCGTATTGTATCAGGAGTGAATATATTTTAATTTAATTGCTTTAAATCGTCAAGTACCTCTTAAAATGGAAGCCTGGGTTATTCTTATATAATAATGCCTTTATTTAGTATTTTAAGGTTTAAAACTTTTTGATGCACTAGTATTCAACTATTATAGAAAAATGTATAACAGGATATTTCATTTTAGAACAATTACAGGGGCTGGGCATTGTTTTCCATCTTGATTACTTTGTTTTAAAAGAAATGTTTTTTTTTTGTTTTGTTTGTTTTTTTGGGGGGAATCTTGCATGCAGTTTTAACAGGACAATTATTAATTTAATTGAGGAAAGATTCTTTGATGTATATACTGACTTATTCTTAAAACTCGCACAAATCATTTAATTTGTTCGAGCAAAATAATTGCCATTTGGGGTTATTCCATGTCTAGTTGAGGCAATACAAGGTTCAGGGTTATACCAATGTTCAATATACACATCCCTGGTTGTTTTGTGGTGGACTGAACAGGTCATCAATCGAAACCCAGTAGACATGGAAAGTTCCATTTTTGGACCATTCGAAGGGCTTACCTCACATCCCCTTTAAAGTTGAATGATCTGATCTAATTTTTTAAAGACATGGAAATGAACGTTCGTGCATGATTGTATGCATGGTTCATACTTGCAAGTACAAGAAGTTAATCGTATGAAATTGATTTTGTTACTGGAAAGAATAAGTATATTGAAGTAATGTATGGATAATAGTAGAGGAATTTGATGAATAAAAAATTTCAACTGCTTACTTTGTTCCAGCCAGCGGAATTCAACCAAATGTAATTTATTTCGCAGCTACTTAAGATGTTCTTGAAGATAGTACGAAAGTACGAAAGAACAGTTGAATTGTCCCAGAGCTAGTAAGCATTCCCATTAATTCCATTTAGTATCCTAAGAAGTACACGTAGTTGTCTAATCGCAGGTCCTCCCTTAACTTTATAAATAAAAGATTGGAAATATAAGCAGAAATGTACAATGCATCTAGGAAGTCACTTCAAACAAAGCTACTTCTAAAAAACTTAATAGTAATAAGTAATTCGTATAAATAAAATATTAAATCTTTTATTTATAAAGTACTCTTTAGACATGTTAGAAGTACTTAATTTAGCCGATTATTTATGCTCACTATGCAAAGTCTGCTCCATTGGAAGACAACCTAACCGATCAGATAATATGATTATAAATGAATTTTGTGGTCGTTAATTTATCAACTAAAAATATAAGACCTCCACTATTTATGCCCCGCCCACGAATGTGGATGGGGCATATAGAGCATAGTGTATCAATGAAAATTCATCAGTAGATGTGCCTTGGGTAGTAATGAGCAGTCATACAATAATTGGGTCCTTATGACCTACATTTTATGCTTCAGCAATTCTGGTTAAGTTTTGCGTTTAGGTTCATTTCTTTGGAACTAAGCATAGTGTATCAATGAAACTTCATCAGTGGATTTTCCTTGGGTAGTACTGAGCATTCATACAATAATTGGGTCATTGTGACCTACATTTTATGTTTGAGCGACTCTGGTTAAGTTTTGTGTTTATGTTCAATTATTTGGAACTAAGCATAGTGTATCAAAGAAACTTCATCAGTGGATGTGCCTTGGTAGTACTGAGCAGTCATACAATAATTGGGTCATTGTGACCTACATTTTATGCTTGAGTGATTCTGGTTAAGTTTTGTGTTTAGGTTCAATTATTTGGAACTAAGCATAGTATATCAATGAAACTTTGTCAGTCGATGCGTCTTGGATAGTAATGAGCAGTCATACAATAATTGGGTCATTATGACCTACATTTTATGTTTGAGCGACTCTGGTTAAGTTTTGCGTTTAGGTTCATTTCTTTGGAACTAAGCATAGCTATTAATGAAACTTCAACATTGGATATGCCTTGGATAGTACTGAGCAGTCATACAATAATTGGGGCATTATTACATGTACCTACATTTTATGCTTCAGCGACTCTGGTTAAATTTTGCATTTACGTTCATTTCTTTAGAACTAAGCATAGTGTATCAATGATGTGCCTTTGGTAGTACTGAGCAGTCATACAATAATTGGGTCATTATGAAATACATTTTACGCATGAGCGACTCTATTTAAGTTTTGCGTTTTGGTTCATTTCTTTGGAACTAAGCATAGTGTATCAACGAAACGTGCATTGAATAGTACCGATCATTCATACATGATGACCTAGATTTTTGGCGGGGCATCCGGGTCTTACAGATAGAATTTCTAGTTTTTTATGGAATAACATATATTTTGCCTTAATTCCATTAATATTCTTTAAAAAATAATATTTTCGAGATGCTAAGTATAAGTCTTTGAATTTCTCAGAATGAAGGGTCTACACCATGATATGCTCAAACTCCCGCCTAGTTAACTGTCTTAGAGTAGGAATTGATGCCCATGGTAGTTTTATTCTGATAAATCCTTAGAACTCCAGTATTAGATTTAGATTTATAGCATTATTTCTAAATATTTTATACGAACCTCTCTCTCTCTCTGTAACATTTGTGATTCATTACTTAAATGCCTTTAATTGAACTTTCTGTTCAAAACATTATAAAAAATACCATAAATTTTTAAGGCTTTTCCTTTTGATGCACAGGTAACCCTTAGCTGAGATTGGATTCCTGTTTGTTTTAATTGTTTTGTTTTTTGATGGTTGTGCTTATTAATTCATCATTATATCTTCAACCGGTTTCCAACATTTTGATCTCGAGCACTGCGCGATGAGTTGTCAGTCAACGAAATGGCCATACATGGTACATCAAATTTATTTTGGTATTTTGTGATACATTTTATTATAATACATATCAACTGTGAGAATTCATTTCATATGCAAAGTATCTTTTCATTAAGGTTAAATGTTTGCATACGCTGTATCCCGGAATGAAATTTATTTTTCAAAATCAGCAAAATAATGTTCACACAGTGTGCTTACATGGTTCCGTTATATGTTATTTTGAGTTGTACGGACTGAATAGAATTTTCTGAGATGAAACCATTTGATTGACAATGTGTTTACTTAATTCCGTCAGTGTTCATCTTTCACAGCAGGAACTGTATATGATAGTATTATATGATCCCTGTTCACAGATGACATCAGTTGACAAAATCTTCAAATTGTTATATCTATTATTACTGTTTTGTATTGAGTGAATACATTTTGTGGAACTGAACACATTTGATTAACAACTTGCCCCACATGATTTCGTTTGACTTCTTATGACTATTGTATTTGGGGTTGGTCCCTGTTTAGTGAAGTCAATACCAGGTTCAGAATTATACCAATGTTCAATACACGTTTCATGTTGATCTCATCTAATACAGGGAGAATGGATGTACATGTATAATACTTTACAAGAACAAGATACGAGCAAAAAATAGAAATGATGAGCTGTCAAAAGGGACATAGAACGACTTAAACAAGTCGAACAAACCCAAAAGCAAAGTAATAACCAAAAAAGTTCAAATTGCCCCAAGTTTCGGCCAATATGGCCTTGATCGCGAACGCAAAGAAATAAACATAGACTCTAAGAAACCCAGAGCAAGACTGAGAATCTTATTTGGAATTGTTGTTTTCCATTTTAAAACGAATTTTTCTCGTTTTTAGATGGTTTAATTCGTGCAATCAGCGATCATCACACCAACAAACTAATCATGTCTCCGTTTTTAAAGATTCTATGCTAATATCAAATAACGAAGTCACTTTCACTTATTTGAATACTGATAAATGGTATAGATTTGAAAAATCTATTTGATAGTTTTCATATTTGATTTAACATTTAAAAGTTCTCTTTAATCTATAGAACTAAAATTTCTCACGTAATTGCAAACCTGTCAATTGCAAAAAATTTTCAAGCACTAAACCATTTACAATTCAAATAATTTTAAATATGTCTGTTAATTACAAAGCGGTTTATAGCAAAATTCGCTTTATTGCAAAGAAAATTCTGGCTTAAATGTGAAAAAAATGTTGGTTATTTGCAAATGTCCACGTGAGTCTTGAAATATTTTTGGTAAAACGTGAAAAAGGTGATGGTCATTTCCAAAAATTTGTATATGATCCTTGAGAGGGATCAATGCTGAACATGTAATATATTTAATCAGTATCAAGCCAGGCAGGAAAAGAATATCGAAAACGGAAAAATCATTCCCTGACCAAGGATTCCATCATCAAATCTAAACATTATTTTTCTACCTATTGGCGACTATACTTCTATTTTACTTCATTACAGGGACACAGACCAAACAGATGAATCAATATTGGGGTAAACTTCTTGACAACCAACATGTAGTTGAACCTCATATAACATTAAATTGTTTTGAATCAATCTGTTTAATGTATTAGAATATAGGAAAATAAAGACCATAAGAGATGTTCTCATGCATACCATTCCTCTATTTTGATAAGTCTGACTTGAATTCTGCATATTGATAGGAATATTGGCAAGATCATCCTCAATAGTTTGATAATGGTACATAGAAAAAAATCTGGAAAAATCCTCTGTAGCAGCAAGTCAGACTGTCATGATTCTCTGATGTATTCATATTTCTATTTATCCTCTTGTTGTCTTGTTGTTTCAACAAAGTTGTCTGGCCCAAAACAGATGAAATATCCTATACGAATGTTTGTCATGTGACCTAGACTTGTAACAAGTAGCTATGTAATTTAAAACAAAAATTCCAAGAAAATAAAGCACTTCTCAATCCAAATTTATATACTATCAATATGCGTACATATGTACACTATTTGATAGTAAATAAGTACGGATAACATACATGTATGTCACTTTTTAGCAAAAAAGAATATGAAGGACAAAAATATTACACAGAGATTTGTGGCAAGTCTAGATGTGTCCCAAATGGAAAATACATGTATTATCTGAATGGCAGTAGAAGTGACCATCAAAAAAAATTTTAGATAACAGAATTTGAGATGTCAAGAGTAAATGAAGTGCAAAGTATTATCTAGGGACCTAAATATTACCTTCAGATTATAAGAAATTTTGAGATCAGAAAAGAATCGGACAAAACAGACAACAGTACATACAATTAAAATTTAATCCTTCTGTAATCTTTGTAACAACATTTGTATAGATTCTATGACAATTATATATATAATTTTTTAAAAACAACCCTACTATATAACAAAGTACAGGTGCAATTTTTCACAGTCAACAAATATTGAATAAGTCTCAACAACGTGTTCTGCTAAAACTATAGAAAATCTTTGGTAATTACAAAATTCTGATGTCTTAGAAATTTGATCAGTTATATTATAATGTTATACAGGAAGTGATACAGATAGGGGATGTCTATGTAAATAGCGATGTTTACAATTTTTACCCTTAATACAGGGCACAATAATAGCCATTTGAATGGAAGATGGAAAAAAAACAAAACAAATGTACTCCAAAAATACTTGTAAATTTATAAATGAAACAAAGTTTCCTTGGGAAAAAATACAGAAGTCACAGAATATTTGGAGAAAAACACAACCTTTATAGACATCCCAGTTTGAGTGTTATCATTTGGATTACATAATCATGAAACTTACAAAAAACACATGAACATTTTTGCATTACTAGGTTTTACAAAATTAGATTGGATTTCCAACCATATTTTATAATTCTCTTTTTTAATATAGTAGGTTAAGGATTTGATTTATCAGGTCAGTCCACCTATGATAAAAAGATAAAGGTCACTAAAGGTTAAGTGGTTGGGTAACAATCAAAACATAAAAATACAATAACAAAAGCCCAAGACATATTGATTGTCTACTGTCAGTTATTACTGAGTTAAACAATTTTTAAATTTAAAATTACTAGAGAAAAGAGCACTGCAAATCGCCATTGTCCTTCATCCATTTAGTCAAAATGTTTTGTCACTTAATGTTTTTATGTTTGAATTAACATTTTTGAGTGAATTAATATAATCCACAGTTTGATCCCGCTATCATCTGCCATGTTTTTATGTGCTAGTATGTTTAGAATACTAATTTATAACATGATTACGGATTAGGGTAAAAATTTACCTTTATTTTCTATATGATAAACAAATTAATAAGTGACCTAATCCATATTGGACCTCAGATATAGGAGTCATGGGATAATGCCTGGTCCAATATGGATTAGGTCATGTATTAATCTATAATTACCAGTCTAAGTTGTCCATGATTCCTTTGATGTAAAACAGCCTGTTTAATAATTGGCTGGGGCAATGGGACATCAGACCAAACTCCATACATAAACCTGAGATATATTGCAAACAACATTTATCTTTGTTTTTTTTTTTTTACTTTCAAATGAATTTTCTGCTTAGAATCTTTCACTTCTGTAACATTATAATAATTATCTCCACAAATTATTTTCATCAGCTTGAAATTGCTGTTTTTAATCAAGTAAAATGAAAATAAATGACACAAATTTGTCATCTATAGAAAATAGTTGTTATTAATTTAACACATTATTCAGTAGGCATTACTTAAAACAACAAACTGTTTGAAGGGATAAATGGTTAGAGAATTGAAGCATGTAAGGTTTTCCAGGTAGAAAATTTATTTTTTAAATTAGATCTACTAATTGCTCCTTTCAGTCACTGCATGTATATCCATTTTACTTTCTGTTCTGGTGACCTATTGAGAATCCTCGGGTTCTTTCCTTAGGCTAATGCCTTCAAAATTATGAAGGCTGAAATCTGATTGGCTGATTAGAAAGGTCATCAAAACAGAAAGTAAAATGGAATGTTGTTAGATCTATATGCAGTGACTGAAAGGAGCAATTAGTAGATCTAATTTTAATTGGTTCATTACACAAATGCAAATTCTCACATATCAATTCAAAGTATTTAATAAAAACAATAAAACATTTAAAAAAACTAAAAAAAATATAGAAAAGCATGAGCATTTTGCTTAAGTTGGACCCATTTGTTAATAATGACAATTTTATCACAAGAATATATTGTTGTATATCAGTATACCAATCATAATGACTATATTCAATTTTGATCTGTCAAGTTTTAGTGATTTCTCCCTTACAGGTGTGCATTAAAATGAGTAAGTGATTTGGTATCTTTGTATTCTTGATTACACATTAATTTGTTATTACAATGAAACAATATCACAAAATTAAATCACACTATTTTGTCTACAAACCCTAAATTTGAATAAAGTACATATTAATTAAATTCTTCAAACGTAGAGAATCAGAATAAATTCTACATATTGCAGTCTTTTAAGCTAAACAATCATTATCTTTGTTTATGGCTACCTTAGTATAAAATGTATATCTACGTATATGTAAGAGAATGATAATCCCTTTCTTCATGATTAAGTACGAGCGTTAGCGAGTACTTATCATGAAGAAAGGGATTATCATTCTCTTACAAACTTAGAATATTGTAAAGTGCTCAAGGCTCAAATGACCGCTTGATTAGTTTTAATTAAATATAATTGTTTTCAAGGTCAGTGCAAGGTTTATAGTTAATGCATGATTTCCTTTTAGACATTTCATTTATGAATTAGTCGTAGTGATGTAAGGCATTTCTAATAATGTGGGAAATTTTAATTAATTGCATTTTAAACATTCAAAGAGGCAATGGTGTTTCCTTATTGTGAGTATGAATGTAAAACAGGTAACATTTAAGTAAGGAACAGGAATTATCTTTTTGTTTATTTACAGTTTAAATCAATAAATTTCAAAATATGAGTTACAACTAAATTTTATTCTACAGGAAATGCCCCCTGTATACATAATTTAAATACTACTTCATATATAAAGTAATTAGCTAAAATTTAAATGTTCAAATCAAATAAAAAGAATTAATCAGCATTTTCTATATTAAATTCTAATACTAATATTACCTCCTGTTTTTATTATATCGGAATACTTGAAACTTCGATTCTTACAAGCCGCGGGTCAAGTAATCTGAGTTAACAGTATTACATATATAATGTATTAATGCCTTTAGATAAAGATGTAGGTAAATTTAATGAGATGTTTCTTTTTTGTATAGGTATTATCGTATTTAGCGTTCAACATTGCCGATCTTAAAAATTATAACAGTTACATTATCTTTATTTTTCAAATTCAAATTAATTTTATAATAAGCTAGACTCACAGATTCTGTGAGGTGATAAATGTGCTCATTTATAGGAATTCATTGTTTTTAATGGTAAGAAAACAATAGGATAATCCCTTACTAAGAACATGTTTTACATTCATTCTTCACAATTAAGAAACACCAAATCCTATAATTTAATTGGTCGAGAGCACTTTGCTATATTCTAAACATTTAACAATACAAAGAAACTTGAGTATTTGAACAATAATCACAACAAAAATGTGTATAATCATACAACAATAATCCAAAAATGTCTAAAATATGACAAAATAATTTTTCGCAAAATTATATGAAAACTATATTAAAGGAAAAACCTTTTAATATTTGTCAATATAAATTTGATTATATTGTTATCTTTAATATCAAAATTTACACATCTTCACCAAATTACTTTATCAAGTTTTTAAATTTCATAAGTAGAGGCTCATGCGAGCCTGAATCGCTCACCTGTAAAATGAAGCAGATAACATACTGCAGATTAAATTGTTTGTATATTAGCCAATTAGAACGAAATGAGAATTTTTTTATAAAGTACCTTCCATACTCTATTCCTGGCAAGTTTGGTTAATATTGTCTTTGTAATTTCAGAGGAGATGATGATTACACTGATTTCCTGGAAGCTTCAGTGTAAATTTATGTGTTACCATAGCCACCATGCCATCCAATCAACAGTTTAAGAGAAGAAGCATTTGAAAATTTGAATCAAGAATTGCCTGAGGAAGCAATGTTTTTCATCTGATCCAAAGGAAATGACACAGTTTTATTAAGGACCATCCATTCCTTATTCCCACCAAGTTCGATTATTACTGTCCTTGTAGTTTCAAAGCAGATGATAAAATTGTTATTTCCCATAGGCTTAATTCCATCGGAATAAAATGACAACTTTTATAGCCACCCTTCTATACAGTTATCCTGAAAAGTTTGGTTCAAATTGACCAACAGCAAGAGGGGATGATGAACAGATGGACGACGGACGCAAAGTGATGAACATACATGTAGCTCACATGGACCTTTGGAAAATCAGTAATAATAATATGCACCTTATACACATTATTAATTCCTGTTATTATTTTTTATCAAAGCAATAAAATCTTCATTCAATCATGTCTTTCAACAAATAAAATACAGTCAAGAAAATATCTCTTTTGGAGCAACAATTTGATTTTTATGCAGGTGGGGGGGGGGGGGGGGGGGGGGGGCTAGGATGAATTGTTTGATCCTGCCATATTTTTCACAGTTATTTCTTTTCGGCAATTTTTGCAGCCTAAAGTTTTATTTTCATTTAAACCAAAACATTTCCTGATTGACACAGGTCCTGCATTTTTTTTCCCCACACCTAAAGTGATCCTAGCTTATTATTTTGACAAAATACTGATCCTGCCTTCTTATTTCAAATTTCATCCCAGCCTTCCCATAAAACTCAAATGGTTGCTCCCTCAATTTATGGCACATTATTGACAACAGTCCAGCCAATCTAATGGAGATGTCGCAAACCTCAGGAAATATTAAAACACAACAGTATTTAACAATTAACAAAAACATATCAATATTTAAATCTACTTGACTTTGGATTTCAAGATACTGTAGGATCACGATGTAATCGCCTGAGATCAATTGGAGATGTAAAATAACCGTGTCTAATTTCCACCATATTTTGCTAACAGCAGTTCTATTTCACTTTCTGCTGTCTTATCCTGTTAAAAAATTATATTGTGTTACTTTTATCATGATGACATAAAATACAACAAGATATTAAAATTCATCACACTTTACCACATACCGGTGATAAAAACTGATTTATAAGATTCCTCTACTTAACTAATGAAAGTTATCACTTGCACTAAGTATAGTATCATAATTTAAATCATATATACCTCTTTCGGACCTATGTCATCAGAGGTGTATCGCATAACACTATTCTTATTACCATTATAAAAGACACTGCTAATCATTCAGTGAATTTTCTTTTTATTTTGATATTTTTTTCTGATAGTGGCAAATTTTAACACACCAAAATATAACACCCATGTTTTCAGCAAAAACTGCCAAATTATCCCTGTGACAAAAAAATCCTGATTTATGGTACCCTTTTTTGAAATCTACAGGGGAGTCTTTAACTTGCTAAGGGTGTTACTCTCCCTTAACACAGGACATCCATTTTTCGTGACAATCTGACATACTAGCATTTTTTATCGAGACCATCCTCCCAAATCGTGTCGATAGGGCATCACAAATTGGATCCCTCAAATTTACATCCCGAACATTGACCTGATGAATGAATTTCTTTACCAAAAATCTAAATAAAACTCATTTTCAAACAAACCCAAAATTTATTTTTTCTTTTTATATTACTTAAATAGTAAAATACATATTTCATTTATTACACTGATAACACTTATGTTAAGATATGCATACTGAAGTACATGTAATTTAAATGTGTGTTTGGTAATTTATGGTAGATTTGAGTACTGGAATTTTACAAAATGTCATATTTTCATTTATGCCAAATGATACAATTGAGCTAGATTATTGCAAACATAACAGAAGATAACCAATCACAGAAAGAAAATGTTACAACATAGAGTGTATCAAATGTGAATATCAAGTGGTTCAAGATGTAAAAATTAAAATAGTTAAGACACAATATGCTGGATAAATTCTTGCACTCAATCCATACATGTACAATACAATAGGTCACGCAAAGGAGCAATATTTTTATTGTTTTTCTTCATTCGGAAGTAACAGTAAAGCTTCTGACAAAGAAAAAACCCATCCCTCATTGAACTTCAAGACATATATTATATAAACTTACATCTTGGCTGACAACAGGTAAAAGACTAGCTTTTTCTAACCATTGGACAGCTTCTGGATATTGTCTGAGTTCTATATAGCACTGAAGAATACATGTTTATATTATTACATAGATCATAAAAAAAATATTAATGCAGTAAAATACACTGTAAGAGTGACTACAAACTCATTTTCCTTCACCACTGGAGCTTCCCATGCCCACCCTGTCAGCCATACATCATCAGACTAACAAGTATTCTACAGTTGACTCTCGTTATCTCGAACACATATAAGTCGAAATTCTGGGTAACTCAAATTATCTGTTTGGACCCTCAACAGCAGTAACTATACACATTTACTCCTGATATCTCGAATTTTTGCTTAAGTCGACTTAGATTTTGAGGTCCCAATTGATTCGACATAACAAGAGTTGACTGTATATATCATGTTTCTTACGAGCTAACATATTTAAACAAATGAGTGCTTTGCATGAGTTTATTTAGATATGTTACAAATGAGAAACGTGATATATATGTTTTGTAATATAAATATTGGGCAGAACTTTAAAAAGTTATGGAATGACGTCACTATGGACATATTGTAGCATAGCTCTGCCTAGTTTCCCCTATGATGCAACATGTAGTTGGATTTCTTGTTCTTATTTCACTTATGGTACAACTTTACATCGCAAATAAAAGACCATGCCTTTCATTCATCACAGCTTTTAAGCAAATTTTAATGCATAAAAAACTAGAGGCTCTCAAGAGCCTGTATCGCTCACCTGGATTTAACTTTTCACCTTGAGCAGACCTAAAAATTTAAGTGTTGCAGTCAATTTGGCTGGTTTTTCTATAGGATTCTGTGTTAAACTAATTTCAGCTGTGGCAGCCATCTTGGTTTAGTCCAGGTCAACGGATACATTTCTAAAAGAGAACCATTTAAGGACCATTTCTGCTAAGTCTTGTTCCAACTGGCTAAGCGGTTTCAGACAAGAAGATTTTTAACTGAATTTTTCTATAGGGTCCAATATTTAACAAAGTTCGGTGTGGCAGCCATCTTGGTTGACAATCCACGTGATCGGACATATTTCTGAAAGAGGATCTCCTAAGGACCAATGCTGCAAAGTCTGGCTCCAATATGTCAAGTGGTTTCAGACAAGAAGATTTTTCAATTAATTTTTCCATAGGGCCCTATGTTAAACTAAGTTCTGCTGTGGCGGCCATCTTGGTTGACAGTCTGGGTCGTCGCTCAAAAATTCTGAAAGAGGACCATCTAAGGACCCATTGCTACCAAGTCTAATTCTAATTGACTTAGTGGTTTCAGACGAGAAGATTTTTGAGTGAATTTCCCATAGGGTCCTATGTTAAACTAAGTTCTGCTGTGGCGGCCATCTTGGTTTACAGTCCACGAAATTTGACACATTTCTGAAAAAGGACCTCCTAAGGACCAATGCCGCCAAGTCCTGCTCCAATATGTCAAGTGGTTTCAGACAACACAATTTTTCAATGAATTTTCCTATAGGGCCTATGTTAAACTAAGTTCAGCTGTGGCGGCCATCTTGGTTCACAGTCCGGGTCATCAGACACACCTCTCTAAGAGGACCATCTAAGGACCATTGCTGACAAGTCTGGTTCCAATTGGTCAAGTGGTTTAAGGCAAGAATATTTTTCAATGAATTTTCCCATAGGGCCCTATGTTAAACTAAGTTCGGCTGTGGCGGCCATCTTGGTTAACAGTCCGGGTCATTGGACATATTTCTGAAAGAGAACTTCCTAAAAACCATTACTGCCAACTTTGGTTCAAACTGGCCTTGTAGTTTCATATAAGAAGGTTTTTGAAATTCACCCCCCCCCCCCCCTTTTTTTTTCTATTTTTAGTAACAGCAGCCATGGAAGTCGGGGATGCCAGACATAAGTTTGGAAGGGGGCCAGCCAAGGACCATTCCACCAAAGTCTGGTCTCAATTGGCTCAGTGGTTTGAGAGGAAAAGATCTTAAAAGCAAAGTTTACGCTGAATGCCGTCTTTAAAGGGCAAAAACTCCTATAAGGGGTCAATCAACGATTTTGGTCATGTTGACTTATTTGTAGATCTTACTTTGTTGAACATTTTTGCTGTTTACAATTTGTCTTTATCTATAATAATATTCAAGATAATAACCTAAAACTGCAAAATTTCCTTAAAATTAAAAATTCAGGGGCAATAACCCAATAAAGGGTTGACCGATTCGTCTGAAAATTTCATGACAGGTAGATCTTGACCTGATGAACATTTTTACCCCATGTCAGTTTTGCTCTAATTGCTTTAGTTTTTGAGATATAAGACAAAAACTGCAGTTTACCCCTATGTTCTATTTTTAGCCATGTCGGCCATGTTGGTTGACAGGCGGGGTCATCGGACACATTTTTTAAACTAGATACCCTAATGATGCTTGTGGCCAAGTTTGGTTCAATTTGGCCCAGTAGTTTCAGAGGAGAAGATTTTTGTAAAAGTTAACAGACGACGACGACGGACGACGGACGACGGACGCCAAGTGATGAGAAAAGCTCACTTGACCCTTTGGGTCAGGTGAGCTAAAAACAGCAAAAGAGAAAATGTCAATTTATATTACAAAAGATTTCTCCACTGGAAAGTCCATTTGGAAATGATGTAAATTTGTTAACCTTTGTTCAGTAATGTTCATTAATTTAAGAAAATGAATGCTCAATATGATAGAACAATGGATTTTAATATTAATAAGTATATGGAAAATAAAAAAATGCTAACCTTTGCAATATATAACATATTTTCTTTCCAAGCATCTGGATTGAGCCTGTCTGCCTGTAAAAAAAGCAAAACAATACACAGTTATGTGTAACTGATAGATAACCAAAACAATACTTGCACAAATTCTTCTGATATAGTTACTATGCATGTTCATTTAAGGCTTAGAAAGTTTTGAATTTTTTCTGAACAGAAAATAGCTTCTTTATCAATTCTAGAAAGGAAGATATGACAAAGAAAGATAAAAAACATTATACATGTATGCAATGAGAAATCAATTTCTTATATTGAGAACATTTTTTAATTCATCATCCACAGAATATGCATAAAAAACAGTACCACTGCAAACAGTCTGAATTTGCAGCAGCCTACAGTAACAACTGAACTTTTCTTTTGCAGGTTTAGAAACCATCAATAATTATTTCTTTCTGTGAGGCAGTAAGGTAGGGAGTCACATTATGATTGCATTCAATCAAAGAACGAGTGACAAGTCTTTGAATTTGAGATATATAAAACTAAATTCAAGAAAATATTCTAAAGCTTTCTTGGCTGATGAAGACTTAATTTTTCAAGTTTTTCTCCACTGTAAAGTTTTCTTGTAGCTTTCTTTATTGTTGAAGACTTAAAATCTAAAGAAATTATCTATGGCTGAATGAGATATACTTCATGAAAATATTTTGCAGCTTCCTCAGACACAGGAAAATTATGCAAAGGAAATTACTTAAAGCTCTTTGGCTGATGAAGGATTACCTCAAGGAAATCCTAGAACTTCCAAATTTACTGAAAACTTACTTTTAGATTCCTCAGCTATTGAAAACTTTCCTAATGTTCTTAAGCTTTCTGTATTAGTGATGTTGAATACTAAATACCCTCTGACAAAAAAAGTTCCAAAGCAAAATAGAATTTATAATAATTACCCCAGGGAATTTTTCTCCTGTAAAAGACTCATCTAAAGAAAAAGATCTAAAGCATCCTCACCTCAAGAAAATGTTCCAAAACTTATGCTGCATAATAAAATGTTCTGAACCTTCCTTGGTAGATTAACACTTACCTCAAGAAAATGTTCCAAAGCTTATGCTGCATAATAAAATGTTCTGAACCTTCCTTGGTAGATTAACACTTACCTCAAGAAAATGTTCCAAACTTTCCATGGCAATTTAACACTTACCCAAAGAAAATGCTCCAAACTTTCCATGGCAATTTAACACTTACCGAAAGAAAATGTTACAAAGCTTCTTTGACTTACCTCAAGAAAATGTTGTAAAGCTTCCTCAGCTGTTGAGGTTGGTGGTGTGGCAAACAATGTGGCAGCAGCCTTCCTCTCTATCCATGACAACATATATACCTAAAATATAATCACAACAAATAATATAATATTTAGTCAGTGTTTATGAAAACAAATACTACTCTCAAATGACTGTACAGACTTTGTTTTTTTTATGACCGTGTATCTTAAACACAAATTAATTCAAATATCATATTTAAGTTGTTTAATAAATAGCAATCCTTGTCCAAAAAAAGATTTAAAAGATAAAAGATCTAAATGAAAAGTATTGAAATAAATCTGGTAATGTGAAATTTTGTGGAAATCAGTGAACATACTACCACATCACAGTTTTCTAACATTCTATCAGGAAGGTATGTCACCATACATACAACTTATCCTGACTTGAAGTACTCTACTTTGCTTTGTGATATGCTTTTTGGTGCAGAGCAGAACAAGTCACAATTATTCTATTACATATATGTGACTGGACCTGTTTGCCAATGTATCTTTCATATTTAAGCTTGAAACTTGTTTGGCTTTTTTTCTAACCAGAAAGTGTAAAAAATCTGAGATGAGAATAGATCTATTACATTAAGGTAACTTAGTACAACATCCCATAAGCTTTACAGTTACAAGAGATAGTTAATAAGAGAGATTATATAAACTATATAAAAATCATACCCCATAGCACCATCTACCCAGCAAATGGTGATTTGAAGGATCTGTTTTATTCAGTTCTATCGCTTTTTCTATATGTTCCTTAAATAAACATGATAAATAAATAACAAATGAATACAAGTATGTGAAACAATATGTAATTTCACCAAAATCATATTTATAAGTAGCTGCTAGTTTTGTGTATGATTAATCTTTAGAGTACTAATTTCTACATATACTTTATGATTATAGAATTCTCAATGACAGTTTTATAAATAACCAGTTTATTTTCACCATACAACATGAAAGTCCATGATAGTTTTGATTAGTGTAAATAAGATAAACCTTCTACAGTACTTTTATATCAAGTCTGATTAAACTTCACTCCACTAAGAAAATCAATTTAAAAGTCTTTAGTCTTTTTTACCATTATATGCAAATTCTAATTACCTTAAAAACATAACCATTTTTTATTTTATTCTGAGTTCCTTCGTAATCACCTATACTTCCCAGGGTTATAGAATACCTACAAAATCATGAATTTATTCAAATAAATATATGTATTAATGTACAGTTGATTCTCGTTATCTCGAAATCCTTTGAGTCGAAATTTTGGTTATGTCGATTTTTTTTCTGGTCCCGAGCAGACGACAGTATAATCTATGTATTTTTATTTCTTTTGTCCTAAAATTCGATAAGTCAAAATTTATGGTAAGTCGAACTGATATAACATACCCAGGAAATGTCATTAGTGCCAAATAATTATGTCAAATTCATTAATTATCTATACAGGTGAACCAAATATTCACATGTCAATCTGTCAATCAATGCCGGAAATTACGTTCCATTCGAAACAATTTTGTTTTGACTTAAGTATTTATTTGGTTGTTAAAATGAAACAATATTGTGGATTTTGTAATAAAAATATATTTTACATAAATGAAATGAAGGTTTTTTACAGTACGTGTGAACGTCCTATTTATGAACACTATGGTCTTTATGTTAATGAGGCATGACTTGCCGAAAAAGAATTTGTAAAAACAATATAGGTTAACGTTAAGGAATTATCAATTTAAAGAAATATATTCTTATTAAGAATCAATAAAATTATATTCAGACTAAAGAGACAATCATCATTAATAAAATTTATTAATTTTTGATAAGAAACATGCGAATCAAACAATAAATCATCCAATGAGTAGAAACAATCATTGAAAACATGACCTTACAAAATGAATCTGGAAGTCAGTTAATGTTTATCTCCCTTGTCCAAAACTCTACAATTTCCAATTCCTTTTTAGTCGAACTTTGGCTATCTCGAACCCATTCTCATGGTACCTTGCACTTCGAGATAATGAGAATCAACTGTATATGTGCATTAAGACCAACATTGACCAGTGACCATATATAAATTCTCCATTATTTTTCAAATAAAACAACATTTTTTCCAAATATAATTTTCCTATTATTATGAATTGCAGAAACATTTAAAGTTCCTTTGGAAATATTTATATATTCACACTTTAAAAGAGATTTTGAAAGAATGTAAGCATTTATTGCATAACTTTATAAAAAAACAAATTGACACGTCTTTGCAAATATGATTATAATAGAACAAAAAACAAGAAATTTTCAAAAACGTATAATTTATATGAAAAAAATACATGTATATATGGAAGCAAATTTCTAATATTGAACTAATTATGGTTGCTGAGTCTATGTGTTAATAAATTATTTACCAAAAATTATAGTATAACTAATCTTGAAATGCGAATACCTTACAATCTACAACGAGTTACCGAACAACACATTAATTCACGAGTGAATTATTAGTGTTTTTTGGTCACGAGTTGTAGATCTTTGGTATTCGAATTTCAAGATTAGTTATTCTGTTTATTACATTGAAATATTCCATGTATTCAGAAATTTTAACGATAAAATACAAGGGATTATGTTTTTATATGATTATGCATCGACCATTGTATAGCAACTTCGTTGGCGACGGTTATTGTTACGTCACCTTGAAGAGTGAAATATGACTTTTGATTTCACTGGGTGAATTATCGATTTTCATTTCAATCGGAAATCCCGGTATTTCACCTCACTCAATATCTTAAATTTACCCAGTTCATATGCATATAAACTGTCCTTTCTTATCAAATGAATGTCCGACTGCAATAAGGTATGTAGTCAAGAATCGTAAAGGATGTGGTGCCTCAATCATAAAGATCTGTTATCACTGGTTATGATCTGATAATGCCTTTTAGTTGATTAAACAACAACAAATCTAACAAAATTCTCTACTTGTGGAATAAAGTTGTAAAGATCAACAAAGCTTGGATCTATCAGCTGATCACAAAGGAGCTTTGTAACATCAAAAAGTGTGTAAATGGTCTTATATGGATAGACACAGTGAATATACTGTACCATTTATGTGAATTAGCTGATTTCTGATTTAAATGTAATGCCCTTTCTGCTGTATCTTTAGCTGTATATAACATTTCTTTTTTCTTCTCATCATTTCCCTTCCCTCCTTCTATCTGTGCTAACTGATATGTACACTTGGATAGTCTCCAGTGAAAATCAGCATCTGTTAAATACTAAAATATACATTTTATATTTCATTAATTATATCTGCTGGTTTCTTAAATCCTAGTGGAAAGCCATGTCCAAGTTACAAAATTTAAGTCACAAGATAATGCTATCATTATATCAGGTTATTTTGATTTCTGTAAATTTAATATGAAACATGAAATGTGGATGATCTCCCTGTATGATATTACCACATATTCCAAAGAAAGATACTCCTTCATTTGCATACACATATGCTCATTCAAATATAAGGATTATCTCCCTTCTCAATTAGCATACTCAGGTACAGGCCAACTACAAACATAGAAACCGATGTAGTGTTTTTTCTCCTCATTTAAATATATGAATTATCTTTCATCTTCACATACATGTATCATGAGGTTACTATAAATTTATAAATTACTGAAATACTTTTTTTTTATCAATTCGATGACTGAAATGGGACAAGCATTCCAAAAATTACAACACAGTTACAGCACAGTCAGGATGGAACTGTGGAGTCTGTGATCTGCTTGTGTTTTAGCAGGGAAGTGAGAACCTGTGGACAATTACAATAATCTACTCAAAATGCAGGACGCCCACTCAAAATCAGTGTACTCCACTCAAATTGGAGGATTCCCACTCAAAATTTGAGTGGACATATCTGCATTTTGTTGACGATCAGTATATTTGGGGGGAAAAAACAAATTAAAAACAAAATATTTTTGTGTAGAATTTCATACAAAATACCTGATAAATACACTGATTATTAAGAAAACATAAATTCTTAGTCATTTAATTAACAATTATACATTTCTTTTCTCTTCATCAAAGTTTTTTTTAAATTTTTTTTATTTATTATTTCTTTCGTATTTCATCATCAAAATACACATTTGTATACCTTTAACATTGTGGATCCTTCCTATTTTTAACCAAATTTATTTACTCATCTTAATTTGACACTTATATTACACTAAGCACTTCCAAGTAGCCTATGATTTTGTATAAATTGCAAGTATATTCATAAGGATACGGAATTTAACATAAGCCTGTCTTGTTTCCGAATCCTACTATTTTGTCATGTATGTATATTTGTTATTATGTATTTGCTTGTGACTATATGAATAAATATGTTTAAACTAAGAAAACATACATACATCTATTAGAATCATATAATATGGTTCAATTGAATAATCCTTTCAACAGGTTTGCAACTAAAAATTGGTGGATTTTGAGTGGAAAAAAAAATCAGTCTAGTCTGCTAATGGTTTCCATGGATTTGAGTGGGAACCACTAATTTTGAGTGAGCAAGGAAACCTAATGAATTTGAGTTGTGTCCATTTGTTGATTGTGGAAAATCAGAGTGTCACACTGACCATACTGTATATTCTAATACATTTTGTACATTGATTGCATTCATGTTGACTTGCAATAATACATGTACATGCATGTAATAATTTCTGAATTTTAAGTTATCTGTAACAAGGATTTCTTATTCAGAGAAGGTACAAGAACTAAACTGTACATGTAAAAACAATGAAGGTAATTGAACCCACATTTACCTACATGTAAATATTTACATTCAAAAATATATATAAATAATCCTGATAAAAAGCAAAGCAAGTTGTAGAGATACTCAATAGTCAGCAATAAAAAATGTTCACTTACTTTCACCTCAATGATGTAAAAATAAAGTATGATTTGTGGGTACCTTTGTCTTATTTTTCTCTAGAATATTCAAAGCAAAAAGTTTGTCATTCTCGCCTCCCTCAAGTAGAGTATCAACTTTGTCATATAATTCTTTTGCATCTGCATCAGTTATAGGTATAGAATTGATCTCTTCCTCTCTTTCTGTATCTTCTGGAGTTTCAAATTCACTAGACCTATATCATGATGGTAAAAATTAAAACTATATATACCGTGTCTAATATACTAATGATAATGGTACATATAATTCAGATTTTTTTTTCAAAAGGAATTAACCAAATGACAAGCTTATTATAATTTTTTACAAAATCTTTACAAGAGGACTCCTGTAAGCCTTGTATACATTTATGATTAATGAACATGATAAACACATTATAATTACCTGAAAATATCAAAGACATCATAAAGATACCTTGTGAAATAAAATTCGTACACAACTGAACACTGGTTCACAAAGATTCAAGCTTTTAACCTACCATGTTAATATCTCTCTCTAAACAAAAATTAAAATAAGAGGATTGCACCTTCAGATAGATGAAATTCAGACAAATATAAATGTTTCTTCTAGAATAAGAAATGTGTTGCCTTTTATTGAAATAACATACAAGACTTACTGTATGGAAACATTGATTGGTATTTGATAATTTTGACACCCAACATGTTAAAATAATAAAACATGTTCCTTGTTCAGATATTTAAGAAAACATACAAGTCTTCCAACTGTTTGTAAAGATTATATTTTTATGCCTCACATCTGATTATGAATTTTTCTATTCTGAAAACCTGACATGCTGAAAATGTTTAAATGAATAACTTGGACATATCCTAAAATTTGTTTTAAATGTTTTAAATGTTTTTCATGCATTCCTATTTTATGCAAACCCAGAAAGTAATAACCAATTAAATAGTTATCTCATCATTGAAAATTTTATAGGAAAAATTGTACATGTAAGTTGTTTTTATTTCTCTGGTAGATAGGTATGTATCATCTATTTAAATTCTTAGTTTCTCAACGTATTTGAGGGCTAGATGTACAAATGTATTGTTGTTTCCACTCATTTAGACATTTTGTTATTTTGTTGGGGCCATTAAGGGCTCTCCCCATGGTGTGTGGCTTCCAATTATTGAAGATTGTGTGCCTGTGATGACTATTAGATAACTCTTTTGGTCTGTTCAGTTCAGAGATTGGATGTTGACTCTTTTTGACAATTTTACTCCATATCTGTAACCAGATTATAAGACAGTCTCAAAAAGATTTGTAACTGGAAATAACAAGTTTATAAAATAAAGATAAAAAAATATAACTGGTATGTAACCTATTTATTAAAAGTCTTCAAAATGAGTTGTTACTGAATTGAACATAAAAAGTTTATAAAAAATCATCAAAAAGATTTGTAACAGAAATGTAACCAGTTCATAAGTAACCCTCAAAAAGATTTGTAACTGGAATATAACCAGTTCATAAAACTAGAGGCTCTCAAGAGCCTGTGTCGCTCACCTGTATCTAATGTGATTTTGGAAATTATGTAAAATTATATAATGATTGAGACCAAGATTGGTTTAATTTGACACAGTATTTAAAATTAAAAACAGGTCATCTTAGTGTAGTCTTACAATACCTACTGAAGACATCTTATCATTATTATTTTTGAATATGTGGTCAAGTTGTGACCATTCAGAATTTTTTTTACAATTTTCTGATAGACTTCTAAACATCTTGGATGATGGATCGGCAACTAAGTAACAACACTTGGTCAGTACCTCATAAGGAACATTCATGCTATGTTTTGTTACATTCCATTCAGTGGTTCTCTAAAAGAAGTCATTTGTATGCATTTCCCATAGGGTCCAATGTTAAACTTAGTCCCCTGCTGGCGGCCATCTTGGATGATGGATCGGCTACAAAGTAACAACTCTTGGTCAGCACCTCATAAGGAACATTCATGCCAGATTTAGTTTCATTCCATTCAGTGGTTTTCTAAAAGAAGTCATTTGTATGCATTTCCCATAGGGTCCTATGTTAAACTAAGTTCCCCGCTAGCGGCCATCTTGGATGATGGATCGGCTACAAAGTAACAACACTTGGTCAGCACTTCATAAGGAATATTCATGCCATGTTTGGTTTCATTCCATTAAGTGGGTCACTAAAAGAAGTCATTTGTATGCATTTCTCATAGGGTTCTATGTTAAACTAAGTCCCCCGCTGGCGGCCATCTTGGATTATGGATCGGCTATAAAGTAACAACACTTGGTCAGCACCTCATAAGTACATTCATGCCATGTTTGGTTTCATTACATTCAACTGTTCTCTAAAAGAAGTCATTTGTATGCATTTCCCATAGGGTCCTATGTTAAACTAAGTCCCCCTCTGGCGGCCATCTTGGATGATGGAACGGCTACAAAGTAACAACACTTGGTCAGCACCTTATAAGGGTTCATTCATGCCAGATTTAGTTTCATTCCATTCAGTGGTTCTCTAAAAGAAGTCATTTGTATGCATTTCCCCTAGGGTCCTATGTTAAACTAAGTTCCCCGCTGGCGGCCATCTTGGATGATGGATCGGCTACAAAGTAACAACACTTGGTCAGCACCTCATAAGGAACATTCATGCCATGTTTGGTTTCATTCCATTCAGTGGTTCTCTAGAAGAAGTTCAAAATGTAAAATGTTAACAACGACGAAGGACGACGCCGGACGACGGACGCCAAGTGATGAGAAAAGCTCACTTGGCCCTTCGGGCCAGGTGAGCTAAAAATGTATCTAGTATGTAACCATTTTATAAGAAATCTTCAAAATAATTTGTAACTGTAAATATGTTATCATTTTATTAATAGAACCTAGCTGTAATTATATATGAATATATATATATTTAAAAAAATATTGCATATCTTATAGTTATTGACATGCCTAACTTGTGCATGCTTTAATTTGTTAATGTATTGTCACCATTTTGTAACCGGTTAAAAACAATTGCATTAAAATTTCCTCTTTTTTTCCTAATTTCTTGTCATTAGCTAGTTCTTTCTCATATTGTATAAAATCTTTCAAGTTCAATTTAATTAATTGGCTTGGTTACACTTGGGCTAAGTGTGTGTGTCACCCAAGTAGTAAAACAATTCAACTTTGATTTGGATACTCAAATTATGAAAAATCCACAGACAGAGGTTATTATGTAACGGGCTTCCCTTGATTAATATAGAAGTTATAGAACCGTAACAGGTTTATAACCACCCTCCATTAGCTGCGCTAGTGGAGTACTCCTTTAGCTCAGTTGGTAGAGCGGTGGACTACTGAACCAAAGGTTCCGGGTTCGATCCCCGGTTGGTGCGGTAGGTAATTTTGGGAGACCAATCATGCTCTACTGTTACAATTAGACAGTAATTTTCTCTAAACATTTATCTATGAATTTACCCTCCATGCGCATCTTCATAAACATCAGTTTCATCTCCACTACTTGCACTGACAGAGTAGAAACCCGTCCTCTTTTTCTTCCATCTTGACTTTTCTTCCAGCTTCTCATTTAGTACATTTATTTCTGCTTTTAGTGTTTCTATCGACGACGAAAGTCGGTTAATTTCTCGCAAGAATGTGTTAGTAAGTTTTAAATAGAAGATTGCCCCACCTACTCCAATACATAAACCTGTTCCAAGGGCCGTCAGAATACTGGTGTTCTGTCTTAAAAAGCTTGACATTTTACTGTAACCGTTAAATAAGATGCTTCTTCGAAAAGTATAAATCGAAATTTTGGGAGGAAAACCGGAAGAAAATAAAAGATAAACGTTGCGGTTGAAAACCAAAAACGAACTGAAACATTTCCTTTAGTCAAGGTTTAGTTCAAATGGACATAAATCTATAAAACTTCAATTGGATTTCAAATAAATATCAACTGCAGTATTAATAACATCAAATATAAATTACCTCAATTTGTGTAATTCTTATTTCAAGGTCTTTTCAAAGTTACAATACAGGTATTTAGCTGTACCATATTGTTTTTGCAGCAGGGGATATCATACAACTTTTGATCATTTTATCAAATGTAGACAACTATGCCACATCTGTTAGTTAGTACACAGATACGATTGGTAAATTTCTTAAACGATTCTTTTAGTTAAAAATCAAGTCATGTACTAATGTCAGCATAAGGGACCCACATAATCAAACTGTTGAGCTACAAATGCATTCATGTTCAAACTAGAATATAATATTATTTACTGTCTAGACACCACAGTTCATAAAATGGATTTTTCCTATTTTGAAAGTCTAAACGTTCGAATTATTAGACAATCTTTTGTTTGTTAATTGACCTTATTGAGTCGTCCAAGAAAACATATTAATTGTAAAGTTGATTATATATTTTAATTGAACTTTATTGCAAATCAAACCCATACGGGTTGAGCAAATAAATCAAATCAACACAAGAGACATACATAAATAAAGTTATTATAGTTCCAAATACGTGTACACTTTATCAACTGGATTTCATTTTCGCAATTCAAAAGACTGCTTTATAAAATCAACAACACTCGACAAAACATTCATATCTGGATTTAGAATAATTCGTAATTTATCTAGAGAGCCAAGCTGGTTATAATTAGGGTGCACATTTATAATATCATTTTGAAACTTTATTCGTATTTCCTTATTGATTTTGCAATTTAAGAAGAAACTAGATGTACTGTGAGCAAAGCTCACAAAGGATACCCCCCGCTTTGAAGTCGAATTATCTCCCTTGTGTGATATCGGAAAGCAAAGATTTTTCTTCATGCACATCTTTGGATGATGTACTTCCTTTCTGTAAAGTTTTGTTGAAATCCATTGAGCGGTCTAGGAGGAGTTGCGCTTACAAGATATGGACAGACAGACAGACAGATAGACGGACAAGGTGATTCCTATATACCCCCCCAAACTTTGTTTGCAGGGGGTATAATAATATGGAAATGATTATATACATGTAGGTTGACTGGAAAAAATAGAAGTCCAATTATCTCCCTTGTGTGATATCGGAAAGCAAAGATTTTTCTTCACGCACATCTTTGGATGATGTACTTCCTTTCTGTAAAGTTTCGTTGAAATCCATTGAGAGGTCTAGTAGGAGTTGCGCTTACAAGGTTCATATATAATGTATAAGCCAAAAAAAATAGAAGTCCAATTATCTCCCTTGTGTGATATCGGAAAGCAAAGATTTTTCTTCATGCACATTTTTGGATGATGTACTTCCTTTCTGTAAAGTTTCGTGGAAATCCATTGAGCGGTCTAGGAGGAGTTGCGCTTACGAGGTTCATATATAATGTATAAGCCAAAAAAAATAGAAGTCAAATTATCTCCCTTGTGTGATATCGGAAAGCAAAGATTTTTCTTCATGCACATCTTTGGATGATGTACTTCCTTTCTTTAAAGTTTCATTGAAATCCATTGAGCGGTCTAGGAGGAGTTGCGCTTACAAGGTATATGGACAGACGGACGGATAAGGTGATTCCTATATACCCCCCAAACTTTGTTTGCGTGGGGTATAATGATATGACATCATCAAGAACATTACAAATTTTGCATGTTCTTTGTTCACAGGGTAAGTAAGTAAAACTTTATATCAATTTAGCATGTAAAATAACATTCAAACATAAGCCCTTGAGAGCTTTTTACCGAATATATAAAACAAATAACATTAAAACAATACAATCAGCATGCAAATACAAAATTAAAATCATGTAAGCACTAGACAGAAAGGGGGCTATATGGAGACGCTGTTGTATTTTTTCAAGTTTTTAGTTTTTTTTTCGTACAAAAGTGCCATGCCAAAGGGCAAAAATTAAAATGACTCAAAATAAAGGTATGAAAAATGGTAAGTGTTGAGCTTTGTTAAATATGATACAAGTCTTTTAAGAACATTTAACTGTTTATAATAATAATATAATAATAAATAAATATTTATATAGCGCCCTATATAATAATAAAACCACTCTAAGGCGCTTTACATGGGACAATGATAATATATACACAAAAAAATCAGTAAAATACAGATAATACACAAAAGTTGCTGATAAACTTAAAACTCTGAAATAAATAATTCAATTCACCATAATTTTAAAAATATATAAAATTAAACTATTTTAGATAAGTGAAAGTGGGGAAAAAAAATAATAATTGAAAATATAAATAAAATATTTACTATTCACAATGATATATGAATAAAAATTAAAAATAATAGTTTAGCTTAAATTAATCTAGACAATAATTACTAAAATAAAACAAATAAATAAATGGCAAATAAAATTTACAGAAAAGAGAATTTTAAAAACAAAAATTTTCTGCAGTAAAAATTGAAATGTGCGCAATTAAAAATATAAAGAAGTATTACACCTAGTAAGACCAAAATGAAAACATTCCCATTCAAAATTCACACGTACAAAAAAAATAAAAAGTAAATCACAGTTAAATCACACATCACATAATAATACTGCTATAGGACTATGAAAATGCTTGTCTATATAAATAAGTCTTTAGTTGTTTCTTGAAGCATCCAACAGATTTGGAGTCTCTAATGTCAAGTGGTAAGCTATTCCAAAGACTAGCAGAAGCTAGTTTAGAAGGTTTTCTGCATAAATTGCTTATATGTTGATCAAATTTTAACTGATAATCTATATCAATTACCAGTAATTTAACAGTTTCTTCACATGACAAAATATTATTCTGAATTTGACTAGATAAATTTTTTGCAAAGTTTTTTTTTGCTACCTGCGAAAACCTGAAACTTGTCAGGGTTTGCTTGGAATTTATTTTTCCTTAAACCAATCATTCAATCAGCACATGAGACTCAGATTCCAAAGTAGAGACAAGAATATCGTAATCAGTGCTGCTGAATGACAAGGTATTGTCATCAGCATAATTATATAATGAACTATGTTTGATAAAGTAAAAAATATCATTTATAAAGACATTAAACAAAAGGGAATCAAGTATAGAGCCTTGAGGTACATCTTTCTGGATGGCAGCCCAGTCACTCATAACACTATTTACTTTGATTTGTTGCTTCCTGTTAGAAAGGTACAACTTTAATAAAGATATGTATCTTTATATAGCGTCCCAGCTCTAACTCTAAATTATGATTGTATACCTCATAAATGATTCTAAATGGGGAAATTTCCAATAGAAAAAATTATGCACTTGAAAATTTTAAAAAATTAATAACAACCCAGACCTATCCTAAAATTTGTAAAACTGTTATTTTAAATATTTTTGATGCAGTTTGTACATATTTCATTCATCACAGGGTTGCAATACTTAATCTTTTAAAATCTCATAGGAAGAGTTATGTCCCTTTTACATTGAAAATTCCATAGGCTGAATTTTTTGTTTTTCAGGAAAACATGATTGAACAAAATTAGGTAACTTTAATTGTTTCAGTTACGACTTAGCTCATTGCATCTTTCACCCAAGACAATTCACATTGATTAAGGTATTCAAATTCTGAAAAATCCATTTTACGAACTGAGGTGTTCTGACAGTAAACTTTCATTCACCAATCAAGGGCCCACTGTGAGATGCAATTTAGTAAACATTTATGATTATTTAACATAATATGCTGTTGGCGTGGCCAATGATGCGAGCGAAGCGATAGACCTGTCCAGAAACTCATTTACGGTATCACAATTCTAACTCTAAAATTATAATTTAAAGCAAATTATTTCCCTTACTTTACTTACTTCTGTTTCTGGTCAACGAAAATTTTTCTAGCCTTATATGGCCATATTCACTTTAACAAATAAATTCACTGGGCTGTCCCCATTAAACAAAGACTTTTCTAAATGACCCATATGTAGAAATGCATATGCTTCTATAGCCCTCGCTGCGCTCGCTATAATACTGACAGTATAACACAATACAACAGTTCTATATAAAAAATATACACTGCTATATGACTGAGCGTTGATAATTATGCAATTTATGTTCGTGACATTAGATTTCGATAGGCTATTTAAAATCTTGAGAATCACAAACTTGCAGATTTCAGTTAATTAGCATATGTTTACAAATAAAGGTGTCATGTTTTTTTTTCAATTGAGCACAAAAGTTTATGGAATATGATCCCCTTATGTATATCTTTCATTCTGATCTTTCAGATACATCAATAAAATAAATATTTTATCTAGTCTTTTACTCCAGATCTCAAGAGTAAATTATTTTTAATTTAAGATCAGTCATCAAATCGTTCTGATTTGGAACTATGTTAAAAATATATTTTTTTTTAGGATAACAAGACTCAACAAATCAGTTCATTGGATTTTCAATATAACATCCGTCATGTTGGTGTTAAAATAGTATTTAATACTTTATGATGTGTACATATCCATTGTTTATCTCTATTGATAGGAAAGTGGACCAACATTTGTGGGAGATGAATGGAGTGATCCCAAACTGATGGAACATCTTGGTGCTACTAAAATGAAAGCTTTAGGAAACAGTTAGTGAGTAAAAATGTACAATATATTTAGGGACCATCCATAATTGCCAACATTTTTCTCAGGAGTTTTCAAAACGCAGGATGGGAGGGGGGGGGTTCAAATTCAACATTTAGATCGAAGTCAAACACACCCCGCCACAGGTGGGATTCGAACTCACAACCGCAGTGTTGACAGACTAGTGATTATTAGTAGTCACGACGAACTACCTAGAACACTCAGCCACCGAGGCCCCACGAAAATAATTTATTTTGTTTTGTAAATTCATTTGTATAATAGTATTATTTAAATGTCAAGGAAATCTTTTATGAAATATAATATTATACTAATGGTTAAGAGTTATAAAAGCCAGTTTCCCATAGATTATACATTTCATTAACTGTATAATAAATTTTTTTCTCTAGTGCTGAATGGAGATGTGAAGAATGTCCAAGAGTGGTTTTAAATAAATTAGAAAGGAAAGGTTACAAGGTCGTTGCCATGACTGGTGTAGGTCAGACATGTATATGGACATTACACAAGCCTGATGATACCATACCTTTAAAGGCTTAATTTATACTATAATATTTATCATGTAAATTGTGGGTTTTTTCTTATGTTAGTAAAAACCATGAAAGGAACCTTTACTGGTACATTTTTAGATTAATTTTGGAAATTTTGTAGCTGCAAAAATGAGAAATTTATTGTTCTGAATTTAGCACTAGTATATATATACATAAACTGGAATTTTGAGATTCAATGTTATAAATTTTCAGACAAAATTGTGGATAATAAATAGGATAATTTACTTATACGACTGTATCAATTTGTTATAAGGTTTTCTGCATAAATATTTTATACAATATCAGGCATTACAGACAGTATTAAGCTTTTTAGCTCAATCTCTAGGCTCACTTACTGAAAAAGCTTTATATCTATTATAATAAGACAGAAAACCTTATGAGAATGCACATATACATGCATGCAGTTTAAATACTATTTTTTGCTTGTATTTTTTAATTTAGAGGGACCACTGTACATAATATATGCAAATGTTATTCAGAGAATCAAACAAATAAAAAATTTGTATAGCTTGCAAATCAAGACAGTTTTTCAAAAATCAGAAACTTTTTTAAAGTAAAAAAGATTATTATTGTTTGTTCGTATTTGAATTATTACTAATCAGTATAAGGTGCTGTTTATGTGAAATTCTTGCCAATTTTGACTTGTACCATTCTATATGCACATAAATTGTAGTACTGAAACAGCTCAAATTTTGAATAATTTGTTTTAAAAATGTTGTGGTTTTTGTGTCGCCTGCGGAACGCATGGTCGACACATAGGGATCACTATCTGTCGTCTTGCGTCTAGCATCATCTTTAACTTTAATGCACAGGTGTGCATATATATTTTATTTTTAAAAATTAAAAATTTTTTTTTGTAAACTGACATTTTTGAAAAAAAAGGGGGGGTTCAAAACTTCTATCCTCAACTACTCCATAACCACTCAAAGGAATTTGATGAAACTTTCTCTGTGCCTTAACCTTAATGCAAAGTTGTGCATATATATTTCATTTTTAGAAAATTTTAATTTTTTTTGGGTAAAAATTGACATTTTTGCAAAAAAAAAAGGGGGGAAACTTCTATCCTCAGCTACTCTATAACAGTTAAAAGGAATTTGATTAAACTTTCTCTGTGCATTAACATTAATGCACAGGAGTGCATATATATTTCATTTTTAGAAAATTTTAATTTTTTTTTCCTAAAAATTAACATTTTTTTTTGCTAAAAATTAACATTTTTGAAAAAAGGGGGGGGGGTAAAAACTTCTATCCTTAACTACTCCATCAATGCTCAAAGGAATTTCATGAAACTTTCTCTGTGCATTAACCTTAATGTACAGGTGTGCATATATATTTTATTTTTAAAAATTAAAAATTTTTTTTTGTAAAAATTGACATTTTTGAAAAAAAAGGGGGGTTCAAAACTTCTATCCTCAACTACTCGATAACGGCTCACAGCAATTTGATGAAACTTTCTCTGTGCATTAACTTTAATGCAAAGGTGTGCATATATTTCATTTTTAGAAAATTTTAATATTTTTTGTAAAAATTGACATCTGCAGGCGACACATGTCTTCCTTGGAAGACTCACACATTTTTGTCAATAATATTCGTGATAGTTTTTAAAAAGAATTAACTTGAATATGATATTTTTGGCAAGTTAATGCAAATTCTGTATATTGTATGGAAAATGTTACACTGCTGGCGGGTTGGAGGAATTTTGGTGTAATCAACTCCTCCTACACAACTTTGAAACTTACTTACAGAACCTTAATAGACATATTGATGTGCATGAAGGAATATGATACAGTTTATTATTCCTTGTTGTGGAACTTATTATTTTAAAAAATTGGATGATACATATTTTGTGTAGTTAGCACCCATTTTATATTGAAAAAAATTATGAAAAGTGTATTATTTTGCAAATATATAATTCCTGTAAATGAAGAACCCATATAAGCAGATATGAATAGGAAAACGAATCCTGACTACTTCAAACATTTTACAGTTTCCTGGTAATTTCTATCAAGAATAACTTTATGATATATTTTTCTGGATGACTTTTGTAAATTTTTATCAGAGACATTCCAATACCAACTGTGATGTATTATAACTTTATTATAAACTTCGTTGCTTCTTATATATCTTAAAATCTATATTCATAGTAAGACAGTTTGCATTAAGAACATATCTTATTTTAAATGTATAGAATTGTAGTAAAGTGCCAATTTTTTCATCAAGAAATAATTTGCTGGGGTATATGAGTCACACAGTAGGCAAGGGTTATAGTTCTTAAGACATACATGTTACCAGCCTGTAAACTGTATGCCTTGGCATTAATTATGACAATAACTGATGTGTCAGCTCTACAATGCTTACTGTATCTCTTTTATAAGCCTTTACTAGCTAAGAAACTCACCACTGGTGCATACTCAAACAATATATTATACATATAAAATGTCATATCTAGCATCCATGCACTGTTGTAGAAAGAATGTAGTGTTAATTTTGAATCCTTACATGCAATGACAATGATTATTTATTTTGATACGGGTACAGCTTTTACCTTTATGTTAATGTTGTCAATTGGTTGAAAATTATTTGTATAAAATAATAGATGTTATAATTTTTCCAATAATATGCTGTTGGCGTGGCCAATGATGTGAGCACAGCAATATTAGCCCTTTCCAGTACTCATTTGCAGTATCACGATTCTGATCTAAAGTTATAATTTGAAGCAAGTTATTTCCCTTACTTTACTTACTTCCAGCAAATGAAATTTTTTCTAGTCTTAGTATGTAGCATAATATGGCTGCCCCCATTAAACAAAGACTTTCTAAATGACCTATATGTAGAAAATGCATATGCTCCTATAGCCTCCGCTGCACTCGCTATTATCCCTTTGAAAGAAGGTTTGAACTTGTGATTTTATGTACATTCCTGTGTTATTATTCTGTTTATTTAATAGTGTTTCAAATTATACATTTATATTTGATATTTGAAGACTTAATATGTATGTGTTATTACAAGTATGTTTTTGTAATATTCAGCTTCTATTTGCTGTGTTTATTAACACAAATAAAAATAATTTTTAAAAATGGTAGCTTTACTAAATGCCAATGAAGACCAGAACTGAATTGCTAATGAAGCAGAGAGCAGTCAGTATGGAAATATCTTTTAAGTGTCTATAAAAAAAAAGTCATAAATATGACAAATTGACAAAAAGAACTAACCATCAATTGCATAATATACTTCCGAACAATGTTGAGAAGTAAAAAAACAAAGTTTCAAAACAAATAGAATTCTCTTAGTTTTTCTATTAATCTGCTTAATAACAATGATTACTATACAGTTTAGTCGGTCTACCTGAATCCTGTAAAACAAAACATTCAATCAATAATCACTTAAAGTAAAACAGAAATAAATATTTCAGATTAAAAATTCTATACTTCAGTGACAACTTTTGTTTCATTTCTACCATGATATCAAGGCCATTTTAGAACACTTCAAATGAACTTGGGGCCTGCTTACATTCTCCTGTGACCACCAGCTTCTGATTTGAATTCAGCACTATATTTCGTACATTTGTTGTCAAAGTATCATATAGAGCTTTGTCCTCATGTCTATATACCTATGTTCCTTGTAAGGGCAGATGCTCCTTAACCCCTTGCTTTGCAGATTTCAATGCTGTTTTACACATTTGAATCAAACAACCTGACGATGTGCATGAGGAAAAATAATTGCAGTTCTAAGTGTAAGGGGCAGAAAAGACCAGAAAAGTTTATTTAAATAAAAGATTTCATAATTGACACAGGTCCTGCATTTTTTTTTCAAACTTAAAGTGGAGCTGTAATTATTTTGCCAAAATTCTGGTCCTGCCTATTTTATTTCTTCAAATTTGATCCTAGCCCCCCTAAAATCAAATGGTTGTTCCCGTATTCACTTGCAGTTTCAATTTACTAAAACAACCACTCTAATGAAATTAATATGTCATATATATTTTTGATCATTTTTACAACGGACCGTCTAGGTCCCCGCAGTCACAGGCAGAGCAACCTCAGAAGCTTCTACTATTTTTTAATTGAAGAGAAGACTTAGTTAGTAAAAATGGGTCCATGACTATATTCCGAAATCCATTGGTCCGAAACCCCAAATAGCCCGAAACCCCGATAGTCCGAAAATGGTATGGCCCAAAAGTCATAAAGATTGTACGACTAAAATAGACAGTTCAAACTAGTATTATGTGTAAATTTATGTCGATGATACTTTGCTTGCAGTTATTTCATGGTCAGCGTACTGAGACATATGAGAGTAGTTGTACACAGTAAGACAATTACTTCTCGAAATAAATACATATATGTACATTGTACATGCAACGCTAGATTTCTGTGTTGAAAATCTTGCTCTGTAAATGAGGTTACGATTCCAGATAAGATTTTACAGGATAAATAATAATCCTTCAATAATTAGCTAAATATAAAATGCTCAGTTTTGTTTCTAGGCACAAGATGAAAGTTTCTTACAGACCTACCTAATGCGAGTTCAAAACAGACGGACAGAGAAGTCTTTCACCCTTTAATTCAATGAAAACCTTCAGACTGCACTGGGTTTTGTTGCTTCATTAAAAAAGTGCGATTTTCAAATATTTAAAGATTAATACTTCGACCCCGGGGAATCAAAGTTAAACATTCGATATGGAAAACGGGCTCTACTTGAATATAATTTATATGTATCCTTAAACAAAATATTATGATATACCCGTATATATCGTTCCATCCAATTATTTTGAGTAGATAATTCCCTATCTACCTTTTGATTTGTTGTTTTAGTTTTTCAAAGTTAGGCCTTGAGCACAATGGATGAGTCATAAATCGACAAAATGTGCACACACTTGTGCATCAAAATTGGTATCAAAGAATTTTATTATAGCCGTGGGCAATAAGATTTTACCACCCGGAAGCCTTTTCTGTAGTAAAAATGAAAGATTTATCGAAAATCAAAGCAAAGTGGGACGTCAGTTTCGTTACGTACATTTTACAGATATCGATTTTATTCATAAAATGCAAATAATCAGAAAATGAAATGAAAATAATCTGTGCATTTTTTGGAATAACAATAGGGGTATATGTGGCATTAAGAAACATTTGTGGTAAACACTTATTTAAATAAATTCCGTAATCCGTTTAAAAAAACCCTTTCGAATCTCTAAAAATGTCTGTTTTCAAGATATTTTTGGCGACGCTTCACGTAAGAAGCGTGAATATTTTTCCCTGTACATATAGAAAATTATCCCGGTTGATAGAGCTTTAGGAGAGGGTAGGAGAAGGGTTTCCATTTAGGTTTCTTATTACGTGATTCCAAGATTTTCATAATATTGAAAGTATATTTGTGGGGTTTAAAATGTCAGGGTGTGAAAAAAGAATTGTCGAAGTACTATTTCTATGGGGTTTAGGACCCGAATGCATAAAACTTAAAGTGTTTCTCAGACTAGGATTTCATTAAATAAATCCTTAAACTTAAGTGGCATACAAAACTTAACTTAAGTAGGACCTTAACTGAGGAAAGTGACAATACCTTAACTCAACATGACTTTACTACAGTGAAGCCATTAACAAAAAGGAAAAGATAAGATGAAAACATATTAAAATTTGAAAGATTTACAGGAGCAGCCATTTCATTTTTATGAGGAGTTTGAAGGGGGGGAGTGA
Source organism: Mytilisepta virgata (assembly GCA_028015205.1). Taxonomy (NCBI): domain Eukaryota; kingdom Metazoa; phylum Mollusca; class Bivalvia; order Mytilida; family Mytilidae; genus Mytilisepta; species Mytilisepta virgata. Next base: position 52,776,840 of record CM051518.1, on the reverse strand, counting down.
TCGTTGATCCTAGCACTATTAAGCGGAAGACCTGACAATACCTTTTTTCTGTCGGAAGCGCTAAGGCAGGAAATGCAAAAAGTAAACAAGACGGATATTGAGGAGTATGTGGCAAGTATAATGTTTACCAGTACAGTGCACTTTGTAGTGCTAGCCCATGCTAAGGAGGAGGGCCCGATGCTACTACATATAATGCTTTTTATACCTGCATCACCAACGGTGAAAGCAGGTCTAGTAGCCACTCAACTCAGTCCGTCCATCACGCTTAGGGGTACATACTTTGTGTAATCTGTATCTCGGACTGTACTGAACCAATATTTTTCAAACTGTGTGTAGTGTTTATATACACATTGAAGATTTGACAAATGTTTACTATGAATTTTTGCATGTTGAACGTAGTCATTTTTCAGTAATACATACTAATGTATATGAACATCGCATAGTTTGTGTAATCTGTAACTCCGACTGTATTGAACCAATATTTTTCAAACTGTGCATAGTGTTTATATACATACTGAAGATGTGCACCTACTATTTGGGGGCAAATTTGACAAACATTTACTACGAATTTTTGCATGTTGAACTTAGCCATTTTTCAGCAAAGTATGATGTGAACGGTACATACTTTGTGTATTTTTAGCTAGGTTGCCTACAACTAAAGATGTGTTACCTACAATTAAAGATAATGCTGAACATTATTAATGATGGGTATGTCAATTCTTGTTCCTATCTGAGTACTTAATGTACAATGCACGCTTTTATTTTTAGGGTTATAAGATAAAGAAGGGATATGGTGTATAAATTCATGACACAAAATCCCTATCAGGTCCATATCCTGAAAAATATAAACGCAATCATAACCTGAATAATACTAGGTAAATGGAAGCAGTTTTTAGCTCACCTGGCTATGCCAGGGTGAGCTTTTGCCATCACTTTTCGTCCGTCGTCCGTCCGTCCGTCGTAAACTTTTCATTCAAAAATCTTCTCCTCTGAAACCGCTGGGCCGATTGGTTTGAAACTTAATAGGAATGATCTATGACATGTTCTCTACAAACAGTCCTCAGTTTATTTTGATCTGACATAAAACATGGCTGACATAGCTAAAAATAGAATATAGGGGTGGATATGTTGTTTTTGGCTTATAACTTAAAAACCGTTACAGATATCAAAAATCTGACATGGGGAAAAATTGATCGGCATGACGAGATCTACCTTCCCTGAAATTTTGAAGGAAATTCCAAACCCGTTTAGGAGTTATTGCCCTTTTTTCGTCAAATTTTCAAACTTTTAATATTTTTCGTCATTTATCTCCAAAACTATTTGAGATAGAAGTGAAATGTAAATTTGAAAAATGTTTGCCATGTTGAGATCTATATACCCTGAAATTTAAAGGAAATCCCAAACCCGTTTAGGAGTTATTGCCCTTTTTTCGTCAAATTTTCAAAATTTTAATATTTTTCGTCATTTATCTCCAAAACTTTTTGAGATAGAAGTGAAATGTAGCTTTGAAAAATGTTTGCCATGTTGAGATCTACCTACCCTGAAATTTTAAAGGAAATCCCAAAACCCGTTTAGGAGTTGTTGCCCTTTTTTTGTCAAATTTTCAAAATGTTTTCATCCAAAAATCTTCTCCTCTGAAACCGCTGGGTCGATTGGTTTGAAACTTAATAGGAATGATCTATGACATGTCCTCTACGAACAGTCCTTGATTTATTTTGATATGACATAAAACATGGCTGTCATAGCTAAAAATATAATATAGGGGTGGATGTGTTGTTTTTGGCTTATAACTTAAAAACCGTTACAGATATCAAAAATCTGACAAGATCTAACTAACCTGAAATTTTGAAGGAAATCCCAAAACCCATTTAGGAGTTTTTGCATTTATCTCCAAAACTGTTTGAGATAGAAGTGAAATGTAAATTGAAAAATGTTTGCCATGTTGAGATCTACCTACCCTGAAATTTTGAAGGGAATCCCAAATTCTATTTAGGAGTTATAGGTTTGTGTAATTTGAGGTCGAGTTCTGTTACATTTATTTAAGGTTCACCCTTATACCTGGTCAATTTTATCAACTTCCTGCCAGGACTACCACCATCAGGGAACATATTTTAACATTAAACCTTATGAAAAATAAATCTTCAACAAATTTTCCCTGAACAATTGAACCAATTGCAACAAACTTGGTCAAATAGTTGATTAATTGTCCAATGAAAACCAGACTCCAGGTGAGCGATACAGGCTCTGGTGAGCCTCTTGTTTTTTTTATCTAAACCACATACATATCATTCTCCCAAGTCAGGGTTTTGCATCCACGTTCGTTCCTACAAAGATCAGATAAGTAGATGCTTCCGCATTACGTCACACAATGTATTGCCTAATATTTTCAGTGATACAGCCTGTATGTAGTACTCGAAAATATTAGGCAAAAAAAAATCAAACGAAATTGCCGATAAAAGTCCTTATTTTATACATGATATTTGAAGGATTTAAAAAGAATATATTTGGCCGAAACGTCCATTGTCCGAAATGTCCTATTCCTAGTAAAATCAAATCGTTGACCGTATCGTTGATTACATTTAGGTTGTTGATTACAAAACTGATTCTGATTGGTCAATTTTCATAAATCCATCAAAGTTTTGAGATAAGTTTTAAGATCGACTTCTATTATGTCAACTTTCGTCAAATTCTTAAAAGTTTTCGTTGCAATTTTATACGGTTAAAACTTTTGATAAAGATTTTGATCGGTAAAACATGCATAAATAGTATTAAATGGAGCTAATGCTTGCACATTTTGCACAAATTCGGAACCATTAAATTTATCATTACCACGGAATCGAAACCTCTGCTTCACCAGCTCATTTGGTAATATATCGATACTAAAAAACGGAGCTTACTACACTTTTTACTTTTGTAGAATAGTAAATTCTTCGACTTCTGTAGTTTGCTATTGAATAAAATAGTAAAATGTTAAGCCTTGAAATGCTCAAGTTTTATCCTTTTTAGCTCACTTGGCCTAAAAGCTATTGCCGTCACTTTGCGTCCGTCGTCCGTCCGTCCGTTAACTTTTCACACATTTCAATCTTCTTCTCCAAAACCCCATGGCCAAATAAAACCAAACTTGGTGGGGATGTTCATTTGATTTTGTTCATTTTGTGCCGATCTGAAATCCAAGATGGCTGCCACCACGGGACACATTTAACATAGGATCCTATCGGAAATACATACAAACATCTTCTAGTCAGAAACAGTTGGACAGATAGAAGTAATATTATGCTTGAATGATCAGATACTGGTCCATAACAAAAGTTATATTTTTGGTGCCGATCCGAAATTCAAAAACATGGCTGCCAGGGCCATTTATGCACTCTGGTTGGCTGAAATTTAAAACATTTTCTTCTCTAAAACTACAAAAGCAATTAAATTTTTATATTGCAGGAATAATCCTTACATGGTCGTCTACAAAGTTTATGTTTTTGTGCCGATCTGAAATCAAAGATGGCCGCCGCTGCGGGACACAGTTAACATGGGATTCTATGGGAAATTTATACAAACATAATCTTGTCAGAAACTGTTTGACAGATGGAAGTAATATTATGCCTGAATGATCAGACAATGGTCCCTAACAAAACCGATGTTTTCGGTGCCGATCCAAAATTCAACATGAATGCCAGGGTCAATCATGCACTCTGATTGGCTGAAATTTCCAAAACCTCTTCTCTGAAACTACAAAAGAATTGTTATGTTGCATCCTCATGGTCCTCTACAAAGTTTATATTTTCATGCCAATATGAAATCCAAGATGTCTGAAACTACAGATCCAGTTGGAACCAAACTTGGCAGAAATGGTCCTTAAATGGTCCTCTATCAGAATTGTGTCCGATGACAAAGATGGCCACCACAGCTGAACTAAGTTAAACAAAGGACTCTTAGGGAAAGTTCATTAAAAATCTTCTCGTCTGAAACCACTAAGAAATTGGAACGAAACTTGACAGAAATGGGCATTAGGTGGTCCTCTTTCAGAATTATGTCCGATGACCCGGAATGTCAACAAAGATGGCCGTCACAGCTGCACTTAGTTTAACATAGGACCCTTTGACAGAAGTCATTAAAAAATCTTCTTGTCTGAAACCACTGAGCCAATTGGGACCAACATTGCAATGGTCCTTAGATGGTCCTCTTTTAGAACTGTGTCCGATGACCAGGACAGTCACCCAAAATGGCTGCCACAACTGAACGTAGTTCAACATAGGACCCTATGGGAAAATTCCTTTAAAAATCTTCTGATCTGAGACCAATTGGCCAATTGGGACCAGACTTGGCTGCAATGGTCATAAGATGGTCCCTTTTCATCATTGTGTCCGCTGACCTGAACCAAACTAATGCCAGCAATGGTCCTCTTTCAGAGTTGTGTTTGATAACCTTGAATGTCAACTAAGATGGCTACCACACCCTAACTTTGTTTTACATTGAACCCATGGGAAAACTAGCCAAGATAACTGCTACACTTAAATTTTCAGGTCCTGCTGAAGGTGGACAATTTAAATCCAGGTGAGCGATACAGGCTCTTGAGAACCTCTAGTTTAAATAGTATGTGTATGGTTTTAACTACTGCATTACGCCGTATAACTAAATATCAAAACTCTGTTTATATACAGTATTTTTGGTAATTTTCCTTACTTTTTTTTATTATTGTTTGAATTCTCAAATTTCCGACTTGAGCACAGCTGGAGACACATACTTACTGATTGAATGTACATCATTTTACACTGTCTTAAAACGTTATAAACAGAAACGATGACAGTATTAAAAAGTTAAAGGTAAATATGGATTTTTAAATGCACAAATTAAAAATAGCCTTCGAGGAACAAGAATACCGAATTTTGCAAAAACGTATTGATTTTTGAATTGAAGTATAGGGAAATAGATCTCATGATAGTTTCTACGAAAATATCTATTTATACGCACAGGCGCTTGTGGGTACAGGTTGGTGTATTGAAATTATGTGTATTTGTGTAATAAAATCGTTTTTTTTTTTTTTTTGATTTGACAACATATGATACCATAATACGCATGTCCGACCTAGTTTTTAATCATTTTAACATGTTTGATACGGACAGTGCAAGTATTTTACAGTCGTGAAAGAGTAGGCCTATCTTGAATGAAATGCCATATTTAATTATAACTTCACAAAATCGGATGGTACGTATGTCTATATTTGATTTAATTAATGTTTCAAACTTCACAGCTTTATATATTTTCCTTTCAAGGAAAGCTAAAGAGATTTCGAAAGTAATAGTACAACCACAAACCGAAATATGAAACTCTTGATTTAAAAAAAAAAATCTATTGATTAGTGATCATTAGTGGGTATCATTTTGGATGACTCAATTCCAGCTTAGAAATTTCCAGATGGGAATGGATTTAGTTTGTTACATCCCCCCTTTATTCTCTGCTACACTTTGACCACCATTGTCCAAAATATTTTTATTTGTAAAGTGACAGTACAATTTTGACAATGTGACATTGCGTTTATTTTTTTCATAAAATGATGAAAAATAAGAAGGCGCTTGCGGTAAATTATAGATAATTTATTGTATTTTTCAACCAAATGGGAGTCTCGTGGAATCACATCGTAACATAGCTAGAATATTCTTTGTAATAGATATACACGAAATATTTAGCCCAACTTTATTATTTTATTTGTATGCATCCGTTTTCGTGCTTAGAATTCATATATAACATAACGTCGAGATTTGTTATTCGATTTTCTAACCATGCAGATGTTCTTTCTATAGGAAAAAGGACCCACAGTGGTAGGAGATGAATTCAGTGATCCCGCATTGATGAAAAGTCTCAACGCAGAAAAAATAAAATCCTTAGGAAATTCCTTGTAAGTAATTCGAATAAAAAGGGGGAAACAAGAAACAAGATAATCACAATATAATATCATCTAACAAAATTTTGAAACCAACGGAACATAGTCGAAATAACATTTTGGTTTTTTTTTTTGTTTTATTTCGGAGAATATGCCATATGAAGTTATTATTGTTATCTAAAAACAGAGTATTATTTAAATCTTCTTTATGAAATTTCATTGTTCTATTCCATTTTGGACCTACAGTTTTGACTTTTACATGTTTCAGTAAATGTTAAGACACCCCTGTGTTTAAATAGTATGTTTTCCCTGGATATGTAAACAAGGTATATCACCACAGGCACTTGTTTCTATCAATGGGAAGGTCGACTATCGATGGGAAGGTCGACCATCTCCAGCTATCGCGGTCATCACGTGACTTTCGTAACGTATAGGTCCACCATATTGTTTTGACTTACTAATGGGAAATTTCAATGGGGTTCAATAAATTTTCAAATTATACTCTATGGGTTAATTTTCAAGTTATTTTGCACGGCCAATTTTGTAGTATAAACATTCATGTTTGACATATTTTTCTCTCAACAGTTTAAATTCAGAGGAAGTTTCGTCCCTCAGCGATTAAAATACGACTACACTAGAAACAGCTAATGCTGGGTGCGTCTAAACACTGCTAAGGAGTCCTTAGTGCACTAAGGACTTATAATATGCCACTAAGGACTAGATAGGGTGCTGTTACATGTAATTTCTTTTCATATTATGGTAGATATTGAAATTTAATGCATAAATTTCAAATTTTATAGAAAAATAATCATAAATAAATGAGTTATTGAACATTGTTTAGACACGTGCCTGTTTTTCTTTGATATGCCGAAAATAAATGAACCGTTAGACACGGGTCAAATTACATAACTGATTACACGGGAATCCTGCTATCTGTTGTGTTTAAAAGAAACTATTAACAGTTGTCAGTCATGACAGTCTGTAATCAAAATTACACAAACAGATTAGAAAGTCTCCTCTCATTGCATTGAGTTTTATTTTCATCTTTGATATTTTTCTAAAAGCGCCAAAATTAGACACATTAATATATTGTAACACGTCGTATTTTAAACAAAAACCGTTAAATATCCCTACATTCCCTACGCCAGAATATCCAAATTTACGACACGTCATTAGTATTAATAATTAATTAACATTTTCATAAAGAATGCTATTAACAAAAGCTATTTAACAAATCAACAAGAAAACTACCTTTATTCCATACTCTAAACTGTCATGTAAACCAAAAAAGCATGTGGGGAAACGTATTATATATAGTTCGCAAAATATTTATTTTTTTATACCCTCGTCAAAATTTTGACGGGACATATTATGATATACAAATGTCCAGCGCCAGTCTGTCCGTCTGTCCGTCTATCCGTCTGTCCGTCGTAAACATGTCGCGCCGTAACTTGAGAACGACTCATCCAAATTTCACGAAACTTAACATAGTTGTTTCTTATGATGGTCAAACGATCTGTATACTTTTTGGTGAAAATAAGATTAAAACTTTTTGAGTTACGGGACTTTGTAACTAAAACAGAAGTGTGTTTTTTTTTCACATGTCGCGCTGTATCTCAAAAACGATTTATGATTATTGCTTAAAACTTTACACACTTCTTAGTCATATTAATCTAAAGATCTGTATACTTTTTGGTGATGATTCAAAATTTTATTTTAGAGTTTTTGAGATTTTTGTAAAAAAGGAGGGGGGGGGTTCAAATGTCGCGCCGTATCTCAAAAACGATTTATGATTATTGCTTAAAACTTCACACACTTCTTACTTATATTAATCTAAAGATCTGCATACTTTTGGTGATGATTCAAAATTTTATTTTAGAGTTATTGAGTTTTTTGTAAAAAAAAAAAAGGGGGGGGGGGGTTTCACATGTCGCGCCGTGTCTCAAAAACGATTTATGATTATTGCATAAAATTTTACACACTTCTTAGTTATATTAATCTAAAGATCTGTATACTTTTTGGCGATGATCCAAAATTTTATTTTAGAGTTATTGAGTTTTTTGTAAAAAAAAGGGGGGGTTTCAAATGTCGCGCCGTGTCTCAAAAACGATTTATGATTATTGCTTAAAACTTTATACACTTCTTAATTATATTAATCTGAAGATCTGTATACTTTTTCGTGATGATTCTTTATTTTATTTTTGAGTTATTGAATTTTTATTGAGCTTTTTGGTAAAAAAAGGTAGTCTTTTTTGGTCACATTTCGCGCCGTATCTCTATTGCTTAAAAGTTTACACGCTTATGTTTTGCCGGGTTTCCATATACATCCCACCAGCATTTATTATGTTTTTTTTCACAAGATGACGGGCGTATCATGCGCTCGTGGCGCAGCTGTTTATTTAAACATAGTGTGACTTAAGTTAACTGTGCTATAAAATACGTACCTGTCCATAATGTAAATTCTTGAAAAATACCCATTCCAGTCTTAAGTTAATTTAATATTTATTTTTAAAAGATATATTAACCAGGATTAAAATCGGCAAATATATAGATCATGTAGATATACATCTTATTTTATTAAAAAATAATAATCCACGAAATAAGAATCGTATGCGGTCCATAATCCATCTTTTAACCTTATCGAACAGGTACATGTAATAATTGCGGCAACGAACACGTTAAAATTGAAAATATTTCGATTCTTAAACGAGTCTTCATTTCCTTCAACACTCTTGAGAAATCAGAGTAACAGGCGTAATGCGGATGTATTTTTATTTTAATGCAGTAATTACCAATACACTAAAATTTACATTTTATCGTTGGCCATATATTATGATGATCAGTAATATCAGATGTGAATATACCTAAAAAAAAACATAAAAATAGTTATATATTTATGGATATAATTTTCGATAAGTGATTATACTCGTGAATACACTAACATTTGCACCGGATAGTAACTTCACCTTTTGAACAGGTACGTGTAGATAAATACACACAGGTTATAATGCTGGTAGCAGATGCGATCAAATAGATATTTTTTATTCTTCAATGAATATATTTTTCTTTCTACACCTCGCTGAGAAAGTTATCTTTATTATACAGAATATCAGACATGACCCGGTTGAATTTATATTTAATTCCAAGTAATTACCAATACGCTAAAATTAAAATTTTATCTTTGGATATATATTATGACGATCATTATCATCAGATGTGAATAAACCTAAATAAAAACAAATACATTGTTTTCTATTTTATTATCTATTTATGGATATAGTTTTGGACAAGTGATTTAAATCGTGAATACACATCTTTTGCACCACACAAGACAGGATAAAAACGTCACCTTCCAGGTTAAGTACTATAGCTGCCATACAATTCTTCTGAGATCGATAAAACATGGCAATTTTGTCACGCTGCGTGCAACCACCACGGGTGGCCAAAGTTATCGGTCGTTTCCTTAAAAATATCGGTCGCTCATTAATATCACGGAACACCATTAACACTATCGGTGTTGGCTTAACTCTATCGGCGTTGGCTTAACCTCCTCGGCTTATGCGTAATTTCAGAGGGTTTGCTTGATAGTTAAGCAAAAACCGCTAATCTTAAGCTTTTCCCGAGGATACTAAGCATTAGCTGTTTCTAGTGAGCTATATATTTCGTAAGAACGCTTATTAAAACCAATGTAATTAATGGCTATTTCACGATCAAACCCTTATAAACCAGGCAAATTATGTCAATAACTCGGTGTCTACGGAAATTTTGCACGGACAATTTTAAAGATAAGATATATATCTAACATTTTAGACCATATTTGTCAGTTTAATTTACGATTTTCCTTCGTACCTTCTCAAATGAAAATAGGTAATTTTTACACTTTCTAGTAATATGGCGACCTGATACCGGAAGTGACACAAATATATAGTATTTTGTCTGTTTGGTTTAGTTTACTGAATAAACACTGGGAATAAAATAATTCTTTATTGTTTTATATCATGTGTAAGATTATTGTTGGTGGTATGTTGTATAACATGGTCTATTTTTTGTTGTTTTAATGCTACAGTGTATAGGGTCACTATACCACCACTCTTGCTATACTGGCATTCTTTTATTACATTGTAAGCTTATTTTGCTGTAGAATGTTTGTTTTATTCATTTTTTAAAAACATAGATTATGAAAAAAAATCGCACCTTTGCCAGTATTAATGAAAACTAACACAGATGATGGATCATTTCATACAGACATCATTTCTTTTCAATCGAGGATTTTATTATATAATGTTTGTGTGCTGAAGTTATAATAAAAAGGGGGATATTTATACTATAGATACTGATATATTACTAGAGACATATTGTTTTATGTCTCGGATGTTACCAGGAACTCTATATGTTAGTATTATATATAATTGCAATAGTTTAAATTTTGATTATGTCACTTCCAAATTGATTTGAAAATTAGCTATTTTGAAATGTGTTTTTTACTATTATTATTCAAGATGGCGCCCATCCTAATCAGCTTCTACCTTGCCATAACGAAGTAAATATATATACGAGTAAATAGAATTACTCATATAATATGTCAAATGTTAAATATATAAATACCAAAAAGATAAATTATTAAAAATTAAAATGTTACTTATCTGACATTTGAAATTATATTTCATCACTGCATTCTTTGTGATCCTCCCTTAAACAGACACACACCTCTTTATTAAAATGTTGCATTAATTATCAAAAAATGTGGCGTTAAAAATGAAATCACGCTGTTTTTTGTCAGCAAACGGTTTATCTGTATACATACAATGTACCTGTGTACCTTAATTAACGGTTGGAACAATAAACATCCGGACAGTCAAGGTACAATATGCATGTCAAATCGTTAATTAGTTATAATTACCTGACACACACAGCATGTTAATTGCGCATAATAAATTTCTTCAGATAAAACTCAAATAAATTTTACCAAAAAAATAAATCGCTTTTCTCGCGGCTTAAAAAATTAAAAAAAAAAACTTGCACCATTACCCTTTATCACGTGTAATTATGTACTTTTGACAGTTTGTATAAATTGGTGATAAATTTCATATTATTAATTATTGTCACAATTTCATATATTGAAATTATAATCCATGTGAAATGTTACTGCATATTTTAAATAAAAAGTTTTTTTAAAGTGAAGACGTAGAGAACGTGCTATAATCAATACAGAGTTATCGAAGTACGATGAATGCCTGGCATGAACGGGACCAGTAGATTCCCGATATTGGGTAACCATTTAATAAGTCTAAACAGAGTTACCTAACATAATTATGACCGATATAGCTGCATATGTATTCATATCACCGTGTATATATAAATTGTAAATTGAATGTGTTTTAAATTTAAGGCACAGTTTTGTCATGTATTTTAACACACACACATTTATTTCAGCTATGAATGGCGTACTGATGATATCCCTAGAGTAATACTGAATAAACTAGAGACAGAAGGTTATAGAGTAGTTGGAATGGCTTCATTAGGTCAGAATTGTTTATGGACTCTACATAAGCAGGACTCGTATAAATAAATCTGAAGACTTCGATATCCATGTTTAATGTATTTATATTTTTAAACTCTAAACGAATATTTTCCCTTTTTTTCTAAAATTTTTATATTTTTATCACTTTTTTATCTAAAATATTGAACTCTTAAAAGCGGTAGTGGTCACTTTTAGCTCAGCATCAAGTTCCGGTATTACGCCATCGTTATCAATTTCTGAGTTCACTCCTGGTTTTTTATAGGAGTTCGTGTTGTTCATTGGTGTTTATTTGTTGTGCTTGTGGTTGATCATTTGTCTTCCCGGGTTTTGTCTGTCTAATGGACTGGGTTTTTTTTTATTGCTCCTTGGGTACATTTGTCCTCTTTTTAACTTTTTGAAGGTCTCTTCTTAACATATAACAGACCAATTTTAAATCACACGTGGAAACATATGTCCATATAAAGACCTATTTCTAATATATCCGACGATTCCGACCAATCTAGCATCAATAAAACGTATTCAAACATAGGAATCTTTAAGTTGGTCCTTCAATATTATGACGGCATTATCTATGCATGAAGGAGATTTAATAAACATTGTCATAACTTGCCCGACAATTCACCGTGAATATTAAGAACAAAACAAATACATAAACAACATGAACAATCACATATGAATCTGGCCATAGTCGGAAACCCACGGCCGGTCGCGCTTACGCTTTGCTTCCACTTACAGCGTAAGCGCGACCGGCCGTGGGTTTCCAACGATGGAATCTGGCAGTACTATCAGAGATTTCAAATTCACATACACTAAGAAGAGTCTGCCACTGAATAGTTTATATTACATCAAAAAATGTTCTTGATTGAGTACTTGTTTGTTTGTTTATTTTCTGTATGACTTATTGATCTATTCCATCAACCCTTATGGGTATAATTTTGCAGTTATTGAATAAATGAAAAATAAATTTTGATCCGAAAAGGAAAAACAATTGTTAGCCAGCTGGAACTTCTGGTAAAATTTGCTTATTAATTAACAAAGATCTGTTTGCCCGGAAACAACTTTTGCAAATTGGAACTGATCTTGGAAACAACATCCTCCCAAGTCCGGGGGGGGGGGGTATTGTCTTAAGTATAGTCCGTAGCCAAGACAATTCTTAGCAAAACCTTAGTTTAAAAACACTTAAGTTGATATGTTTTATACATATGGGCCCTGCAGGTCTTTTCAGTATTTGGACAACCTAATTTAGTTGTCGGGAAGAACTAAGTTGTCGGAAAGGATCAAGTTGTCATTTCGACAAAGAAGTCATACAAGGGGACATAGCAGATCGGTATGACTTCATTCATAACTGGATATAACCCCACCCCCCCCCCCTTTCCCAAGTCTAACTATAGATGATATAATCCGATTAAGAACGTATGATGTATATGTTAGAAGGCACCTTACGTCCGCTTACACCAACTTCCGCTTCCTGTCCATAGCGGAATGTGGTTTTAGTCCCCCTAAATACATAGGGCCCTATGTCCCAAGATGGCGGCTAATCGGATTAAGTTGTCGGATGCCAGCTAATGCCCTATCGGATTAAGTTGTCGTATTAACTTGTAAAAACACCTGGAATCAATGACGGAAAAATATACTCTCTAGGGTTAAGTTGTTAGAAAGGGACTACTTTCAACACAAAGGAAAGCAAGGAATGTCGAAACAAGCGGAGTAATCATCATTCACGTCATTTTGTTCTCATTGTTTTTTTTTTATTATTTTGGATATCCAAAGAAAATGCACAATCCATGCAACCCGGGACCAGTTGCTCAACGTCAACAACCAGGACCAAGCGAAGGCCGGGTTGAGGTAGAAAATACATGCGTGACAACATATTGTGAGGGGAGATTAACTCTTTTCCCTTATTTTTTTCCATGTGAGGATCATTTGGACGGTCTAGGGAGATAACTCCTTTCCTAAAATTTTATGTTTGAATCGTTAAAGTCATAGTTTTTTGGTATCTGTAAAAATGACGACATATTTTTTCAACATTTATTGACAATCATATTACAGATATATACAACAATAATTTAAAAAATGTCATTCGTAAGTCTCTATAAGCCTGGCTTCGTTGGACTCCAAGTCCCGGGTAGAAAAGTCTTTCATAATGTCTTCCATCGAAAGGTTCCGATATCTTGACTTGAATGAATGCAGTAAAGTCCACAGGTGTTACTCCCATACAGTTATATTCTGTTTGGCGTGTAGCGGTACTGAGATCCGTTGATGACCAATACGGCAAGTATGTAGTTAACAGCCAGGTCAATAACACAAAACGTTGAAGAGCAAATTCAAATGACAAAATGGTAAAAACAAAACCATATAAAAACGTAGCTATGTACGAAGGACATATTCCTTAGTTAACATTTTTATGGCAGTTCATTTAAAGTTCCAATTTTATATCAATGTAGAAACACTAGCAACTGAGCTATAGAAACACTCGGGGACTTGAAGCCCACTAGCAGAGGTATCCGATCAGTAGTAAAAAATATTCCACCATACCATTTTTGATGCACAAGATGTGCAAATTTCGTCGATTAACGACTCATTAAGGCCTAAAATGATTAAAGCTAGAACAGTGCCAAAATCTTCAAGATGTTTTTTTTATTGTGAACGCTCAGACACATAAAGTGTTAACAATGAATTGAGACAAAAAAGTACATAATTAGATTAAAAAATAATTAACAGACATATTTGGAAATATAACTTTAGGTAAATTACAATATTTTTTTTCTAATGACCTTTAAAAATGACAACTTTGTTTAGCAGAGTGACATTGCATAATGAAAACATACGTACAATTTATATACAGATGGGTATAGTATTCTGGAATGTATTTACTTCTGAGATGTTTGACATTACATATGGAGAAATAGTGATATTCATCCCCTATCTCATTTGAGCTACATAAATGACATAACCTATGATCCTTAGACAAACCAATCCATCTACCCCTTTTAATTGGAAATTTCATATTGGAGCAGCTTAATTTGCAAATAATAAAGCAATTTGATTTGTTAACATTAAGTAAATATTTTTCCAACTGAAAACCCTGCTTTTGAACAAAATTAAAATTCCCCTCTGGTGGATTTAGTAATTTCACTGTACCAATTCCAAAATGACAAAAAAGAAAGTTATCCTTTAATCTCCAATAATGTAGAAGACTATTCTTTCATACCTACGATATGTAAAGGACTAACCCTTTTCATTAGTTTTCAAACGTTTAACGTATGAAAATACCGCTGAAAATATATTTACCCTCTAATACTGAAATAGAGAAACTGAAGGTTCTGCTAGAATGTAAATCAGTATATGTACTGCTGACCAGTGTTTCCGGACTAAACCATTCTGTTTTGTTACTGCCAGCTTCGTTATCAAATATAACATTCAGTACCATCTGGTTATTTTTATACATCGCCACTTTCAACTAAAATTGCAAAGAAAACATAAAACTTTTATTGATACTTTTTACTGAAAAATTAAAGCTTATTTGTTTGCTTTAGAATCAAACACCACATGAGAACCCATCAACTATCAAAGTGTCTTTAAACAAACCTACTGACCTACGTTGATATGTTTTTTATTCAATTTTCAAAGAACTTTTAGCATGTGAGTAATTTGGGATACAATCTCCTATAAACATATTATATTCAAGATATCGATAATTGAAGAATTTAGATAATTTCATTGTCCAAGTACACAACGACTTTACAAAACAAGCACAGATTTTATTTTAAGTTAGAATACCTTTAGTTTAATTATCTCAGCCTTTATTTTTACTCCTTTTATATTATAAAACATATAAAACATACCTGATGTATATTAATTACCTCCCATTGATCAATAAGCGGGTCACTGTACTGTGTTGTACAGGACAGTATGTGGACCAGTTTACAAGAGTCTTCAGGTTTAGTCAATGGAACATCCCTAGAAATCCTGTGTAAATCTTTACACCTGTTCAAGATGTTCCTTCGGAAAACCCACGGCCGGTCGCGCTTACGCTTTACTTCGGTAAGTGGAAGCAAAGCGTAAGCGGGATCGGTCGTGGAATACAATAAAAAAAGAAAGAATTGAAAAAAATCTCCAGCACTGGCCTGGGTTAATTGGGATCAGACATTGGTGAAGTAGACCACGGGTGTTTCCTTGCCAAAAATATGTCAGTCCTTCTACCAAAACGACACATATGTATTTGGCCGAGTATTCTAGGGCGCTGGACATGGTGCTAGGCGAATAGGTGCCATAGTGTCTCAAGTTAGAGTTCCGCCACAGGCGGTCAGATATTTGACAGTATTAAAATCTGATTTTAAAAGTGTTGCGTTAGTATTTAAGCGTGTATATAAATATATGTTAAGTATGACTGAACCAAAGGAATATTTATTGTTTTTTTTTTTAAGTTTTTGGAGGTACTATGATGAACGTTGTCATTACATAAAACGTTTAACGTCAGCAACACAGTCACCTCGGAGTATCCAGTTCATAATTATAAACACTAATAACACTGAGTCTCCATAATCATTCTAATTAAATATGGCAGGGAAACACCAATTTTCATCTTCACTATACCGTTTTGCATATTTTTACTATTTAGAATTTCATCATAGTAGAAAGCAATAAAACATGTTTAAATGAGACAAAATTAGAACTACTAATCACTAAAATCATTCGAATGAGACAAGCTATTGAACTACTCTTCATAATCTTTTGATTTATACCATCTCTGGATAATTGGAATGTTGTATTAAAAACATATTTCAACGCAAAAGTAATAAACAAATTCTGAAGACAACTTAAACGAGTAATAACTGTAACATTGAACTGTTACGAAGTCTCCCAAACGAAGTAACTGATATCTCGAATTCCTTACATTGTAATCAGTATTTTTTTTTCAGAGACTGAAATTGTGAAATTGTTCATATCAAGTTTATGCATACTTAATGGAGACGTTACTTGAAAATCGTGATATGGGTATTTCTTGTTACCCGATTTTTAGCTCACCTGACCTGAAAGGTCAAGTGAGCTTTTCTGATCACTTGGCGTCCGTCGTCGTCTGTCGTAGTCGTTAACAATTTTTCAAACATCTTATCCTCTGAAACTACAGAATGGATTTGGTTAAAACTTAGCATGATTGTTCCTTATGGTATCCTGCACAAAGTTTATACTTCGATTTATGATCCGTCGAAAAACATGGCCACTGTTACTAAAAATAGAACATAGGGGTCAAACAACAGTTTTTCGCAAATATCTAAAAAATCATTAGGTTACGGCAAATTCTGGCAGGTTGAAAGTGTTCAGCATGATGAGAGCTACATGTGTGCTGATTTTCGTGAAAATCTGTCAACTGATGTTAGAGTTAGTGCACTTTTTGACATTTTTGGCTTTTTTTATGTTATTATTTCAAAAATCTTCTTCTCAGAAACTACTATTCAAAATCAAATGAAACTTGGTAAGATTGTTCCTTAGGGTATCCTGCAAAAAGTAATGGTTGGATTTTTGATTGGTTGAAAAACATGTCCGCCCTTACTAAAAATAAAACATAGGGGTCAAAATGCTTTTTTTTGCTATTTTTTCCTGAATTATAGAAAGAAAATGAAGATGAAAGATACTTTCAAGGTAAACATGGTATCCCGAGTTGAATGGTGATGATGAAAGTTTGTTTTGGACGGCCATTTTTAAAATGGCTGCCATTTTCCCGCCATTTTTTACACTTGCTCGGATTTCAACAATATTTGGTTTTTAAAGTAAACATGGTATCCTTAGTGAATGGTGATGATGAGATTTTTGGTATGGAGCATCTATGGAAGGTTCTTTAGGAAATTTGCATAAATCTTCCCGGTCCGTGAAACGAAATTGCCGTCATGAGCATTTACATGTTCTGATTGGTCGAAATTTAAAAGTTCTTCTCCTCTGAAACCGTAAAGCCAAATGAACTGATTTTTGGTATGGATGATCTATGGAAGGTCCTTTACAAAGTTTGCATAACTCATCATGGTCGGTGAAACAAAATGGCCGCCATGAGCATTTACATGTTATGACTGGGTGAAATGTAAAACTTCTTCTCCTTACAAACCGTAAAGCCAAATGAACTGATTTTTGATATAGAACATCTATGGAAGGTCCTTTACAAATTTTGCATAAATCAGCCTGGTCCGTGAAACAAAATGGCTGCCATGAGCATTTACATGTTCTGATTGGTCAAAATTCAAAACTTCTTTTCCTCTGAAACCTTAAAGCCAAATGAACTGATTTTTGGTATGGGGCATCTACGGAAGGTCCTTTACAAACTTTGCATAAATCTTCCCGGTCCGTGAAACAAAATGGCCGTCATGAGCATTTACATGTTCTGATTGGTCGAAATTTAAAAGTTCTTCTCCTCTGAAACCGTAAACCAAATGAACTGATTTTTGGTATGGAGCATCTATGGAAGGTCCTTTACAAACTTTGCATAAATCTTTCTAGTCCGTGAAGCAAAATTGCCACGAGAAATCTTTATATGTTCTGATCGGTCGAAATTTAAAACTTCTCTTCTGGAACCGTTTGGCCAATGAACTTATACTTGGTATGAAGCATTTATAGAAGATCATTTACAAAGTTTACAGAAACCAATCTAGTCTGTCAAATCAAAAGTTTGTGACTGCCAGATGAGCGATACAGGCTCAGCCCACTGAGCCTCTTGTTAAAGTCATACAATGTCCCATTTGATCAACTTTTGCTTGTCGACATGCTGCATTGACAGAGATATATCCCAATATTTCTGAACCGTTTACGAGAACTGATTTTATTGTATGGTGTTATAAAATGCATTCGGATTCATTAAATAAAAATAATAAAAAAAAAAACTTCTTACCTGTCGTAATAAGTCCTCCCAATATCAAGTCAGTGTAGTTTGAATCATATTGATATAAAATTAAGAAATAATTCACGGAGACTCCAGTTTATCATTGTTTTACCACGGGCTAGCCATTTATGCCTTTTATTTTACCCTGAGCGCCAGCGAAGTGTAAAATAACGGCATAAATGACCAGCCCGTGGTAAAACAACGCCATTTTTTTGTTGGGGGATCATAATTTTAATTAATTAACTGTTAAAAACTTTTGATAAAACATTGTTCAAGTCCGTTTATTATGTTTTGTTATATTTATTTAACTTTTATTCGCGCTACATCAGAATGAATGAAAATGTATTTATAACTCAGAAACCCCTATGCTTAATATAGAAATTTAATAAATTGCAGAAATAACAACCAATCAAATTAAGAAGATAAACGATTTTCGGTGGAAGTAACTCCACTGGAACAGCCAACTAGGTCGCGTGCAGCATGTGCAGCTCATATGGCAACTAATGTTTTACCACGCTTGTGGTCCCAAATCCTTTGAAGTCCGTCATATTAGAATGATCAATTGCAACACAACAAGAATTTTTTTTAATTCATGACCAAGCAAATAAAATGATGTAAGGACAGAAAATAAAATAATTAAAAGATGAAACACCACATTAATAATAAAAAAATATCCGAGTTGTATATTCACCCAATGAAATTAAATCTATCTATAAAGAAAGACAACTCTTAATTTCTTTTTAAAACAAGAACACCTAGAAAAAAGAAGAAAAAAAAAACAACTGGACAGTCATGATCCCCGGCCAGGAGCAATACCCTGCAAAAATGAATTTAATTGGTTAACAAAACTATACATGTATTTAGATTTAAATTTTAGATGGACGGGTTTACAGTTTAAAAAATTACGCTATACATGTAGTTAACACACCCAAGAAATCACAGAACGAATCAGTGTCATCTTTTGATAGATATCACCCTCTTAATAAGTGACCTTGTCGACCTTTTACCCACTAGGGTCAATAACAACAGAATTTTTCTCTTTCATTTTAATTCAATTGCGTAAGGCGAGGCAAAATTCAATTTACTTTTAAAAATGTAAGGATATTTGGTAAGTATCAATGAAATTATCATGGCCCCTTTGACCCTTTTATTTTGGAACTAGTTTTTTTTATCACCCGTTTTGCGGAGAGTATAAATTAAATTTATATTTTCTGACAATGTACATATATCGTTTTTATCCTGCAACACCATGAACACTAAATTATTATCCGTTTGGGCAAAAAGGCATGAAAATGGAACATTTTAATGATTTGAAGAAGGGCGTTTTTTTTGCGCGTAATCCAGGGAAACACGACATCATAATAACTGTGAACCAGAACGCAAAGCAAAATATCGTTGAATGTGACGTCACAAACAATATTGGGCAGGCTATATTGGTCAGCTAAAGGCGTAGTTGCACCATAAGAAAATATACGGTTCAGGTGTCGGGTTTCTTACAGATTTTTAATTTTATATAATTCAAGCACCGCTTCATTGGTTCCATGCTCTATGGTTATTTTAACGTGGTTAGGCCTTATATTTGTTTATATTTCACACCGAGCGTTAGTGAGGTGTAAAATATTAACAATTATAAGGCCTATGGTCATTTTAACATGGTTAGGCCTTATGTTTGTTTATATATATTTTACACCGACCATTAATGAGGTGTTAAATATTAACAATTATAAGGCCTAACCATGTTAAAATAACCATAGAGCATGACACCAATGAATTATTTCGATTCTAATAGGACAATATGCATCCTTTCTGTAATCGAAGCGAACCATATAAGGCGTCATACACGGGCCGCCATGTCGATTTTAACAAGGCAAAAACTTTTACAGAAAAACGTAAAATGTCTTTAAACAAACGAAATAAAATCATACTTACATTTTTCTGAGGTTTAAAAGCAAATACCATCGTTCCAGATCCTGTACAACGTACGATTTTCCGTTTTTGACTGTCGATCTGGCGTCATTTGAATGAATGACGTTATACCTTGGATTGTGACGTCGCACTTTCGACTGTCATACCATTTTGCGTGACAATTATATTTGTTGTATTTCGAGCTTTGCTAAATGTTTGCAAAGCGATATATGTAAGATGGAAGAATATGACTTTGAAACTTTATTTTATCAACAAAATACAACAGTTTAGTGATTTCATGTGTGCTTCACGATTCACGTCAACAACGCATTGTACGCAGTGTGAATAGTAATTGTTCTAGATAGAACACGGTTGTTTCATACTAGAATATGCCGTTTCTTCATTATGACGTCGCGCTTGACCGTAGAAAATTTATGAGATAATTTAACATTATTGATTTGATAGGGAGTGGTGATAACCCCATGGGGAAGCGAGGTATATGTCATTTGTTGCGTCTTACCATGGGGAATAAGAAAATATATGGTTTATGGGTGGGGATTTTAACGGTTTATGAGATAATTGGACATTATTTATGGGGGTGGGGATCACCCTACTGAAAGAATGAGGTACATGTCATTTAATGTGTCTTGTTACGGAGAATAATAAAATATATGATTTAAAGCTATGGATTTTAATTGCACATGAAATTTTTCGATGTTATCGACTTTGAGGGGTGGGGATGACACCCCCCCCCCCCCCGAGGAACGAGGTAATAGGTTTGGCCACGGTGAATAATAAAATATATGATATGAGATGGTTATTGGTCACTCTCGTAGAGTTTTTCGATGAAAAAAAAATTCCTCATAGGGTCCTATAGTAAACCCGTAGCCTCTTTGAACTCCTCATTATATGTCTCAGTGATCCCCATCAAAAAGAATAGTATTAGGCACATCTAGAAACATTGATCTTTCATCATGGAAAATCTCAAATCCATATCTGTGACGGTTATTGAGAACTCGAACGAACAAAATCGGAGAGGAAGAAAAAAAAAGTTCGATAAAATCGCAAATCAAAATATGTAAGTCCCCCACCTCGTTTGGGAGACGTAATAATACACGAAGACTTAATGACTTGTAGTAAAATATAATGATTATCGACAAAGATAAGATCCATGAGATAAATATCGAAAGACAAGACAAATTCCAAAGAACCTGAACAAAGAACAAATATTACAGAGATATTGCCAGAATACATTTGTACTTTGTACATAATAAATAACAAAGCAGAAACTCAAACAAGAAAGAATTTTAGTATATGCACATGCAAATAAGCAAACAACCTCTGAAACTGGAAATGACATATTCATCGGAAGTGGATGAAGCTAAAATATTCTATGAAAAGTTGACGTAATTCCCTTACCATTTGATGTTCTTGCATTTTTTTTATTTATATTTTTTTGTTCAAGAACGAAGATTTTAAATCTTCAATATATTTTACCAAAAGCATTTCAGTCTAACAGGAATACAAGTAATATTTTGTATATGTATAAAGTACCTACGCCGGCAAAAAAGTTGCTTCTCATATACCCAAAGCTGTTATTTGTATATCTTCGTGTCGTTGTTTGCCTGGAAACTGTCTGTCCATAGGTAAGCCTGTAAGTAAAACTATAAGTAAAACGTACAAAAAAATACTGAGACAGTTCAGAGGATTGATTTAGTCGCCTGGAATCAAGTGAGGTATATGTAAAAAAAAAGTTGTGTGAGCACCAGTTAAAAATAAAACATGCAGGTTCATGCTTCTCCTATAAAAATCAAATGATTGCTCCTAAAGGGATCAAATTATTCTGAATACGATTGTAAAAGTAAAAATCTGTCTTTAACATAACCGGTAAATGAGAAATGATTATTGTACTTAAAGAATTTGAAATTTACCAACAGAAACATAGAATATAGTCCAGTTATTGTACTGTTAAATCAATCATCCTTAATCAGAAGGATAGTTGTATGTGTGAGTGTATGCGAGTGGGAGAGAAAGGCTTTTTATTTTTACTTTATGTGATTACATGCTTGTTATGAGCCCTATGATTAGGAAATAAAATATCTTTATCTTATTTTTATCTTTGTTGTCCCCAATAATATTTGACGACTCGTCTCTTGGATTAATGGAATAAAGTTCACATATTTGTGTTACTTTGATGTATATTGACGACTTACAAATACTGTCAGACAGACAAAAGGAAGCACACTTTGTTATCTTATCATTCGGGATAGTCCTGTAGGCAGAGCTGATTTTAACTCCTTTGAGCACTTCATAATATGCCTGTCTACTTGAACAAAGTATTATACAATTAAAAAAACAGAAGAAAAAATAAAGAAAAAACGTAGTGAGTGGTCCCAGTGATCCATATTTAACATAAGTTACAAAGTTTTTGACCATATACCGATCCCACTGGATTTTAAAATGAAAACAGTTTACTTATTTATGGATTTAACCAATCGAACTTGTAAATAAATAGCTTAATTCATTTCATCACAAAAGATTAATGGATAAAACGAATAATAGGAATCAGTTTCAAAAAAAAAATCAACCAACACTAATGAAAAATGTACATTAAACAGCCAGAGCGAAACAAATGTGTGATCTTCCATATATTAAATTTTAATTATTTACAGGACTGTATTTTGTCTTTGTGTAAGAGTACAAAAAGTTTCATGTCATTACTGAGAAAAAAATCCATCACATATATAGCATATGCTCATACGTGATAACAAAAACAATAGGGGTCATACGTAAGACAACGCCAGGCTTTCGTTACTATTTTTCATTTACGTTTTTTCTTACATCTAGAACCTTTGCAACGAGTTGCGTCCAAGTGCTCATCCGGCCGCTGAGTGGTCCGACATACTACGGAAACTGATTTCTTGATAAAAACTCCAGCGATTATTACAATTCTATTGAGGTCTACATTTCAAATAACAATTTAGTATATAAGCATTTTGACACAAACGTCATATTTGTTTGTGGTGACGTCATATATATACCTTTAAATAAAAAGATTAAAAAAAATCTCACACAAGAATGGAAAATCCGCTCTTATAAATTTTTAGCGGTGAACAAAAACAACGATTAAATATGAATGTTGGAAATAAAACGTAGAGTAACACTTTCTTCTCTCATTTTAATGAAATATTTGAGATATTCATGGAAAACGACTCTCAGTTAAAAATAGACTTTACGGTGGTTTATTAAGTTTACTTCGCTATGTGCTTTTCCACTTTGGTTATATCGTTGTCGCATTGTTCCCCGTGTTATGGTTCTCACGAATTCGTTTTCTATTTGGATTTTGACCTTTCACTCCCATGGTTTCGGGTATTATTTTTCCCATATTTTCCCTTAATTGTCAATAGAATCAGATTTATGCGTATCAGTTTGAAAATACATGATTTTCATGTACTATGTTGTCGGGTAATTCGGCGCAGCGTTTAATTCGGTACATTTCAAATCATTTTCATGTTAAATCGCCGAATAGGACGATGCGCAGAATTACCCGAAATGAATGTAATTGTTACAATTTGAAATGATTACGATACAGGAACAAACATAACGAGCACGTGTGATTGTTTTTTAGACACAAGTGATTGAATATCTTTCGAGCGAAATAGTTGTTCCTTGACTTTTTCTTGGTTTTATATCGCCCGTGGCCTACATGTATATTCGAAATATTCGAAGGAGGTCAAACAACTCACTTGCTATGGTACACGGTCAAGATTCCGTATTATGACCTTACAACCTTCCGACGAGAGAGCCTTTGATTTCATTTTCCCCTCGATTTTATTAAAAGCAATGTTTTTTTAGAGAATAGATGGCCACGTTCTCTAGATAGGTAATCACAAATGCACATGACCACTAGCCTGACAACAAAAAGGTTTTGAGTTCAAATCTAAATTTATACGACTTCGATCTTAATTTACAAAGGCTGAAGGTCGGTGTTTTCTCCGTGTACTCAGACTCCTCCACCAATAAAAACTCACAAATACTCCATGACGAAATGCAATTAAACCCTTTATTTGTGTACCCTTTATCGAATCGTCAAAGGGGATCTTTGAACTACAAGGAAAGTGTCATTCTTCAAACCGCTATGGTCCATTGTCAGGCATTTCGTAATATGACCTGACAACTATGAACGAGAGGATCTCCCCTATCAACCAATCTGGAACAAACTAGACAGATCTCTGAGTTGAGCCCCGTGACCCTTTACGGGTCTTTATCTTAAAATAAATAATGTATGAGGAGTTTAGGCCACAAGTTTAAATTTGACGTCGAAAGTAGGACTTTTAAGCTTGTGACCTGAACTCATTCATTTTTAACTTCATGCATTTAATTTCTATACAGTATTGTCACATACTATATGTAGATATGCAATAAGGTTTTAGAATTTTGGTTTTCAAAAATTGGGGTCGGATTTTGAAAATTGGAAATTTACGCTTGTGACTTTAAACTCCTCATTCATTTTTCATTTTATGATTTAAATTTCTATATAGTATTGTCACATACTGTATGTAGATGCACAATAAGGTTTTTGAATTTTGATTTTTTAAAAATTGGGACCCGTAGTAGTCGAATTTTGAAAATTAGAAATTTAAGCTTGTGACTAACTCCTTATTCATTTTTCAATACAGTATTGTCACATACTGTATGAACATATAGATGCGCAATAAGGTTTTAGAATTTTATTTTCACAACTTGAGGCCCACAGGGGTTGTATTTCGGAAATAGTGAATTTAAGCTTGCGACTTAAACTCCTCTTTCATTTTTCATTGAGATTTAGCAAATTTATTTGTATATAATATTATTCTTTATTATTTGTAGATGTGCTAAAATGTTGTTAATTTTGAAAATCGATTAAATTTTCATATTTTGGGACTGAAAATGCTGAAATTGCTAATTTTGCCTTGTCTCTGGAAATACTCATTCATTTTTTGTTTCAGTGGTTTTATTCGTTTATAATGTTCTTCACTATGTGTAGATGAGATGTGCAATAAGGTTTTCAATTTTGAAGTGTTGATTCATGTGTCTCAATAGAGCTGGGATCAACATAAATTGTTAAAATATGTAAATATAAAAATATATACAAATATATAAAAATATATACAAATATATAAAAATATTTATTAAAACAGTACCCTAGTGGACTCGTATAATCTATGCGAGTTTGAGGTTCAATTCCTCTAGTCTGTATACATAATTAATTTTTTTTTTTTAAATAAGAAAATAGTTTGAAACACTTTTTAAATAACAAATTTAAAAAGAATTCCACAGAATTCAGTGCTGTTTCTATTTTTTTTTAGCAAAAACCTTTCATTCCACATAACCCAATAAGGGGATGACCATTTACATTTGAGTGGAGTGGGTGTGGAGCGCTGGGAGATTTGATAATGTCAGAAAATTTATCTACGTTTTTGCTTTAAATGGAAAAAAAATCAACAACATATTTTGGTAAATATAATACTTCCTGTGTGTTGAGCATCTTTTTTTTTGCATCTGTCCATCATGAACAATCTACCTATGAAGAAACCAGAAGCCTAGCATAAAAAATGCCTCAGAAATTAATGTATCAAGCATATTTTAAACATTCGCTCATTTTCGTCCCAATTTTCGCTCCATGAATGAAATCAAAATTTTAAAACCTAATTGCGCATCTACTTCATATGTACAATCATTCTATAATCAAAGTAGAAGCCTAATACCATTAATCAATAAGGAGTTGATGTCACATTCATATTTTGACAATTTGTTGATTTCGTCCATTAAGCGAAAATGAAAATTTTGAAACTCGTCTTTCCATCTTTACACCATGGACAATTTATCTATAAAGAAACCAGAAGCCTAGAATAAAAAAATCTTCAAAAATTGATGTTTTAAGCATATTTTGAAAATTCGCTCATTTTCGGTCCCAAATTTCGCTCCACGAAAGAAATCAAAATTTTAGAACCTTATTGCGCATCTACATCACATGTACAATCATTCTATAATGAATGTAGAAGGTTTGCATCAATAATGAATGAGGAGTTGATGTCACAGGCATATTATGATAATTCGTTCGTTTTCGGTCCCACATTTCACCCGTTGAGCGAAATCAAAAATTTTAAAACCTTATTGCGCATCTACAGGATATATGCAGCACCAATGTGAAGGTATTAAAATGCTATACCCAAAACTGAATGAGGAGTTGGTGTCACAAGAAAGTGTGACGGACGGACAGACAGACGGATAGACGGATCCTCGGAGACAACGACAATATACCCGGAATGCGGGTATAATAACAGTTTTTATAAATATTTCATAGAAACGTTGGATATTTTCTTGGAAAACCACATTACGTGGGACACACTATAACAACAAAAATATCCTTTTATTTTCAATCAGACGTTAATACATCTCATTAAAACTTAATATTCATATGAATTTTTTAATAAAAGTCTCTTGATTAGACCATTCAAGCATACCTCAAATTACCAATGCGGTTTTAAATTATTGTTTTTTTTTAATCGATTGTGCATCTGTTCTTAATTATCCCCGCACTTCGAATTAAGTTCAGGGATATTTGTTATCGGTCCGTCTGTCCGTCTGTTCGTCCGTTAGATAATCTTGTCTCCAGAACTCCTCGTTCATCTTTAACTTCATGCATTTAATTTCTATACAGTATTGTCACAAACTGTATGTAGATGCGCAATAAGGTTTTAGAATTTTGATTTTCAAAAGTAGGGGCCCACAGGGTTTGAATTTCGTAAATTTGAAATTTAAACTTGTGACCTAAACTCCCCATACATTTTTCGTTTTATGCTTTAATTTCTATACAGCATTGTCACATACTGTATGTAGATGCGCAATAAGGTTTCGGAATTTTGATTTTTAAAAATTGGGGCCCACAAGGGTCGAATTTCGAAAATTGGAATTTTAGCTTGTGACCTAAACTCCTCATTCATTTTTCACGTCATGCATTTAATTTCTATACCATATTGTCACATACTGTATGTAGATGCACAATAAGAATTTAGAATTTTGATTTTCAAAAATAGGGGCCCACAGGGGTCGAATTTCGAATTAATTTTTCATTTTATGCTTTTAATTTCTGTACAATATTGTCACATACTGTATGTAGATGTGCAATAAAATTTTAGAATTTTGATTTTGACAACTTGAGGCACACAGGGATTGTATTTCGGAAATAGTGAATTTAAGCTTGTGCCTATAGGGGTTGTATTTCGGAAATAGTGAATTTAAGCTTGTGCCTTAAACTGCTCTTTCATTTATGATTTAGATTTAACAAATTTATTTGTATATATATGATATTGTTCTTTATTTTCTGTAGATATGCGAAAAGGTTTTTAATTTTGAAAATCTATTAAAGAATCAAATTTTCGGACCGAAAATGGTGAAATTGCTAATTATGCTTTGACTCTTGAAATACTCATTAATTTTTTGTTTCAGTGGTTTCATTTGTGTATAATATTTTTCACTATGTGTAGATGTGCAATAAGATTTTCAATTTTGAAATTTGATTCAGGGTCTGAAATTGTTAAATTGCTAATTTTTCACTGTTAATTGTTTTTTTACTTGTGCAGTACGGGGATTGACATCGTTTCTGACGGCACCAATTTCTAGTTTTGATTCTAAACGTTTTAGACCTTGAGAACAACTGACGAGTCGTAAATCGACGAAATATGCACATGTTGTGTATCAATATTGGTATCATGTAGTATTCTGTTGGTTACATTTCCCTTTGATTGAAAGTCCCACTGTATCAATGTTTATCATCAAAATAAGTATTGTTTTCTTATGTTTATAGGAGAAATTTGAATAAACTGCATTCATTCAATTGGACATTTTAAATGTCATTTGAGGTAAAGTTATACTTTGACACGAAAGAACAAATATTGAATTTACTAAACATTAAAAGTTAATAATTGACCAAATACATTAACTAATAACGGGTGGTATTAAAATCAAACAATACAATACTAATTGTGAAATCGTTGTTGTTAAATACTGAGTCTGTGTAGACTGATAGAATGGGATGGTCAATGCTCTTGTTAGTTCAGCTGTAACAAAGCTCTGTTATATAAACATCCATCGATATTGGAATACTACTTTGTTTGATACGTAATTAAGGCATTGAACGGTTTTTTTATTCACATATGCATTTTTAAATTTTACACCGCAGATAAAGTTATGAAGCCAACTATATTAGGAATTTTCTCTGTTTTCGTAAACTTATCGCACTGTAGTAAATTGACATCAAATACCTATGAAGTACTTAAAGGAATTAAGTTGTTAAGTCCTTACAAAACCATCACATTGAGCAGGAATATTACAACAATGTGTGTCGCATTCTGTCTATCTGAGGATATATGCAAATCTACAAATTACAATCAAAATACTAGAACATGTGAATTAAATTTACTAAGTCCATTAGATGAATCATCAAGAATTGAAGAGGACACTAGTTGGAAGATCTTTTACACCAAAGATGGTAAGTCTACAGTCATCTATATACTGGTTACACATAATTTGACACACACGACCAATTCCGTCTTCAAGTTGTTCTTTCTAAGTGATTATTCATCCAAAATTATTAAGACTCAAAACAACTAATGTTTCTCTGTAGTCTGCCAAGACATCTTTAGACTAGTTCAACAGAATTAAAATAAAAAAAAACATTATTAAATGTTTCTGAATACATATGAACTAGCATTAACCAGTCGATTGGCTGGAAGAAAACAAAATACGAAGATCATATAAGACAAAAATAGTTGTTAAAGATAAAATATTTTGTTGAGAAGTAAATACAATATATATATGGAAATTTTTAAAAGGACCCGATTAACCACTGACAAGGACGTAAAAAGTTAAAGACAACTACGTGCATTAGAGGGTGTACATCATATGCATCTACGGTTCCGGTGGTAAAACGCCAATTCTTGATGTGAACTGCCGTGGTCAGAAAGATTGAACATTTCCTGCCTTTAAAAACTCATCGGGTATCATTATTTCAAGTCTGTAAAAAGTCAGGTTTAGCGATAGAGAAATAATAAAACTATGATGAACAAAAAAGAACAGTTGCATTAGTGAACTTAAAATCATCTCAAGTTACCAAAAAAACTGCCATGTGAATGCTAATACAACTGTGTATCAAAGTCATTGACTGTCTACATGTGGTTCCCCATTAACTGACCTAATCACCAACTATTAATATATTGACGATGTTGTCGTACGAAACAGCACATCTTTATGACTTTTGTGAGGCAAGGCAAAAACTGTAGTGATATAGCACCTAGAACACTTCCTGTTATGTTTACTGTTTATGTCCTTAATATAGTAAAAGGGTGATATTTTGTCGATTTCATGTTGGCTCACTTCTTTCACAATCAAAGGTTCATTTTGGGGTAAGAAATAAGTTTGAAATTTGTGTTACCATTTAAATGGCTATCAATGTATCAATTTGAGTTGCAGTATAAAAACAATATTAGGTCAATGTCAGTAGAATATAAACTTTTTTAGTATTCGGCACGAAACCGTAGAAGGGCAAAACTCGCCCTTCCCAAGTTTCTTGGCCTCATACAAAAATGTTCATATTTTTCTGACGTTGACCTTAATGTTACCCAACTTGGCAACAATGTATATATAGCTGCACCCAACTTGGCAACAATGTATAGTTGACCTTACTTGGCAACAATGTATATAGCTGCACCCTACTTGGCAACAATGTACATAGAGCTACACCAACATGGTAATAAATTATGGAATGAATATGATATTTAGAACAATCTTGAAAGACGAGGGTATATTATAAATATATATCTTTTTTTACTTTTGTAACTGTTCCCATCTTTTCTCCCATTGTATCTTATCTAATATATGTCTGTTGCTCATAATATAGCAACTGTTTTTATCCATCATAAACTTGAGTAAATTGCTATTAATTTTTTTGTTTTTTGCAGAATTAATATCTTGATAACTATTATTCATTTGAGGTCTTCTTTGACATTTGTGGATCTGTTTATGTGATTTCTATCAAAGTAATCCCTCTAAGTTTTTGACAATATATGACGTTCTGCCTTTACATAGAACAACTTATGTAAACAGTTTAACACTTCTGTAATGATAGCTGCAAACGACATAGTTCTGTCAAGTATCATCTTAGGGGATGCATCCTCATTGTCGAGGATCATCTCGGGCGTAGCATTCTCATTGTTCCACATTTGGATCCTATTTGTCTTGATATCTTTTACACATTCCTCTAACAAGCAATTCAGTATGAACTTGTCTTCTTCTTGTTCATAACCTATTAATTTGCGGATGTATGTTTTCCCTGGAGGGGATGTCTCAATCTATAAGTAAAGATATATGTACAG
Organism: Mytilisepta virgata; assembly: GCA_028015205.1. Classification (NCBI taxonomy): domain Eukaryota; kingdom Metazoa; phylum Mollusca; class Bivalvia; order Mytilida; family Mytilidae; genus Mytilisepta; species Mytilisepta virgata. The sequence continues at coordinate 52,746,253 of CM051518.1, read as the reverse complement.
TTTCTCAACTAGAAGTATTCCTGGTGAAATTAAGATAACAATATGGTCAATTTATGTTCGCCTAAGTATATAGCCATGATTAACATGCTCAGCTTATACACATGTACATGTACCTGGGTAACCTAAGTATTGCTTTCAAATTGTCAATACTCAATTTTGCTCTAACATATAACACTTCTCATTCAAATATACACGTAGTGTAGAATCAATACAATATACCAAGCCGAGGTTAAAATTCTCTGTGAAATTATCAAGGCTCAATATTACTCTAACATTATATAGTACTGATCATCTTAGACATAAGCCCAAGCCAGGTTTGTTTCAATATAGTTTAGCATGCTCATGTAATATTATTGCTCTAATCCATCTATGCTTTCAAAATAAAAATGGCAACAACAGATACACATACCTCGTCATTGATAGAGATAAATCATTGTTAAAAACCACTCTAAATCTACAAAAACTATACAGAAGACGAAATTATCCTGATGATTGAATTTTTTATCGACAACATATTTGTTCTATTTGGTGGACGTGTTTTCCAACAGACAATTAGCATTCCTATGGGTTCTAATTGTACGCCACTACTGGCCGACTTTACTCATATGAGGCAGACTTTCTTGACGGGCTTCTTAAGAAAAAACAGAAGAAGTTAGCCCGTACCTTTAATTTCAGCTTTCGCTACATAGATGATGTTTTATCACTCAACAATGCACGTTTTGGGAATTTCTTACATCTCATCTATCCAAATGAGCTTTAAATTAAGGATACCACAGACACTGCCAAGTCTGCATCTTATCTTGACCTTAATCTCGAAATTGACACCAGAGGAAGGTTGAATACAAAACTTTACGACAAACGGGATGACTTTGACTTTCCAATCGTCAACTTCCCATTTTTGAGCGGCAATATTCCAGAAGCGCCGGCGTATGGAGTATATATTTCACAACTCATACGTTATTCCAGAGCTGGACAGAGCCCGGCTCCTGACAGAAAAATTGCTCACACAGGGGTACGTTGCTCCTAAGCTGAAGTCATCCTTATTAAAGTTTTATGGGCGTCATCATGACTTGGTTGACAGGTATGAAAAAACCGTTTCCCAAATGAAAATGGACCTGTTCCATTGATATTATCCCTTCCTCATACCGGATTTGACATGGGCATTATGGCGGGTGTCCTGCAGGAAGCAGAGACTGCTTACTCTTCCGGAGCACCTAAGTCTACCCCGATTTTTGGGTTGGGTCCATGTTGTTCATATGTTTTTAGTTTTTAATTGTAGTGCATGTATTGTTTTGGTCTTGTCTTCGTTGTTCTCCGCAGTTTTTCAGTTGTTACGATTTTTCAATCCTTCGAATATCCCTTTGGTATTTATTGACTTTACTAATATAAGGCTCATGTTTGCTCAAAATATATCACCGATCATCTTCTCAAACATATAAGCTCAATTCAGTTGGCTTGACATGCTCAAGTAATACATCATTATTGCCCTACATTATAAAAGATTAATTATGATTTAGTTTATATAGCACTGATAAACTACACCTATGCTGAATTCAGGTTCTCTACCAATACATATATATTTACATGTATTCCAGAATATTAATAATTAAGTACGATAAATTTAATTTGCATGTATATAAAAATATTTCTGGATTGTTACATATGTAGGAAACTGATCACTAATTATAACCAATGTTACCACATATATGCTGCATCTGCACACACAAACATTATTTGTGCATTATGGAACGATTATATAACTGAAGATATTTTTAGAAATTAAAAAAAAATGGCCAGGTATGGTACATCATAAATACATATATATTAATCTCAAATAACAGTGTGATAATGTTACAGCTCTTTTCTGATTAAAACTACATTATATTCATTATACTCATGAAAATCATTTACAATTAACATGGTTACAGGGGAAGTCGAAAGAAAAATTGTACCCGATTCAATCATTACTGCTCTCCTTCGACAATATCTCATTAATATATATTATATTAAACTATGATTAATGCTAAAACGATTAATCATAGTTTATGATAGACAATATCTCATTAATATATATTATATTAAACTATGATTAATGCTAAAACGATTAAATTCTATCAAATATAAAATATTTACCTTTCTTGTGTTAAAATAGTTAACTGATCACCTCTCATTTCCTCTTCGTCTAACCTTTGACTGCTGAACCTGATATGCATCACCAATTCAGGAATCCATCCGGGTTTATTAATATATATTATTCTCGGTACAAAACATGTTGATATATAAAAACATATCATAATAAATATGTTCTTGAAATTGTTTTGATATATGAGTTGATAAAGAAATCTATTTTGCACTAGATAATGTCAGCGTATTCGCACAATAAAAAATGAGTAATTACGTGTTAAAAACAACCCAGACCACGATTTGAATAGACTGGTTTTTCTCTCTTCGAAGTGAGCCAACCTAGTTTCTGGCGGAAGTTGACCATCTTGCCGGTTTAAGATTCAGGGCGATAGCTACACTACGGATAGCCATCCTTGTAAAACCAATGACAAATTCTTACATGTAGGACACTAACATTAAAAACAAATACCATAAAGACACAACCCAAAAATTTTTAAAACATAACACAAAACAAAAAACATAGCAAACCAATCAGATTCATTACAAGATAAAACAAAAACTATGCGCGTGCCATGTGAAATCTCACAAAAAAACAGGAGTGAAAGCAGGTGCTCCAGAGGGTAAGTATAATGAGAGCGTGACTGGAGTTTTTGCAGAGATGAAAGAGATACAGAATTGAAATTTTTTTAATGACAGGACATTTTTGTGAGGATACCTGAATTAACCTTAAAGTCTTAGCTGATTCACTATGCTTTGGTTGTTATTTTCGATCTGTTGTTCTAACGACAACTAAATACTGCTAGATAAGTCTTTATATCGACTAACTCGTGTATAGATCAATCTAGAGATATTAAGTGGTTCTTCGAGTTAGCTAAGTTGATATAACAAGACAGCAGTTTTACACTAAGTCGTTATAACAATTGTAACGAAAACTTTGGGAAACAACCGTGATCCATAAAATCAGAGTACGCAAAAAACTATTTCTTATAGAATTTTAAAAAAAATAACTGTACATTTCAAAAGGTTTTCTTATATGTGAATCGGATGATACTTAAAGACCATATAAGACAAAACTTCTTATGACACTAACTGGCTTCCATAGACATTCGAACTTTTGGAAACGTCCATTTAAATCCATCTCTCTTAATACATGATTTGGTATTGATAAAACAATTTTGCTTTTCAAATAAACAAATTCATTATTTATTGTTCTTGTCTGATTTACAGGGTATATTTGTTTTCGTGAAAATATTTTTAATGGTTTTGATATTCAATATTTCTTTATAATGAAAATTATAGTTCTAATTAATTCTGGGTTGAAAGGGTTAATAGATAACTTCAAGTGTATAAAATATCTTCTAAATAAAAATGATTAATTTAATTAATTCAATCAATGACATTTTACTGTAATTGACACTCACCTGACTAAAAACACTGACGAACGAAACTTTAATGGAGCAGAGCATGCTTACCCTTCCGAAGCACCTGATGTCACTCTCGGTTTTTTGTGGAAGTTAAAATTTCAAGTGCTATAGTTTTTGTGTTGTTTTTCACTGATTATGTACGGATTGTTATGTCTTTTCACTCTTCCGGTTGCGTTTTTGTAGTAGTGTTCTCACGAATTTGACTTGTTTAGGACTTTGGTCTTGTGAAATTCTATTCCCGATAAATATTTTGTGCACGAGGTAAATGCACTTCGTTTCCACAGTATTTTTTCTATGTTCTAGTGCGTTTATCTTCAAACTGAGTTACTGTTTTACCTGATTTGTGTAGGTGTATTTCCGTAGTCGTAAACAAAATAACGCTATTTATTCAAGAATGTATACATATACTTGTCAAAACAAATTCTCATCATTGATATTGAGGAGCAAGTAAGTAATTAATATGCTCGGGTTTATGACTGACATAATCTTTTCCAAGTATTGACTTTCATGCGCTCTGCATTCTGGAAGCAACTGTTGTGTCAAACAAGTAAGAATAAAGCTTTTTTTCGTAAGCTTGCGTGCTTATATCTTATAAACCAAAACTTTATCCAGATCTGGATATATATTGTTGGAAACCGATTGTGTGAAAAAATAACTATAGCTTGGTAAACCGTTTTGAAAAAGCAAACAAAAGTAAATAACACCGAAGTCATAATGACACTTTAAACAAAAACCAAAACAAAGGTCCCTGGTTCGATTTGAACGGGATGAACGGGATGAAAATTTCAGGGATCAAATTTTTGACGCCCTATTGACACCATTAGCGAGGATAGTCTCGGTGAGAGATGCTAGTCCGTCGGATGGGGAATAAAAATGGCTTTCCCGTGTTAAGGGAGAGCAGCAACACCCTTAGCAAGTTAAAGACTCCTCTTTAGATGTCGAAAAAAAGAAGGCTAAAGACCCCTATCGCACTCGTCAAGTGGAGAGGGATTAGTATAAGTTGGTATAACTTATTTCCCAATCCACTATAAATAAATAAGTAAAAATTTTCTATTTTACATTCCCCCCCCCCCATATTTGTTCTATTGAAACTTAAATAATAAAAGAACAATGCAATTTATTTCAGGTTATTTTAACAACTAATTTGATACTATACATCAAATGCATATCAAGGTTTACATGGTGTATTTTGCATTATCAACAGCACATGCGATTTTTTGTATTCTTAATCATGGTTTTGTATGTTTAACTCCCCATCTATTTGAACTGTTGATCACTATTTTCATCAGGCAATTTTTTAACTGGAACAGAATGCATAGTGTTCTTTTCACGTTTGCTGAATTTGTAGCCTTATGTGCCTTATATAAATATCTTTTTCCATGTAGAAAATTATTACAAATACAAATATTTTATTGGCACAAACTCATTTACAATAATTTAAATACAATTATTACAAAATGATGTAACACAATAATTCCAGAAATCAAATCAAATTACATTGTTTCTAATTTCAAGGCAGTTATATATAAAGAAGGAAGATAATTTAAGGACCAAAGCAGATTCATTATTTAAAATTATTTTGAGTCTGTTTCAGTAAATTCTGTTGTGTGGTAAATCCATCACACTTCAGTAAAAATGTACTTCATTTTCAATTTGGTTTGTTTTACAAATTTGGCAGAATTTTTTATCCCTAGAAATATTGCGATATCTTCCTCTTTCAATCATAAGTTGATGTGCACTTATGTACTCCTAATATTTCTTTTATAAATTTGATGTGCAGTTTTTCAAAAGGATCGGAATCTTTAAAAGGTGAAAACAGACACCATACTTTACTACAGTACATAAATATTAGAGATACAAGTGTATCAAACAGTTTTTCCAAACATTTACATGAATTGTTTAAGCCAACAATTTTTTTATTTTGAAAAATGCTTTTCTTGCTTTTTCCATAATGGTAGCAATAGCCAAGTTAAAATTTCCATTATGTTTCACAACTACCTAAATAACAATAATGATTAACAGTTCTAATGATAGTTTCATTGTATGTAAACCCATCTATAAAACATTTACCATTTGAATTAAATATAATAACTTAAGATTTATCAGTGCTAACCTGTAACTTCCAAGAGGTACAGTATTCATGAAGAATATCTAGACAATGCTGTAAACCTCTTTTGCTTTGGGAAAACAATGTCATCAGCATATAATAACACGCTAAATGATTGATCCCCTATTACAATAGGATCAGTATGACTCTTTTGTAACATATTTGTAAAATCATCAATAAAAAAGTTGAAAAGTAAATAGAACTTACTCCATTTGAGAATTTAATTCTACAAATAGTATCAGTGTACATAGAAAATACAGTTTGTTGGGAATATCATGTTTCAGGAGTTTGTAAAATAAACCTTCTCTCCAAATTGTGTCAAATGCTTTCTTCAGATCAATAAAAGCTGCAAATACTTTTTTATGTTTTCGTTTATAATTGTCAATTACTGTTTTAAGAGTGAATATATGATCTGCAGTGCGATTTTTTTCTTTAAAACCAATTCGGTTTTTACTGATTAAATTATTATCATTTATAAATTTTAGAGGGCGGTTATGTACCACTTTTGTAAACAATTTTCCAAGATTAGAGTTAATAGAGATGCCTCTGTAATTATCAGGGTTAAATTTATCCCCTTTTTTATGAAACGTTCATATGAGTTTATAGCATCATTAGATCAAATAAATTTATCAGGAGGTAGGTCTAGTTTTGTTTGATTAAGGTATTTGTTATTAAAGGAGGTCAACAAAGTACAACACAGTGGACAATGGTTTGAGAGAGATGTAAAATCATGAACTTCAAAATAACCAATAAGTTCAATTAAGTCATATGATGCAATTATGAAGTCAACAACACTGCATCAACTTAAGTTATACATGTTTCTTTGCCATGTAGGTAACCAACAGTCCTTCCATTTAGAATTCTCAGGCCAGATTCTTTACATAAATTTAGCAAATATTTACCACTATTATTCATGAATTTGCGGTAAAAATTATTTCTTGGCATAACTTTGTCTATAATATAATGATTGTCTTCATCATTTGTTTTAATATATATTCATAAAAAATAACAAAATCAGGATTAATGTTTGTGTAGGCATTGAAGTCACCTTGTACAATAATATACCCTAAACTACTAAAATTAACAATATCAGTGAGTAACTGATTATAAATTGGTTCTATACCAGAAATACTAGTACTCGAGTTTTCTGGGGATACATACACTGTGGCTATACAAATATCTCTGGTTAAATTTTAAAAAGTGTGGTCAAGTTTAATCCAAAGAATATCTTGGTGTGTTTTAGAAACATTTTTGACACCTTTAGCAATTGTGTTTTTTTTTGCAAAGATATTGATTCCTCCAGAGTTACGTCTGGCCTTTTTATGTTTTTTTCTATAACTAAAACCTACAAGTTGAAAGTCGGGCAGATTAATATCCTCACCTGTATCATTTGTCCAAGTTTCTACAAAGCTTACTAAATGGAAATTTGAGATAGTATCCAGAAAATGAGGATCATTTAATTTATCATTTGACAATCCTTCAATATTCCATGTGGCAGTTTTAAAGGAGTTTTCTGGCATAATCAGCTACCGGTAATTAAGAAAAACCCAATAATTATAAGATGTATTGTGAGAGAGATTTAAAGAATATAGTAAAATAACAAAAGGTAAAAAAAAAAATGTTTCTTTTTTTTTTGTTGGAAAAATCCAGAAAAGATGTCTATATATGGATTGTAGAGCTACATGTAAACTCTATATATGGATTGTAGAGCTACATGTAAACTCTATATATGGATTGTATGTAAACTCTATTTTTTCTTTCTTATTTTAAATTTTTCTATAAACAACTGAAGGTATCGTCACTGGATATATTTTAATCATTATTAGTACATTTTAGTTTGTACTTAACTTGAGGTTTTTAACCATTTACCTACATAGTCTCACTGGTGTAATATTAAATCACCATCCAGACAAGTCATAATAATATACACCCACATATACTTAGTTATACTGAATATAATGTAGCATACAAATGATAAAATGAAAAAAGGGTGGGGGGGGGGCGGACATGACATGACAACAATAACATAACCAGATTAGTTTACATAACAGCAAAATCTTAAAGAAAAAAAAAACAATAACAAAAAATAGAGATAGATGTAAAGTATTACTTGAGGTTTCAGTTTAATGACTAGAATGAGAAATAAACAATGTTGAACATTGGTAATGAAAAATATGATAATTAAATCTATAAAAATAAATTTATAAGGCAGATGTAAAGCACTACTTGAGGTTTCAGTTTAATTACTAGATTGAGAAACAAACAATGTTGAATATTGAAAAAAAAAATGATAATTAAATCTATAAAAATAAGATTATAAGACAAACAAACAAACAAACTAACACACAAATTGAGATTTTACAAGTATCTTATTAACGGGTTTCTAAAGTTAGACATGCTGGTTAAACTGGCCAAACGGCCGCGGCCAAAACCAATTCACATCGACTCTGTGTTTTGTAAAACAGTTGATACCATAAAATTTCTGCAAATATTTGTGTGTAAAACATGTGTAAAATGAGTTTTAACAATGATCTAACAGATCTGTATCATTTTTCTGTCATCATCTTATCAGTCTGTTGATAACAGACTTAAAGGAAAATTAGTTAGTAATTCCACTATGAAAAAATCTGTCAGTTCACTGATTGGCTACAAGACAAAAATCTATGTCAATACGTATTACATAGAATAAACAAGTTTAAACTAAAAACCAAAAAACTGCGAACTTCAGTCATAAAATTCGGAAGTGTTAAACGTTATTTTGTGTAATATGTTACTTCTTCCATTACCTGTTTAATCATTCTGTACATTAATCTGATCTATATCATTATTAATTTGTGTTTGGATACCTCAGTGTTTGGTCTTTATAACTACTTTTGTTTGAACTGTACCTATTCAGTGTATTAAAATTGGTATCATCCAGCTACTTAGTCAGAAGGTGTTCTTATTATACGAATTCAAGGTTTCCGATACATATCAATTTTTCTCCTGGTTCTATTTAGTTCTATTAACCCATTATTCTATCATTATCCTGAAATTCAAAAAAAAAACTTGAATTAAAAATCAGAGTTAGATATGAGCGATAGCAATGATTACGTTTCTACCGTTATTTCTGTTATTTCTGATGGCAATCAACGTCAATAAAATACGTCGTAATGAAAATTGTATTGATGAAACGTGACACGTTTATCATGTAGCGTACGTTCTGGAAATGATTATTTCAAATTTGATATGCCAGTTAAATTGCTTTGATTTGTCTTTTCGTTAGATTTGAATCTGCTAATTGAAGTTTTTTTTATAACTATATAAATATTTCCTATTATTAAAATCGTTTTATCATTTTGTTTTTGTTTTGGATGTCTAATCTTGTTAAAAAATATCAAAACGAGCTGATTATTTCTCCTTATATATATATGTATAACTTTTCCAAATGGTTTTGATTAGAAAGTCTAAACGATTGAAACTGTAAACAAGTACAAAATGTATATCGTGATCGTGGGGGATATTTGCGAAAAATACTAGTCGAGAGACAGTAAAATATATCTCAAGTCATTTACTTTTTTCGCAAATTTCCCGATCATTTACTTATAAAAAAAAGATGATTAAAACGTTAGAAGTGTCCCGATAAAGATATCAGTTTTTCACTAAAACTTTACAGAGGGTAAAGAAAACAAGTCCACATGGCAAAACGTCTTCACTTGAAGTCATGGGAAAATGAGACGATATGCGAAAAATAACCCTACTATCAACAAATCACAATTAGTAATTTCTATATAAGGTGTTAATTTTCATTAAAAAAATTCCCGTTTCTGCGAGAAAGTGTATAAAAAATGTGGTAGTATTATATAAATGACCCATATAACCCTGTCCCACATATATCTGCCAGATTGTTTTTACATGTGGGCTCTAGTTCGTGAAAAATGTTTAAGGATATATGTTTATATATTATGCATATAAATTGGTATTAAGAGTATATTTATTGGTAACACTTAGTGAAATCCACTGCTGGTCAACTCACTGAATTATTTTCTAGTTTTGAGTATTTGGATGAAATTAATGAACTTTTCTTAATTGTAAAATGAAAGAAGTATACCCATTTCATGAATATGAAATCAGGTATTTTCTTTTCTTCCAAAGTTTTCAGTCATTCTGGAATTTTAGAATTTTAAAACTACTTGTTTTCACCTTTCACGTAAATTTTAACCTTCCAAGTTATTAGACTAAATGCACATCATAGAATGCGTTCGCATAGGTGTAATATCTGTTATAGAGATCACTTATTTTCCAATGTCCGTTTCACTCGAATTTGATCCTTCAACTATCTATATAGCACTCTGTGAATGGCAGTCAGTACCTCAAACGTAGTATCAAAGAATTTAATTCAAATTTTTACCATAGTACAATAGTATTGACAATAGAACGTCACCTCCATTAGGCTTATGAAACCAAAGAACAATGACCTTTTAAGTTATGACATTTCCTGTGTGATGTCAAAAATTGACTCTTTGCAAATTCTGTTATACACTGCCAGGGTAATTATTTTTTCTTGCCAACGTATGACGTTATAGTAAAATTAAGGCTATATCTTGCAAATTGAAACTGTCAATACAGCAAAGCATGTTTGAGTATTACTTGACACATCGCTGAAGAGTATGGAACGTACATTAATTGCCTGTAGATTCTTGCGTGCATCCACCGCCTCTGTTATGCGTTGCGGTATTCATCCAGCTATTATGAACCCTATTGTTTGCGCCAAGATAATCCGGCAAATGTGCTTTGCTAAAGCTCTATACAGTTGTAAAATTTGGGGTCATATATTAGATACAGAAGGGCTAATGCTGGAACGTGTACAGTGATACATTTGCAAGACAATCCAAGGGCTACCGAAACTTACGAGAACCGATATGTGCCTTTCTCTCCTCGGATGGAAACCAACTAGTACTATGATTTCTGAGAAGAAACGTTTATTCTTTGGACAAATTTGTAATTTGCCGGTCAAAGCCACAGACTTATACCTATTAAACAGTCTAATAGTCCGAAAAAAAACTTGGATTTACTCATGACTGTGTTTCTCTGCTAGAAAGATATAATCTATTGGACCACCTTAGTACGTTTCTTGAAAATGGAAAATTTCCGTCTAAAGGTGCCTGGAAGAATATTGTAAAGGTTGCTATCAATGAATATGAGAATATACATTGGCAAAGACGACTCTTTGAAGACAATGATTTTCAGACATTTCGTAAAATTCATTCTGTTTATCGTCTACATCTTGCATGGACTGTAGCACATCGTCACCCGAAATTCTTGAAACAGGCTAGATATGTTGTCTCACTGTGCTGCCTTATTAGAACTGCTACTGACGTTATACTTTGCAAAAGATGTGGTAAATTGTTTGATGACTCCTGTGTGCACGCAATCACGTCTTGTGACTATTTAGTTGATACTCGGGACGATTTCTGGTGCGAAATTATAGACTTAAATCCTACTACCTTCAGTGCCTACGTAGGATGCCTACGAGACGATGAACTTTGCACGACTGTATTATCATGTGATTACTGATTTTGAACTTGATCCTAGAGTAAAGACAAATTATGAACTTATATGTGCTAAATACGTCTACAAATTTTGCAGTCAACTTTTACAATAGAACTATGGTTTAAAAGTACAATACAAACAACTTTCTGATTGATCTTGCTATTGAATTGTTGTAAATAATTTGTATATTTGACATATTAATTGTTTAACATGAAAACTCTCCTAAAGGAGGCAAATAATGTCCGTTTCATTCGAATTTCATCCTTCAACTATCTATATAGCACTCTGTGAATGGCAATTTGTACCTCAAACGTAGTATCAAAGAATTTAATTCAAATTTTACCATAGTACAAGTATTGACAATAGAACGTCACCTCCATTAGGCTGATGAAATCAAAGAACAAAGACTTTTTAAGTTGTGACATTTCCTGTGTGTGTGATGTCAAAGAATGACTCTTTGCAAAATCCGTTATACACTGCCAGGGTTATTATTTTTTCTTGCCGCCATATAACGTTATAGTACAATTAAAGGTATATCTTGCAGATTTTTATATTACCTTATGCTATCGTTGGTTTTTTTTCTTTTTTTTTATCATTTTCATTTTTAGTTTTGTACGCAATACCGACGTAATTTCCTCTTTTTAACCATTTTTTTCCAATGCTAAACTATGAAACATCTAAGTATGCTGTATTTATTTGTCTGTATCACAGGTAACTTACTGAATTGATTTTATCTATTGCATCTCCCCTTTTTTCCTCTGTTTCCCGGATTTTCTCTGCTATACCCAAACATATATTGTCAAAAATATTTTTTATTGTTGTTCATTTTATGAAAGAAATAAACACAATATCAAATATTTTAGCCAAAAAGGGGGATGCAACAGAAAAAATCCATTCATCATGTGCATGTGGTGCGTATTTGATTTGTGCTTGACCAGTGTCAAGTATTTAGATGCAGTGACGAGGTAGTATCGATTACACATGTGAAAGCATTTTTTCTTTGGTGCTTTAAGGCCTAAAATTTAAGTACTGAAATGGACTGTAACCTATAAGGGTTTTGGAAATAAAAATGATATAGACATAATCTTTTGATCAGTTTAATTGAGGTCTGAAGCTGGCTTGTCAGTAACTGGTAGTAGTCCTTTGTTACTATATATTGATCATTGTCATTTTGCTTAGTTTCTTCTGTTACTTTTTTTAACATCGGACTCGGACATCTTTTGAACTGAGTTCTGTGTGTATCACTGTGTGTTTGTTTATTCCAAATTGGCAGGGTTGAGATCTCACAAAACACGTTTAACCTCGCCGCATTTTTGCGCATGTCCCAAGTCAGGAACCTCTAGCCTTTGTTAGTATTGTGTGTTTTTAATTTTGGTTCATTTTCTATGTTTCGGAGTTTAGTGTGCCGTCCATTTTGCTGAACTAGTATGCTTTATTGTTTAGGGACCAGATGAAGCCCGCCTCCAGGTGCGGGATTTTCTCGCTGCGTTGAAGACCCATTGTAACCTTGAGCTGTTTTCTGCTCTTTGGTCGAGTTGTAGTCTCTTTGACACATTCCCCGTTTGCATTCTCTATTCTAAATAAACAAATAGACAAGTTTCGACATTTTATAACACATTCAATTTGGATCCTACTCCAAACGATTGTTGTTCGATTCAATGTATATTCTTAGGTATAAACTGTTTGATGTATTTTATTGTGCTTCAATTTTCAGTGCCGGATATTATTATTCCAAATTCAATTTTCGATTATGTAAGATTTGTTCTCGATCCTAAAGAATTTTTCATGATTGTTTTCTCAACTATACATAAGTATTGTTTGTTTGTTCACATTTCATTTCGTATTTTGATAATTTAAAATGTAATAATGTTAACTGATTCAAACAGCCAAAACGTAATAAAATATTCATCGAAACCAATTATCCTTGTTTCATGGAGTGTGGCAAATGAGTCCGCAGCTTTATGAAAGGACATAATCCTATTCCATGTAACTTAATCCAATTTAAAGTCTTTAAAGGACAAATAAATATATTTTCATGTTAATTCCTGTTGATGGTTAATTGTTTCTGTTATGATGTAAATGAATGACTGTTACCAAGGGGCCACGTTATAAGTAGAAGTTCTATAAGCCACGTTCAAAACTATGCATTATTGGAAAATAACAACAACAACAAATAACAAAAAAAAAAAAGAAGTGAGGACTGTTTTAATCGAGGTTCTTAACAATTTTATAATTTATTGATATAAGCCCTCAAATGTGGAAACAAGTGGCGGATTAATCCATTTGTGATGTCACAAGACCTAACTAGGTTATAAAGTATAACCAATGTTGCTCTATGCTGTTCAGCGAATCAAAATGCAGTATTTAAAATCAAATTAAATTATGAAAGTTTCCTCAGAAACTGAGGCAAAAAAAAAATAAAATGGTACACTGAAAGTAAAAGTGTTTTCAAAAGATATAAGATTATTTTCATATTTTCTTTCAGATACATGGGACTTAATCTTTAGAGGAACCGGCGGGATTGGGGTAAAAATATACGATTCGTATATTGGTTCAGTGTCGTTAGCTGAACCAGAAGTTGGATGTTTATTGACCCATAACCTTTCATGTACAACACATTATAGGAATGCTATAATTGATAACTGGAATACACAGAATATTCGGTTGGTGAGTCGTGAAAGTATTTGTAAGTTTGTCCTATTAGACTGATTGATTTTTTCTCACTTATGTGGAGCAGAGGGTCACAGTCTTTACGAAAATATTTTTCGGTATGTCTGACCGAAACACAAATTTGTCATTCTGCTTCTACATGTTCAACTAAAGAATCTAAATTTTTTTTATTTGACCGACTGGATTTTTGTCTGACATTTCTTCGGTCAGACGGCATTTCACAATGACAGGGGTCACTGATGACAAAATTAGAGAAAGCAATGCAATTACCTAGTTCTCTAGTTTAAACTTTCAGTTTATTGAAGATGTCCTGTAACTAAAAATAAATGTTTCTATTAACCAGAAAGAAAAAAAATAAAAATTGAATCAAGACAAAAGAGAACAACATTTTTGTAAATAAATTTTAGATTTTGTACCTAAAGGATTTAAGACATAAAACAAAGGAAAACGGCAAAGAACAACTGAGAAACTAAAATATATGCGATATGAAGGCCAACAAAAAATTGGAAGTTGCATCAAGTACTCCGGCCGGAAAAGTAGGAATATTCTGCTCTGTAAAGGTCACAGTGAAAATAGCAAAATCACATACATACCCGTAATCAATGGCTGAAAACAATACCTTATTGAATATTTAAAGTAAGTAACCAGATGCTTCCTCTGATGAAGGTGTAAAGAAGAAGAGAATTTTCAAGCATTTTCTTAAACAATAAGAAAAATCATTTTAATATTTTTATAGGACTGAATATTGAAATTGCGGAGTAATTGTTGATGACACCATAGTACCAAAGTAGATTAATTTGATCTAAGCATTTTGAAAATGTTTCCTTCGCCTTTCTATTGTGGAGTTCCAATGCCATAAATCAGATTCTCTGTGTTCGTAATAAATGTAAATTGTTTATGTATAAAAAAAATTTGCTAAGTCAAAGGTATAGATATTACAATTTTCTAAATCCATTTAGGAAATACAATTTCATTCGCAAACTTTTCTCCGGGTGTTGGAAATTAAATAAAATCAATATAATCCAAAGTGTCCTCACCGTTATTGACAAATGCTTTGAATAACACATAAAGATGTCGTAAACCAGCAATCAGAACTAGTTGTTTATTTAACAAATTATACCTTTCATTAAAGTTACTGTCCAAATATTTCTTCATTGATTGCGCTTCATTACACCATCATTTAAAAGCTTTCTCTCGTGATTGATTTATATCTGGGACAATATAATTAACCTTGAAAACTTGGAATCAGTGAACTCTTATTTGCATTTGAACTGATGTGCATTGTTAACGTAGCAATCATATACATTAAGTTATTAATATCTTTTGATCTTTCCCTTCTATTAAAAAAGTTGAAGGACAAATATACCTAAGGAGCAATAAAAAAACGTAATCCATTGGACAGACAAACCCGGGAAGACAAATGAACAACCACAAGCACAACAAATAAAAACAGAAAACTAAAAAACAATGAACAACACGAACTCCTATAAAAACCAGGAGTGAACCCTGGTGCTCCGGAAGGGTAAGCAGTTCCTGCTCCGTATACGGCACCCGTCGTGAAGTTCAACAAAGTCAATCCGGTGGAAGTCACAAATCGGTGGAGGTACATGAAAGGTTACGACAGTGGGAACAGGTCTAACATCATCTTAGATATTGGAACACTGTAATGGTCAATCAATTCATGATGACGACCGTAAAATTTCTTAAGTGATGACATCAACTTATCCCTGAAAACATTTTCTGAAACGTTGTGAAAACAAAAATCAAAAGTTATTGAGTGGATTTTTGAGCAGCAATACGGTATTGTTTGGAGACATGAACAAGAAAGCTGTCATTCTGAAATTTAGACAGTAACCTCTGTGTACACTTTAACATTAGAGAAACTGACCCTTTGGTAATGTAACAAACAAAACCTGTTCACTTAGCATGTTTCAAAGATTATATTCTGAACGGCTGACTGATAATGGTACATTTGTATGTGGAAAAACAAATGTTTTGCAATAGATTAGGTTTAAAAAAATATTATAACAAATAATGCATTTTTCCGTGGTAAAAATGTATTTCGAATACATTACTAGTATAAGAACGAGTCATTAAGGTTTAAAAAATATATTCAAATTTAACAGTGGCATATATATAAATAAAACGTATCACAAAATACCGAAATAAATTTGATGCACTGTATGGCCATTTCGTTGACTGACTACTCATCAGCAGTGCTCTAGATCAAAATATTGTAAAACCGGTTGAAGATATAATGATGAATTAATAAGCACAAAACACTTAAAACAAACAGGAATCCAAACTCAGCTAAGGCTTACCTCTGCATCAAAAGGAAGAGTCTTTTACTGTGAATTATATTTTACAGGTAAAGGTTGCAATGTACCGCGGAAATAGTATGGTTATGAATATAGTATTCAGTAGTATGTCAGGGGACTCCAATACTGACTGGTTCAACAAAGACAGAATAGTTAGCACCTCATATACCGATCTGACAGAACCAGGACAAACTTTCAACTTTTTCAGTATTGCAGGGTATTTATAAAGTTGATTTAAGGTTGTGTTTTTTTACCTAAAGTGAATTCATACAATAATTCAATAAAAAAAATAAAAATAAAAATTAAATAAAAAAATTAAAAAAACAACAGGAGTGATCAACAGCAAATCAAGGATATTCGATTAAAAGACCTCGGAGAAAATGATAACAAAAATTACGAAAGACAAACATATATAGAACAAAGTGGGAATGGTCAGATATAAACCTATCAATTTAGAAACATCATCATCAAATATCATCGTATTAGCCAAGGTGGTATTATGGTTTAGGTAGCATTGGTACACTAATGGTTTCGCTGTCTCTGATGTCGATTTTTTTACCCTTCCCTTTAAATGTTGTTGTTTTTCCTTTAGAAATACATTTTTTTGCATTCTGCATTTATATGAAACACCCATTTTAAAATTTCTTATCCGGTAATGGTGTATGAATAACGTAACTTCAGCAATTTTTAAGTGTTTATTTATGTATAACAAACAAATATTTACCAGGAATACCAAATATTTTATTAAATTTTAAAAATTTTACTTATATTTCCATAAATTGTTCCATTTAGCGACAGTCAAGTCCAAAGAAGGTTCTACGTTAACAACAAGTATGGTGGATGTAATGTAGACGAAGGATGGATAGCAGTCTATGATTCAGGACCCAATTGCGCATATGAACAAGGATTACAATATCCTGCAATAACTTACATGTCGAACAATAACATCGGTCACTGGGATACATGTGAGTGTTATGGTCTGATAGAAAAAACAGTTTTCAAATGGAATTAAATATTTTAAAAAGAATACCGAAGGAATAACACTGAGGCGGGACTCCGCAAGATCAAAATCTCGAGTTAATGCGAATTCCTGCTCCGTTAACAGTACCCGTCATACATAATATTGACAAATTATAAAAGCAACAGATGGAATAATATATAAGACCAAAAATTCAGACATTTTGCAAATTATTATGCAAATTCTCGCGAACAACAACACCAAGAACAAGTACTGCCAAAATATAACAAATTAAAAAAACATAGAAAATAGAACTAGAACAATACTACAAGACTGCAGAAAAAGCTGTAGCCGTGTAAGCTCCAAAAAAGTCCCGCGTCAAATCAGATGCTCACGAGACTCCGTCGAGTCTGTACCATAAACTGTAAAAGTGCACAAATAGTGATATATAAACGAAATTAAATCTCACTTTTTTCCTTTGATATAGTACGTGTATTTTGAAAATTGATAACTTAGTCTCACAAATGCCATAAAACCAGAAAAACACGAAACAATATACATTTATACTATCAATTTATTTGCTACTTCATGTCTTTAATTAACTGGGCTTCGTTTTTCGGCAACATCGCAAGAGGTTCTTAAAACAAACGTAAGTAAAACGTGGTATGTTACCTTTTGTTTCCTTAATTTTCAATTAATTATTGCCTTTTGAATGCTGGTTTGGTGAAATGTCATGATTTTTTAATAAAGGAAAATCCAATATTTCACTGGTTATCAGAAATGTTATATTCCACACACGGAAATGATCTATGGTCCATTCATAAATTATTGTGTTGTTCGGTCACTCGTTGAAGATTTTATATATTATAATTTCAAGATAAGTTATACTATAATTGATGATGAAATAATATAAGGCATTTGGATATTATACGTTAAAATATTTTATTTCTATTTCAGCGTACCAGATTGCAGACGTCTTAGCTCTCTTTATTCAGAAAAATTAACAGACCATTTACACACAAATAAAACAAGTGCTGTAAAAATCAGCTCTCTTTATTCAGAAAAATTAACAGACCATTTACACACAAATAAAACAAGTGCTGTAAAAATCAAATTTATTTGTTAAAAAATTGCTTTCAGTTTTCTTGTGTGTGCAAAAACATTAAATGCTAAATAGACTGTAATATGATTGTAGATTTTTTTTTTAATGAAATATACTTACAGTTCTGTAGAAATCTGTATTAACATCTTAATGCATGTTGCGAAGCTCATATAAAAGTTTAGTTTAAACAGTGGTGTTAACCATTATAGAATGACAAACATTTATGACACAAGAAAAATTGATTCACATGAAAGATCTTGAGCAATATTCAATTAGTTTTTGCAGAAAAAGTAAAAAAAAGTCCCTATATGGTGTAATAACAATTTCGGCAACTATGCGATTTGACTTGTTTTAGTGAGTAAAACATTCACCTGTAAATTATCAGATTTGACAAATTCCATATATTCATTGATTTTGTTTAACAGAAAGATTGTTTTTCATATTGCTATGTTAGAAATTACAGAAATCCATCTATGAACCAAATATTGATTCTACAAAAGAGATATTTAGAAGCGAATTTTTGCAGATGCCTAGAAATTTGCACGAAAGGATACTGGGGAAATTTTTTATTTTCGATAAAATTAAAAATTTGGATTGAGGAGAGGCAAAAAATTAGAATACAACCACATATAAAATATAATTTTTTAATAAAAAGGTGATAAAATTTTTTATAGGTAAAGATCGTTAAAAACAATTACTGAACATAATTGATATCTGTCTTATGGTTGAACTTCATTTCAACAACATTATTTGGTATTTATTTTATGTACGTTTCGGTCCACCTAATGTTTTCATGGTTTTTGCTTCCCAAGTTTATTTTATTTCCACTAAGGCTATGCCACTTAGGCGATGCCACTTAGGTATGTTACGGCCGAAATCACCTTTAAATTGTAGCCAACAAAAGACACAAATCAATAATAAAATTTAACAAGATTTATTATATACAAAGTTTACAAAAATATTACAAAAAAAAAAAAAACTAAAATGTCAAATTAACTGTTCAAAATCCTTCTTTTCCTAATCCGGAATTCTTCTCGTCACTGTTGCGGGAATCCAAACGGAATATTATATCCAATCAGTCACAATCTAGTATGATGTAGCGAAAATAAAAGTCTGTCAAGTACGATGTGTGAAACGTAAATAAATCCAACAGCTGAGAACACAAGAATGTCTATCTCTGGTCCGATAAATGATGTTCTGAAAGTCTAACTTTCTTGTCTGTATATATACTGTAGAACAGAAACTTCTGGAATACGGTAGAAGTTCGAATCACACCATAATTATTACGTAAGTCAAATAGAAAGTTCTAGTCATTCCACCAGTATCTATTATTGTTCTAGTGATTTCTAAACTGCGCAGTTATAACATTATTTGGTAAACAACTATAAATATTATGTAAACATATTATACATGTTATAAGGCCACACAAAACAAATTAGGCCAAGATAAATAAACATAATAATTACAATATCATAACAAAATAAATATAATAATACAATATCATAACACCTCCCCCCTTAAAAGAAGTTGGAGGGTAACGAGAACTTCGCATGAACAATATATACAATAATATATAGTATGTATACAGTGTTTTAATAAAATCTAGATCAAGCATATATCTAATTTCTTTTCTCATAACATCAAGTTTAAGTGGATTGAGCCGGTAAGGATGTTGCTTAATTGGAGAAGCATCGCCTACATCAACATCATGACAAACAACAGTGGTTTTGTTTGGCACATCTGGAAAAAGATTTTTAAAAGAAAATACCAAAGTTTTCAATTTTTCTCTGCGATCGAAAGTCAGATGTGCAAGTTTTGAGTCTAAATTTGACAAAATTTCAGAATTTTCCAATCTAACAGTTTGTTCCACAGTCTTGGAATCAAAAGATGGTTCAGTTATGTCTGGTTTGTCATGATCGTTCTCCAATTTAACCATGGCTAAAGTGGAAACTGGTTTACTCTCACCTTCATTAGTACGCTCAGAATACAGTTTTAACATATTAATGTGACACACTCTATTTTGTTTACGCCGACCTGGAGTTTTTACAATATAATTCAAATCATTGATTTTACTCTCCATGGTATAAGGACAACAGTATTTAGCCTGTAAAGGATGCCCAGGGACTGGCAAAAATACAAGTACCTTATCACCTGGCTCAAAAACTCTGTCCCTGGCATCTTTATCATACCATATTTTCATTTTATTCTGTACAGCTTTAAAGTTTTTCTGAGCAATTTGACAAGCAGTATACAATTTTTCTTTAAATCTAGATACATAGTCTAGAAGATTCAAGTCAGTGTGTTCAGTAAGCCATTTTTCCTTAATCAATTTCAAAGGTCCCCTTACAGTATGACCAAACACTAACTCAAAGGGGCTAAAACCAAGGGATTCTTGAACAGCCTCTCGGACCGCAAAAAGTAGAAAGTGAACACCATCATCCCAGTCCTTGTCAAAATGAAGACAAAAAGTTCTAATCATGTTTTTCAATGTTTGATGAAAACGTTCTAAGGCACCTTGAGATTCTGGATGATAAGCACTTGATCTATACTGAGCAATCCCTAACTGGTAAACGACCTGCTGAAATAAACCTGACATAAAATTTGAACCCTGGTCGGACTGTATAAACTTAGGAAGCCCTACTAATGTGAAAAATTTGATAAGAGCTTTGACAATAGTTGGCGTCTTGATATTCCTTAAGGGAATAGCCTCAGGAAAGCGAGTGGATGTACACATGATCGTCAGTAAATAAGCATTTCTAGTCCTGGTCTTTGGCAAAGGTCCAATGCAATCAATAAGTACTCGACTGAAAGGTTCTTCAAAGGCTGGAATTGGCAGAAGTGGTGCTGGTGGTATTTTCTGGTTAGGCTTGCCAACAACCTGGCATATATGGCATGATTTGCAGTATTCTGTGACATCATTTCTAAGTCTGGGCCAGTAGAAATGTTGTAATATCTTACGACAAGTCTTCCTTATACCTAAATGTCCAGCCAAGGGGGTGTCATGGGCAAGACCAATAATTTCTTGCCTATAGACTTTAGGCACGACCACTTGGTATACTACTCTCCATTCCTCCTCTGGGATAGCATCAGGTGGCCTCCACTTCCTCATCAAAATGCCGTCTTGATGATAGTAACATTCGGCCACTTTGTCTGCTTCTTCTTGGGGTAGAGCCCTCTTGCAGAGCTGAAGAAGGGTCTTTATTCTGTTCTTCCCTAAATGGTCTTTTGTCTAATGAATGGCTATTCACGTCTGGCCATGGCATAATTACATGCTTGTTAGTACCAGGTGATCTTATTATGGCATTGTCTGAAGTACCGGGACCTTCAATGTCGGCAAGAAAAGTGTCAGAAAGGTCCATATAATCATACTGGCCTTCTTGTAAATCCTCGTCTTGTTGTTTTCTTGTCATCGCCCTAGTAACGACACAAGCGGGATACAGTTCAGCATCATCTTCAGGTCATTTAACATCCACCACCGGTTCACTTGTAACAATTGGTTCAGCAACCACTTTGTTCCTAGCTAGATCATTTCCTAGCAATAATGAAACACCCTCTACAGGGAGAGTAGGACGAACACCCACAACAACTGGTCCAGTAATTAAATCTGACTTCAAATAAATACGATGGAGGGGAACATCTATACAACCTAACTCCACACCTCGTAACAAAACAGAGGCACCAACGGACGTCTCCTCGGACAAAGGCAACACACCTTCTAACAACAAAGACTGAGAAGCTCCAGTGTCCCGTAAAATCTTAATAGGCTGAGGAGTAGTATTATCAACAATAGAAACAAACCCATCAGACATAAAGGGCTTATAATCCTCCATGTAATCACAAAAACTGGACTTAAAAGCCTGACTCGCAGGACATTCCAACTTATTGGTAACAACGGGTGTCGTACAAGCACTGGACTTGGGCTTATGATCTCTTTCATTCTTCTTCTGGAGTCTAAAACAATCAGCCATCATGTGACCATTTTTCTTACAATAAGCACAAGTTAGTGACTTCTTCTCAAAAGTATCAAACTTTGGACCAGACATATTATAACTAGACGGACTCTTATTCTGTGCAACAGGCTTACAATCAGTACGCTCAGTGCTTTGATTTTTGTAATTTCCGCTAGAAGTATTAAAATTTTGACCTTTGAAAGTTCTTTTATGTGAAATGGTATAATTATCGGAAACAACAGCTGCATCTTGCAATGTCTCAACAGTTTTGTCATCTAAATGTGTTTTTAAGTCTAAATTAACACACTGCTTGAACTCTTCTAATAACATTAATTGTCTTAATTTATCAAAATTTCTATCTATTTTCTTTGACGTAAGCCATTTATCAAATAAATCTTCTTTTTCCCTAGCAAATTCAACATAGGTTTGTGTTTCAAACTTTTTATAAGACCTAAATTTCTGTCTATATGCTTCTGGCACTAGCTCATAAGCTTTCAAAACTTCCTGTTTAACAGTGTCATAATCAGAACTTTTTTCTGAAGAAAGTGCTGAGTAAATTTCAGCGGCCTTGCCCACAAAAACACTTTGCAACATTGTAGTCCAATAAGGCTTTGGCCATTTCAAATTTTGAGCAATTTTCTCAAATTGTGGAAAAAATTTATCAACTGTTTTTTCACAAAATTTCGGAACCAAACGTATATTTTTTGCTGCGTCAAAATGTTCTGATTTTGACTTAGTGTTGCTTTCTACTTTAGCCATTTCTATTTTTATTTTCTCCATCTCTAACCTTTCCCTCATTTCAAGTTCTGCCTGTAATTGTTTTAATTTAAATTCATCTTCTTTTTCTAATTGTTTTAATTTAACTTCGTTTTCCAATTGTTTTAATTTAAATTCATCTTCTTTTTCTAATTGTTTTAATTTAAGTTCATGTTCTAATTCAAGCTGTTTTAATTTGAAAGCATCAACATTTTCGACCTTGAGGCCAAGAGCCTCTTCACCAAAAATTTCTGAATCAACTAAATTGTCTATTACCAAATTTTTTATAATTTGTTTTCTCATAGATGTTCTAAAATCTATTTTTAGATGTTTAGCAAGCAACACTAATTCTTCTTTCTTTAATTTATCAAACCCTTCCAGGTCTGGCGTTTTCAAAAATTTACCAGCATCAAATTCCATTTTGAAGAATTTTGTTGGCTAATTCTAATAAAAATACTGAAAAAATTTAATAAGATATTAACGTTCTCCCGAGACGAGCCCCCAATTTCTGTTACGGCCGAAATCACCTTTAAATTGTAGCCAACAAAAGACACAAATCAATAATAAAATTTAACAAGATTTATTATATACAAAGTTTACAAAAATATTACAAAAAAAACCTAAAATGTCAACTTAACTGTTCAAAATCCTTCTTTTCCTAATCCGGAATTCTTCTCGTCACTGTTGCGGGAATCCAAACGGAATATTATATCCAATCAGTCACAATCTAGTATGATGTAACGAAAATAAAAGTCTGTCATAAGCATAAAAATGAAAAAAATGACGAAATATCTCTACAAACATTATATGAACACTTTAAGAAACTAAATGAGATTGAAGATGCCGAAAACGATGAAGAACCAGATTTTGATTTTGAAAACATTACGAATGATATCGAACAAATTTTAAACTGTCCTGTAACCGAAGATGAAATAAAGAAAGTAGTGTCAAATCTGAAAAACGGCAAGGCTTTTGGGAGTGATAAAATCTTAAATGAATACATAAAGTATACTATCAATGACCTCATGCCGGTTTACATAAGACTTTTTAATTTAATTCTAGATACAGGATTTGTCCCTGAAGACTGGTCTACTGGGATAATGATTACACTTTTCAAAAATAAAGGTTCAAGATCGGACCCAGATATGTACAGAGGAATCACACTGAATTCGTGTTTTAGTAAAACTTTTTCTGCTATTTTGAATAATAGACTTAACAACTACGCGGAACAGATAGAGCTTATTTCTAAATCTCAAGCAGGTTTTCGTAAAGGGTTCTCAACTGTTGACAATATTTTTGTTCTATATTCTCTGATAACCATTTATCTATCATTCGGGAAAAAGCTATATTGTACATTTGTAGATTTTAAAAGCGCTTTCGACACTGTTTGGCGATCAGGTTTATGGCAAAAATTGCAAAAAGCAAATATAAAAGGGAAAATTTTTACAGTAATTTATAACATGTATCAAAACATTAAAACTTGTGTTAAGAAAGGAAATGACTGTTCAGAATTCTTTATATCACATATAGGGGTCAAACAAGGTGAAAATCTATCACCTTTTCTTTTTTCTTTATTCTTAAATGATCTGGAGGATTATTTTGTTCAAAACAATATCCAATGTCTTGAAGACATTTCAAACTTGTGTCAAGAATCTTTGCAAATGTATGTAAAATTGTTTATTATACTATATGCTGATGATGCAGCTTTATTGTCTGAAACTGCAAAAGGATTGCAAGAAACCCTTACTTGTTTTGAAGCATATTGCAACAAATGGAAACTTAAAGTTAATATAAAGAAAACAAAAGTAGTTATCTTTAGCAAAAGAAAAACAAAACATAAGGACAATTTTAAAATATACGGAGAAAATATTGAAATAGTAGACTCGTATTCCTACCTTGGAATACTCTTTAATTACAACGGTAGTTTTTGTGCAGCTCGGAAAAAACTTGTTGACCAAGCACAAAAGTCCCTGTTTGCTCTGTATCGAAAAATAAAGAATATCAGTATACCGATTGATTTACAATTAAAACTATTCGATTCCTTAGTAAGTCCAGTATTGCTGTATGCTTCAGAGGTATGGGGATTTGAAAATAAAGATAATATAGAAAAGGTACACCTAAAGTTTTGTAAAAACATTCTGAAAGTCCGAAATAGCACACCAAACTACATGGTGTATGGAGAATTAGGAAGATTTTCAATGGAAAATGTTATAAAATCAAAAATGATATTGTTTTGGAATAGTTTACTTTTTGATAACAAAAAATTGTCATCTTTAATGTATAAACTTATGTTGAAATTACATTTAAAGGAATCATTAAAATTCAAATGGATCTCGTATGTTAAATCTATCTTGGATGACAGTGGATTAAGTTTTATTTGGCAAGATCAAATCCCAATAGATAGACAAGTACTAAAAAACCTAATGTCAAGACAATTAAAGGACCAATTTATTCAGCACTGGTTCTCCCAAATGAATAATTCATCAAGAGGCGAATTTTATTCCGAATATAAAAAAGAATTTGGTTTAGAAAACT
Source organism: Mytilisepta virgata (assembly GCA_028015205.1). NCBI lineage: Eukaryota > Metazoa > Mollusca > Bivalvia > Mytilida > Mytilidae > Mytilisepta > Mytilisepta virgata. The sequence goes on along the minus strand of CM051518.1, from coordinate 52,720,777 downwards.
ATCTGCTAAGGCTTAACACAAGTGATCGAACTTTGGTGGCAAAATTTAGATGTTCAAACTTTAAATTTCCAATTGAAACAGGGAGATGGAATGGTAAACCAAAATACGAGAGAATTTGTCATTTGTGTGGGACTGGACTGGGGGATGAATTCCACTATCTTTTCGTTTGTCAAAAACAAGAAGTAAAGTTACTCCGTGAAAAATATATACCACGGTATTATACTGTTAATCCAAGTGAGTACAAATTACACGGCTTATTGATAAGCTGCCATGTTGAACTTTATAAAAATTTGGCAACGTTTCTAAAATTACTAGTCAAAATCTTGTAGTAGGATCTTTTATTTACATATTAAACTATTTAGTTTCAATTCGAATGATTAACCTTTGTATTGTTATTACTTTTTAGTACTTGTATGTTTGCATGTGCCTTGTTATCATGTATGTGTGTATATACTTTATGTCCTCTTGTACACCTGTGTGTCTGAGGTTTCTAATAATAAATGTTGTTGTTGTTGTTGTTGTTGTTGTTGTTGTTGTTGTCAAGTACGATGTGTGAAACGTAAATAAATCCAACAGCTGAGAACACAAGAATGTCTATCTCTGGTCCGATAAATGATGTTCTGAAAGTCTAACTTTCTTGTCCGTATATATACTGTAGAACGGAAACTTCTGGAATACGGTAGAAGTTCGAATCACACCATAATTATTACGTAAGTCAAATAGAAAGTTCTAGTCATTCCACCAGTATCTATTATTGTTCTAGTGATTTCTAAACTGCGCAGTTATAACATTATTTGGTAAACAACTATAAATATTATGTAAACATATTATACATGTTATAAGGCCACACAAAACAAATTAGGCCAAGATAAATAAAAACAATAATTACAATATCATAACAAAATAAATATAATAATACAATATCATAACAGGTAATACCACTTATTGCAGAATTACATTACTCGGAAGTATCGTCATCTTAGTAGCCATTGCTTCCTCTAAAAATACATGTACTGAAGTTTTCAGTCAATTGATATTCTGTTTACAGCCTTTGTTTCAAGTCCATGAGGCAAAGTTGACAATATCTATATTTTGGCTGTACTGTTTGGTTTTTTTAGTTTTATTGCTTACAAAGTTTATTTTACTATGAGTATTATTTATGCGGCCAAAGTTTTTCTCAAGACCGTATCCAAATGAAGGGTAATCTATAACCCGCATTATACCAAATAATTTAGCCTCCGATTTCACTTTAATTTGTTTAATTTTATTTTAAAGACAATGATTATGACTAGATCATAATATTTTGACATTTATTTCATATAAGAGCCTAATATTGGAATAAAAAATAATTCCCTTCAATTATAATTTTCAGTTTTAAATTTTTCGAATTCCATGGAGTATAATGTAGTCTGTATTAGAATAAATATTCTTTGAAACAAAATGTATCGTCCTGTTATTTGATTGTTACATATTTATGACTACGCTAATTGTTGAATTATGTGCATGCACCGAAACATGAAATTAAGTTCTATTGAACAAGTTTTTTTTATCATCTATTATTAACCCATATATTTTTCAATCTCGTAAAATCGAGATGTTTTAGTCATCATAATATTGATTAAAAGAATACTTTGGTCTGTTTTTAAAATCCATAAACAATCACCTAATCGCTAAAAGACCTTGCATAAAAAAATATTTTTTTTTATTCCTTATAATATCACTTTCCATCCGAAACTGGAAGGCGTTGTCTATAGTCCTAATAACGAAGCTTTGTAATACATTTATATTGCATTCATTTACATACTCTGTACAAAGACAGTCCGTTATTGTAATAAACAAAATAGGCCAATTGTTAAACAACAACGATTATGTTTTAAACCAGAGAATCTCAGGAGACTGCATGGCTCACCTGATATTTCAATTTGTTCATTGCTAAAAGACCTTGAGATTAACATCCGTGCCTTGTTAGGTTTCAATCCATTCAGTAATTTTCAAGAAGAAGCCGTTTGTATGTAATTCAAATAGGGTCCAATGTTAAACTAAGTCTTCCGCTGACAGCCATAATGGATGATAGATCGGCACCAAAGTATCAACTCTTAGTCAGAAAGTCATAAGGAACTTTCATGCTATGTTTGGTTTAATCCTAGAAGAAGATTTTTGTATGTATTTCCAATAGGGTCCTATGTTAAACTAAGTCTCCCACTGGTGGTCATCATGGATGATGGATGGGCATCAAAGTAACAACACTTGGTCAGCACCCCATAAGGAACATTCATGATATGTTTGGTTTAAATCCATTCAGTGGTTCTCTACAAGAAGATTTTTGTATGTATTTCCCTTAGGGTCCTATGTTAAACTAAGTTCCCCGCTGGTGGCCATTTTGGATGACAGATGGTCAGCACCTCATAAGGAACATTCATTCCATGTTTGGTTTCATTCCATTCAGCCGTTCTCTAGAAGGTGATTTTTGTATGTATTTCCCATAGGGTTCTATGCCCCGCTGGTGGCCAACTTGGATGATGGATCGGCAACAAATCAACAAGACTGGTGAGCACCTCATAAGGAACATTCGTGCCATGTTAAGTTTCAATCCATTTAACGGTTCTCTAGAAAGTCAAATTTTGTATGTATTTCCCATAGGATTCTATGTTAAACTAAGACCCCATGGTGGCCAACTTATATGTTGGATCGGCAACAAATTAACAACACTTGGTCAGGTCCCCAAAAGGAACAGTTATGCCATGTTTAGTGTCAATCCATTAAGCGGTTCTCTAGAAGAAGATCTTGTATGTATTTCCATAGGTTCCTATGTTAAACTAAGCCCACCCCCCCCCCCCCCCCGCTTGCGGCCATTTTGGATGACGAATCGGCAACAAAGTAACAACTCTTGGTCAGGACCTTGCAAGGAACATTTGTGCCATGTTTCGTTTCAATCCATTTTGTGTTTCTCTAGCAGAAGTTCAAAATGTGAAATGTTGACGGAAGGACGACGTACGAAAAGTGATGGCAATAGCTCAAATGACCCTTTGGGTCAGGTGAGCTAGAAACGTATATTTCGTGCCTGAAAACGTGATTTGTGATAGTTATGTTCAGTAACTTTAGCCAGCTGTCAATTAACAATCAGCATTCATTCGACAGCACATTTAGGGTCAGGTTATTTACTTGTTCGTTCCATTGCCACACTGCCTAAGTCGTTTGTTGTTTTAGGCCGATTTCACTGTGTTTTTATTTTTGTTTCTTTGCCATGCGCTGAATCACGTGCAAAGGTAAATATTCGAGAACACAATAAATCTACCACATTTTATGTGCCTGTTCGTAATCAGGAGCTTTGAAAGAGGTTGTATAATTTGTGTAGTTTATGAATTTCGAATTGTATTTTTCATTTCATGCATTTTGTGGTTCGGTTGAATTGTTAAGGTCATTAAAAGTGCACTGAAAGCTCACGTCTCTTTATGAAAGCTCAACGATGACCTTTTTTACTCGCCGAATTCCGTTTCAGGTTTTTTGTCTCGTCAATATTTACCCTAGTCCGAGATTGCTCTGACGTCTGACGGCCTTTCTTGTGATATGCTAGGGCCGTGGGACGTCAGAGCGCACTCCGTATAGAAAACATGGAAATTTCCGACCCAGACTTGAGGCAGCAGTGTTTAGACTCGAAATCGTAATATATCAAATTTTATAAGTAGATAAATCATACTATTATTCACCAACAATCTCCCTGTACTACAAACGAAAGCTTTATTCCCTTCAACCCACCATTTTCATCATTTCACTTTCACTTTGAACTATTTTTCACATGACTGCGTTATTTTATTTTTTGTGTAGTAAATTTATGCATACGACCCCGGTAACCCCAAAAAGAGAAGCCACTTCACCCTATCATTAAGTGTGGTAATCGTTGTAGGAACCAAATATTTCTTCGTCAAGATCCTTCTACTTACAGGTCAGCAAATTCTAAAATTTGGCAGTTCTCCTGAAGATTTTTGCACGTAAGTCCTCTGCTGGTGGTCATCTTGAATAAAGGATTGACACCAAAGTAAGATCTGCAAGAACATTCAGGCCATGTTTGGTTTCAAGCAATACTGCTGTTCTGTATATTTTTGTTATATGCCATAGACACTTTCTGTCAAGTTTGGCTCTATATGGCCAAGTTGTTTCAAAGATTTTTTTTAAATCAACCAATCAGAAACAAGAATTGCCATTGGCGGCCATGTTTTTCGCCTGATCTGGACAAAATGAGGAATCTTTGTAAAAAAACCTTCCACAGATGCTTTCTGTCAAGTTTCGTTCCATTTGGCCAAGCGGTTTCAGAGAAGTAGATTTCTTTAAATCGGCCAATCATAAACAAAAGTTGCCAATAGCAGCCATGCTTGTCGTCTAATCAGGATGACAAAAATTAATTTCATAATAGAATTTCCATAGATGTTTCCTGTCAATTTTCGAAGACAGTTTTGGCCAAGCATTTCCAGAGTTTTTTAATCAATCGATGAGAAACAAGAATTGCCCCTGATGGCCATGTGTGTTGCCTGATTGGGACGAAATGAGGAAACTTTGGGAAAAGAACTTCCCATAGATGCTTCCTATCAAGTTTCATTCCATTTGGCTAAGCGATTTCAGAGAAGATTTTTTTTATATCAGCCAATCATAAACAGAACTGCCCATGGTGGCCATATTTGTAGTCTGATTGGGACAAAATCAGAACACTTTATAAAGAACTTCCCATAAATGCTTCCTGTTTCCATTTCGCCCAGTAGTCCCAGAGAATTTGTTTTAAAATCAACCAATGAGAAACAAGAATTTCCCATGGAGATCATGTTTGTTGCCCGATCGGGACGAAATGAGTAAACTTTGTAAAGAACCTCCCATAGATGATTCCTGTCAAGCTTCGTTCCATTTGGCCAAGCGATTTCAGAAGAGAAGATTTTTTTTTATATCAGCCAATCAGAAACAAGAACTGACAATTGCGGTTATGTTTGAAGTCCGATCGGAATGAAATGAGGAAACTTTATAAAGACAAACCCCCCCCCCCCAATATATTTTAAGTTTTGTTCCATTTGGCCAAGCAGTTTCAGAGGAGATTTTTTTATATCAGCCGATCGGAAACAAGAGCTGACAATTGCGGTTATATTTGTAGTCCGATCGGAATGAAATGAGGAAACTTTATAAAGGACCCCCCCCCCCCAATATATTTCAATTAAGTTTTGTTCCATTTGGCCAAGCAGTTTCAAAGGAGACGATTTTTGAAAACTCAGCCAATCAGAAACAACAATTGCCCATGGCGGCCATGTTTGTTGTCCGATCGGGACGAAATGAGCAACTTTATAAAGGACCTTACATATATGGCTCCAGACCTGCAATGAACTTTGACCTGAGGGATACGACAGAAGTCCATAAAAAAATTATAATTGCACCATGATATATGGACGTACTGTAACAAAACCATTCATGATAACTGAATAACTAGTGTATTTACCTGAGGCATTTGACATAGAAATATTGAAAGGATTAAATAAATAAAACCAAGAAAAGTTTTATTCTACATGGAGAGCATGAAAGAGGTACATTTTACTTTGCGGGAGCATTGTCCCATAAGTTTAATTCCATTTGGCCCAGTGGTTTCAGAGGAAAAGATTAAAATGTGAAAAGTTAACAGGCGGACGGACCACGGACGCCAAGTGACGACAAAAGCTCACACGGCTTTTGGCCAGGTGAGCTAAAAAGCATGTAAATACAGCCATGAAATGTGATATGCTATTTTCATAGAAAAAATCAATTACATATCTTTAAAATATTTACACTATGTGCACATCTTTTTCAGTTCATACATTTAATTGTTTCCTAAAATGATGTTGTCAACAACCGAAACAAATGCCGATCTTTATTTTGTACAAAGGATTAACGTCTCTATAGTATATACAGTATCGTCGCCCTTAAAATGCAGAAGACATCTCTTTATAAAATTAGACCGACATGTATACATGCCCAAAACAATTATCTTAAATATGACCATATGCATTTTAAAAGGTGTTGCACCGGATAATGTTCCGTTGGCACCTCTTAAGTTTCTTTTACTTCTTTCAGTTACACTTATTTCAGTTACAAAAATGTTTTTTTATATAAAAATAGGCAAAAATAGTAATTGAGTATAAGACAGAGTAGGTAAAATTCTGCATGATCAAAATTTGTGAATAAAGACAAGGCCAATTTCTGAAATATAAAGACAATGCGAATTTTGTGAATGAGGACAAGGCGGATTTGTGAATAAATACATGGCGAATTTGTGAATAAATACAAGCCAAATTTGTGAAATAAAGACAATGTGAATTTGTGAAATAAAGGCGAATTTGAGAATAAAGACGAGGCAAATTTGTGAAATAAAGACGAGGCGAATTTGTGAAATAAAGACAAGGCGAATTTGTGAATAAAAACATGTCAGCACAAAAACTATAGCATCTGCCATGTGAACAGGTACCCATAAAAACGGAATTTCCCAGTGCATTAATTGTGAGTTCAGTGTGTTTTTATATTTGTATATATTTTTTACAAAGAAACTCGATAATTTAAAACGATCTCTTTAACTGTAGTTCTATTAAACGAATTTGTCAGAAATAACACTCCCATAAAGAGTTCAACGATATCTCGTCATGGTTTTCAAAAATAATGAAATTACTATCATTTAATCTAACTGCAGTTAATATTCATCGACTACTGCGATCAATATCTGTATAATAGAACTTCATAACAAAACCAAACAAATTTACAATTAAACGTCTCTTGTTTTAGTATATTTACTTTTCCTGATGTTCGATAGATTTTTATTGACAGTATTATTATCAAAGCTACAGTAAAAATTAACATAGACATTAAACTCAAAACATTTGTCTTGAAATTGTTTCCAATATTCACTTATGAGAACTCTATCTATTCGATGAATTAAACAAAAAGTTTAAAAGAAGAAAACATATGTACATCATAAAAGTAATCAATCACCATACGTCTTATTGTATAAACTAAATTTACCAAAACCAAAACCTGGAGTGAACCCATGCCCTTCTGAAGGGATTAGTTTAACAAGATAACGTGATGATTTTAACTTTTCAGTTGTGTTTCCCTGTGTAAGGAGTATCAAGCCAATGTCAGAGCCCCACATAGTTGCCCTTCATGAGCACCTGGTATCTATCGAGGGTTTTATAACCGGGGTAAATTGTTGGGGTTCCGGCTATATGGTATCAAGAAGGAAAACGTCCGTTCTTAAACTTTTATTTTAGCAGTCCGGAGAGACCGGACTTCGAACCCAAACTGATTAACAATATTAATCGCGCTCACGGACTTACCGCAAAATTTGCATAAACAATTGTTCATATACTGCATGTTTCCATACGAATAAGGTAATCCATATTCACTTGAATGGTTTGTATTCCAATATCCATTAAAATTATTTCTTCTCCACGTATGATGATCCATTTTCTTGTTCTGTTTCTGCTGGGGTAAACTAGTCTTCATATGTTAGGCTGGTACACGGGTATCGAGCAGTTGTTATAGCTAATGCCGCGGAGTTCTAACACCAGATATAACCGGGGTAAATTGTTGGGGTTCCGGCTATATGGTATCAAGAAGGAAAACGTCCGTTCTTAAACTTTTATTTTAGCAGTCCGGAGAGACCGGACTTCGAACCCAAACTGATTAACAATATTAATTTCAACAATTAAATACAAGTATTAACAATAACAGATTAACATGCCGCTAAGTAACAACTGTCAACATAGAAACCAAATTAAAAAGTATAAACATGTAAAAGACAAGTTGCAATTAATGTCCATTCAATATTATGTAATTAATCCGGAAATAGAGATTTACACCTACACTTTACAAACAACTTTATAAAATATAGATTAAGATAAAAGTGTTAATTAATAAAAACATGTATAAACGAAATAATTAATCTAAAGTCTTTGTCCAAATTACGACCATTCAATTGTGATAAACACTAGGTCCAAGTTTACGACATTGATATTAAATTAAACTAAACGAATATCTATGAAAACAGTTAAGATCCTTTTAGAAATATTTTTGAAATGTCCAATGTAAAATAGTCTGGTTATAGTTTTGTTAGGACATATAATGTTACTTTAATTGTACATGGTGTTCTTACAACTTTATCGTTAGTCCCTGAAACTTATTGCTTCAGTTCGTTTTTTATTAGTTGTGTATATAATAGTTTTACTGTTTTTTTTGGTTATATTTGTATATATGGGGTTGGAACAAGCACGAACGGGCAATAAAGATGCCATTCACGAAGGAAGAAAAGAAAAGTATGACTGTACTTTGCATAATTATATTGATATTTTCTCCATACATTAATGCTTGAAATGTTTAAAAATTTATGCAAAAGGGGATCATCTTGGTGTGTAAAATACATGTACACTGTATATGCTGAATTCTTTTAAAATATTTCAAACATTAATGTATGGAAAAATATCATAAATGGATAATTAAACTTAATAATACAAAATAATCGTATTCAATAAATAAATATTCTGGGGTACAATATTTTACGGTTATACATGCAGGATTTTTATTTTTCAAATAATTCTACAGAAGATGAAAGCATGCCTATAACTGTCTTCTTTTGTTGTCACAGTTAACGTTTTCTGTGTGTGTAAATCGTAAGTTATTTTGTCTAGTCTTGTATGTTTGGTGTGACGACCCTCCAGGAATTGTTTTATTGCCATTTAATATTTGAGGCATGCTGTCGCATTACTCACACCACCTACTGTTATATAGAAGTCAATGATATTTAGATAAAGGAAGTTCAGCAAATTCATGTCAGGATTATACAAAATCGGCGGAGATTTCGGGTCGGGTCGGGATTTTTTTAACACTCTGGAGAATTCCCGCCAGGATTTAAAAGCCCCGAACTATTGTGTGGCATACTTGTTCATAAACCAGATGAACACCACCTACATATTTTATTTATATATACAAAGTAGCATGAATAAGCATGATTATAATTTTTTCAGATGTGTTATATACGTACTAGTAAATCATATATAAATGATGATTTTGAATGCCAGGTCTATCCATTTTGTCTTTGATAACAAAACAAATGTTTCAATATATAAATGTTAAATGTATAAATACATTTGTATGTCTCGTCATGATAACTGCCTCTTATTATTTTTTGATAATTTATGGTATGTAATTTTAGCTTTCCTGGATATTTTCGGGTCACAAATTCGATATAACGTGGATAATTTCAACTTCACCGACGCAACCCGTCATAAAATGGTCAACTTACCGGCCCCGCCCCCCCCCCTCTACCCCCGAGACGTAAATATTTATTTATATCAATAATTCTATGAAATTATTCAAACTGCCACTTGTTCATTTGCCAAACAAAGAAAAGCAACTCTTTAATGTGACTAAATTGTATTTTTGTTCTCTTGTTAGGGACGAGATCAAAAGTTCAATGTAGGATAAAAAACTTAATTCACATAGTTTTTTCACTGACCCCCCCCCCCCTTCCCCCTTTTAACTGGGAGAAATTGATCGACTTATATGGGCATATGCTTTGAGAGTATACTTTTTGTATCATGGGTCCTGTTTTTCCTCAATAATAAAAGTATAATGGCCGATATAAATATGCATTGAAATTATAAGTATTACATAAAGATTCATTGATACTAAATTTGATGTAATAATACGTGCACATTTTACAATGTAGCGCTCAAGGCCGAAATGATTAAATCCGAACAATAAACCAAAAACGTTGCAGAAATTCAAGAAGGCTCTATGTACTGGTTTTGAAGGATAATTCTTTGTTAAAGGTCGATTACATCACATCTACATTTGTATTCTTTGTAATGTTTTTTTTTTACCTGCAAAAGTTTAAATTTTATATCACATGTATCAGATATGAAATTATCAGACCATAAAGATTTATTTTTCCTTGATTTTTAGATAATTAAGATAAACATGAACTCTTAAATTCCGATCTTTCAAGGCAAATTTTGTAAAACTACATGTAAGTGTAAAGTTTTCATTTTTATAGAGAAAGAACGGATGTGGATAAATGTATACGAAATTGATACTAACTTCTGCTTGTGATGACCAACACAGTTGACCAATAATCTATACCAGGACCAATACAGAAATATCCAAATAGCAAACAATTATCAAATAACTCAACCTGTCCAAGCGGAACATGTTTCGATCGCCAACACCGTCCGGGTAACTTCTGGCCTTATCGTGTCAGAAACACGATGGTTTTTACGACAGTTTACTTTATGTTGTAACTTTTTGCGAGTCGGTATAATGATCATGGTACATTATATATATATAAACCGAATTCTCTATGACATACCTATATTGCATCTCGGAAAATAACATTTAGTCCTTATCTGAATTCTTAGTCTACTTTCATCCTGGAAAGGCCAAAATGTGTATGAATATATACAATATGTTATTGTCCTAATATGGACATTTATCGGGTCAATAAAATTGATATCGGTGAGGCACGACCGAGCCAGATATGATTTATTTTTGACTGGATAAATTGTTTTTTTTTCTGGTAATTCATGAACTATACATGTAAGTGTTCATCAATCAAGTAAAAACTTTCACTGCTATACATTTCTATTTGTGTGTGTGTGTGTGTATGTGTGTGTTGTGTGTGTGTGTATGTGTGTGTTGTGTGTGTGTGTGTGTGTGGGTGTGTGTGTGTGTGTGTGTGTGTGTGTGTGTGTGTGTGTGTGTGGAGAGTATAACTTATTATTTTTCAATGTAGTTGTAGTAGATTTGTAATTTATTTTTCCTGCTAAGACTGAACTAAAGGGTACAGAATGCGAAAAGGGAGGTAATTCGGATTGCCTTGATAAAAAATTGTACTGAAATTTATCGGTAAATTTGACCAATCAAAATTGCGAGATAGCATTTTAGATTATCTCATTTTCAGAAAATAAAATGACTTTCCAGAAGTCACAGGTTGACACATTTCCTTTAAAGAAATACGATATTAAAAAAAAACCTTTTACATTTCGTTTAATCAATTAACTTTAAAAGTGATAAAACAGACAATTCATATATATGATTGAAATAGGTCTATGGCTTTCAAAATTTTACTTATAGGTAAGCATTCTGTAATTACTCTAATTAATAAGATTCGCAACTATGTGATAAAAAAGATTGGCTGACAGAACAGACAATGTGAAGATTATCAAACAAAATTTGATTCAGTGCTAATCAAATGAAGCAAGATGTTGACCTTGACATGACGGAGACTTTATGGTATGTATAGTCAGTATCAGTGCATATGCAATAACAAAATAGAACAATCTTTAACATTGAAGACCATGCACGTATACCTATGACAAGATGAGAAAAATCCGAAAGAGGGAGAAAGACGAGAAGTACAAAAAGAAGCACTATGCAAAAAAGCACATGGAACACACCAACAACCGAAATGTGCAGTTTTGATAGGTAAATTCTCGTAGTAAATTAACCACGAATCCGTCTTTTATCTGATTATTATTTAACGTCACATTTTTTTTTAATATGAATAGGTTAAACATTGAAAAAAGGTACAAGTTAATAAACACTTATAGAAAGACTGTCTTGAAGAAGCCATCTTGGCTTCATAATTTTAGATTTTAGTTCTTATTTCCCTTAATTTGTGTTTTTTCTTCATACAGGGAGCGATAAGGTAAGGGGGGACTATATATGAGGGACATTCTAAAAGTGATCAAATTTTGAAAGTTTTTTTTTGTAACAAAGGTGTTTTTGTAGGATTCACTGAAAAAAGAATTTGAAAATATTCATCAATCTTTAACAGAGATATTTGCTACAGTTCCAATAATTGGCGGAACTATAAGAATGGAAATCAACATTAAATATAGAAGAACATTTTACACAGAACCCAATACTTGATGTTGCTATACATCTTCATGCTTTTGTTTATTCTTCTTCCAAAGATTTTGTTTACAATTGTACTCAGTGAAATACTTAGGTCACATCAAATTAATGTTTCGTTCTTTGGATTTTTGGATGGCTTAAATAGGTGGGAGAGAGCGAAATTTTAATTTTAGTTTTTTTTTATTGAAAACTTGTTTTTTTTTCGGGTGAAGATCAAATTTACGTGCGGCACAAATTATTAAAAATAAAATATTGCAAAAAATCCCAATATTTACGAATTTTAGGAGCGGGTGAACAATTTTTTAATTATTGTCTTGAAAAATGAAGAACTTGGGGCGAGTTTTCAGGATTTTTGCAAAAAGGGGCGGCATCAATTTTTTTTCTTTAAATTAACATAGTCAAAAAATTAGAGCAGCAAAATCCAAAAAACTAAAAATTATTTTGGTGTGGCATTAGCATCAAAATTGACATTTAAACAATATTTTCCACTAAAAAT